>SJYV01011725.1:134564-184032 GCA_006410875.1 Neotragus pygmaeus
CTTCTTCCAGCCCAGCGTTTCTCATGATGTACTCTGCATAGAAGTTAAATAAGCAGGGTGACAATATATAGCCTTGACGTACTCCTTTTCCTGTTTGGAACCAGTCTGTTGTCCCATGTCCAGTTCTAACTGTTGCTTCTTGACCTGCATACAGGTTTCTCAAGAGGCAGGTCAGGTGACCTGGAATTCCCATCTCTTTAAGAATTTTCCACAGTTCTTAATTCCATATGGTCAGAAATATTTTCCTGTAATAGTGGAGAAAACACAAGTTCAGAAAGGTTAAGAAAATTGCCCTGTGTCTACCAACCATCATCTGAATAATGGCCCCTAGGGTCAAATCCAGCTTGAAGTCTGTTTCTGGAAATAAAAGTTTACTGAAACACAACTAGACCCTTCATTTATATATTGCTTATGGCTACATTTGCACTTTAACAGTAAGGTTGAGTAATTATTAAAGGGAATTATCTGGCCCGCAAAGCCTAATTCTCTGACCCTTTGTAGAAAATTTGCTAATCTCTGCTATATGAGAGCTGCACTTATTCAGAAATTCAGATATCTTCCTGATAGCTCTTATTTGTTCCTGCCCAGTATTTCTGTGTGTGACTGTTGAAACCAGCTTTCCTCATGTTGTAAACCCTCAAGGTCAAGGTACCATCCTGAAAAAATTAGTTTTTGCTCAAAAGAAAGTGCACAAGTAGCAGAGTTACTGGCCCAGCTTCTGGTCTTGGCTCCGTCTAGGTAAAGTGGAAGTTACGGTGCCTTTCTCCTGGGATCATTAAAAAGAGAATGTGAAGTCATGTTATGGCCAATAGGTAAGAGGCCCATGAAAGGCCCTTTGATTGTTAACTATTGTTATAATTAATATTTTAAAACGTTTGCTTTTATAATTTTGTTTTTTATAATTTACTCATGAGAGTTCAGACGAGGCTGGTGTAGATACTCTATGAACAGCCCATGGTGTCTGTAAAGGGCCTGGGAAGAGAGAGAACAGTTGGGAGGCATAGGGTGGAGCAGTCTTGACCAGCAGAGGTTTTATATCATCAGTTATAGGAGAGAAAATGGGACTATTAGGTTAATTTTACATTTTGGCGGATTTGAATGCAGAAGAGTGGTTTCTCCTGGTGGATTTCAAACATTTGTGAGACCATAGGATTCAGTCCAGGGAGTGGGGTGGTCTTACTCTAACTTGAATGACACCTTTTTTAAAAAAAGACTTATATCTGTATTTTTTGGCTGGGCTGGGTCTTTGTTGCTGCGTGCGGGCTTTCTCTAGCTGTGGTGTGCAGGCTTCTCATTGTGGTGGCTTCTCTTGCTGTGGAGCACAGGCTGTATTCAAGGGGGCTTCATTAGTTGTACTTCACGGACTCTGGAGTGCAGGCTCAGTAGTTGTAGTGCACAGGCCCGGTTGCCCAGCGGCCTGTAGGATCCTTCCTCCCAGACCAGTGATTGAGCCCAGCAAGTCCCCTGCATTGCCAGGCAGATTCCTATGATTGGAGCTGCATGTGGATTTAGATTGAACCCTTGCCCCTGCAGGTGTTCTCTGCTGATGTCACAAGTTTGAGTGGATGTTGGCCCAGGCTGAAGGTATAGGCCAAAGCCATCCTGACAGCTGCAGTGCACTGTGATTCGGGGGTAATTGTGTGATACAGTTCAGTCTCTTAGTTGTGTCTAGCTCTTTGCGATCCCATGGACTACAGCACACCAGGCTTCCCTGTCCATCACCAACTGCCAGAATCTACCCAAACTCATGTCCATTGAGTTGGTGATGCCATCCAACCATCTCATCCTCTGTCGTCCCCTTCTCCTTCTGCCCTCAATCTTTCCCAGCATCAGGGTCTTTTCAAATGAGTCAGCTCTTCGCATTAGGTGGCCAAAGTATTGAAATTTCAGCTTTAGCATTAGTCCTTCCAGTGAATAATTCAGGACTGATTTCCTTTAGGATTGAGTGGTTTGATCTTGCAGTCCAAGGGACTCTCGAGAGTCTTCTCCAGCACCACAGCTAATTGTGTGATTGGTGGTGGTGGTGGTTTAGTCGCTAAGTTGTGTCTGACTCTTGGGACCCCATAGATTGTAGCCTGCCAGATTTCTCTGTCCATGGGCTTCTCCAGGCAAGAATACTGGAGTGGGTTGCCATTTCCTTCTCCAAATTGTACGATTAGCTGTGGCTTTTTCTTCCTAATTCAGTGGTTGGCTTCAAGATCTTGCCTTCACAACCACACCACTGAGGGACCTGTGCTGCTTACTGAACCTTTCAGAATCTTTGTTTTCTCATCTGTAACATGGAAATAGTTAGAGTACACAGCTCACAGGTGATGGATGTAGCGTGGTTAGTATGGTGATGGCAGGTAATTCGTGTGTAATCAGTATTAGGTCTTAAAAGTACTATTATGTAATAGTGGTAGTTCATGTACATTGACGTTTTATTTTTTTTTTATCAAACTGCCATCCGCATTGCTTAATGCCTACTGAACAGAAGTTGTTCCACAAATATTTGTTGAATGAATGAATTGTAAACTTTAGCGTAATAGAAATGAAAGCTCTCTAAATGTGCCTCTTAATCAGAAAATAAATGGCTTAATCACACACTTCATTCTTTTAATCACTTATGAAACATGCTGTGGTGAGGGTGTGATGTATACATTGTAAGCCATGGAAGGAAGGGAGTTGTATGGACGTTTAGGAGCTGGTGGATTTCCTTATTAGAGATACACATTCAATAAACCAATTGGGAAAGAGTCTCTGTTACTGTAGTGGGGTGTGTCCTACTCAGCTGTTGTTGCTTTCAGTGAGTAGGGAGAACTCCCTCAGTTCTCTGTTAGATCCACTGAGTTGGTTGCTCTCATAGATAGATCATTAGGGGAGATTTTGGTTATTTTGTCATAACAGATTCAGCAGGAAAACTGAGAGGAATGGGGTCAAGTAAGTATGAGAGCAGAGCATAGCTCTGGGAACAGCGGAGTGTGGAATGAGAGTTGATCTTAGGTGTTAATGAGGAATGAACATCTCTCATTTCTGCGTCAAGTACTGTATATGTCGGGCTTCCCGGGTGACTCCATGGTAAAGAATCTGCCTGCCAGTGCAGGAGATGCAGGTTCGATCCCTGAGTTGGGAAGATCCCCTGGAGGAGGAAATGGCAACCTACTCCAGTATTCTTGCCTCCATATTCATGGAATTTTCCCCAAGAGGGGCCTGGCAGGCTATGGTTCATGGGGTTGAAAAGAATGGAACGTGACTGAGCATTCATGACCCTCCTACAAAGGCGTGTCTGTAGTTTCCTGTCTTTAGACACGTAAGAATTGGAGGCAAACAAATGTGGACTTGGAGAAGTCTGGGGCCAGCTTCCATCCTGCAGGCTCAAGATCAACCATCCCACACAGGAAAGAAAGCAAAAACAAGCTGCTGACATTTTGAGCTTTGAAATCACAGACTGCTGGTAGATCTGTCTCTGCAAAGCAAGTATAGTAGGCATGATGCTGGTTTTACACAGGAACAGGTCCTTTTTGTAGTCTAGATTGTAGAGCTCAGACTGAAGCCAGGTTGCCTGGGTCTGAATTCCAGTTACTCAAGAGCTGAGTGACGTTATGCCCCAGTTTTCTTATCTGTAAAATTCAGGTAATAGGAGGACCTAATGCATAGATGCTCTTATTAAAGGAGGAAATGCTTACACAGCACTTGTCAACACTGCTTGCCACATTTTAAGTGCTCAGAAAGTGGTAACAATGACCATCATCATTTGGGCCTTTGGATGTTGTTCTGTTGTTAAAGCACCAGATGGCGACAAAGCACACATCAATTACCCACATTCTGCTGAAAGGATTTCTTGAATAGATTGTTTTCTTCTTCAAATCCTTTTTAGATGTGTTGAACCTGACTTAGCTTTGGAGACATCTGAGTGAAGACATTGCCATTTATTAGCTTTGTAACCTTCATGAGGTTACTTACCAATGCTGAACCTCAGTTTCTTATTCTATTCAATGGAGATGATAATATCTGCCACAGGGTCCTCATGTTCACTAAGAGAAAGAGCATCATAAACACCCTGCACAGGTTACAGCCAGAGCAGGTGGTCAGTGGAGTGACCACCTTTTCTTTCCTTACTTTTAGGTTCACAAGGACTATGTGTGTGTATGCTTAGTTGCTTAGTTGTGTCCAGCTCTTTGTGACCCCATGCACTGTAGCCCACCAGGCTCCTCAGTTCATGGGATTCTCTAAGCAAGAATACTGGAGTGGGTGGCCATTCCCTTCTCCAGGTGGGGGTCTTCACAACCCAGGAATCAAACCCAGGTCTTCTGCTTTGCAAGCAGATTTTTTACAATCTGAGCCACCAGGGAAGCCCTAGAGTTGCTCTTTTTATGAAGTTAGCATTTGGGAGTAATATAGCTTCCTGTGAAAAATATGTTTAATAAATGAAGTATTGTGTAACTGGTTCTTTAAGCCTTCATAGATTGCTCAGAATTTTATTCGTCATTCAAAAAAACGTACACTTGACCCAGTCATCATGTGTATCACCACTTACCATTGATTTTCCCTCTGTTTAGAAAGCGTGCACCTTCATTAAGTCAAACCTTGATCCTAGCAATGTGGATTCCCTTTTCTACGCCGCCCAGTCCAGCCAGGCCCTCTCGGGGTGTGAGGTGAGTTCAGCTTNCAGTCATGTGTATCACCACTTACCATTGATTTTCCCTCTGTTTAGAAAGCGTGCACCTTCATTAAGTCAAACCTTGATCCTAGCAATGTGGATTCCCTTTTCTACGCCGCCCAGTCCAGCCAGGCCCTCTCGGGGTGTGAGGTGAGTTCAGCTTCTTCGTATTTGTGTTTACTTTAAACTGTCAAGTGCTTTTTTAAAGAGAGCTGGTCATGTGAGACTTTTTTTTTTAGCAAGGAGACTATTGGAATTCCATTCTTGTGGGTTTTTTTTTTTTTTCTCCTTAAAAAAATGGACTTGGTTTATATTTCTCAGATTTTCACTTTTCATGAATTTTTAAATAACTTCTTCCTCAGGTTGCCTCTCTTCTGGGAAGTCTTGCCTTTTTTTCTTACAGTCTCCCTTTAACATTTCAAAATGTTTAAAGTGAAAGATGAATACCCCCACACCAGATTTCTAGAAAGCCATTTTTTTGATCACAGGAGAACCCTATCAGTAGGCTGGTGACTTGCCAGAATATTTTCAAAAGTGTTGTGCTGAGGTTTCCCAGATATTTAATTCTGGCTTCTAAAATGTTGAAGAGAGTGATCGAGGACCAAGTGGGTGATGTGACTGTGGCGCTTGCTCTGCCCACTGTAGGCTGCCCTCACCTGTTCTAAACTCCATGTCTGCCCGTCCTTTCTTAGATCTCGATTTCAAACGAGACCAAAGACCTGCTGCTGGCAGCAGTGAGCGAAGACTCCACGGTGGCCCAGATCTACCACGCAGTGGCGGCCCTGAGTGGCTTCGGCCTCCCCTTGGCTTCCCAGGAAGCGCTCGGTGCCCTTACCGCCCGCCTCAGCAAGGAGGAGACCGTGCTAGCGTAAGTCCGCATCTCGAGCGCTTCTCAGGCTGCTTCCCCGAGAGGCTTCGTCCACTGCTTCCACAGGTGTTGTCCGGACACCTGCCGTGCTCCAGGCGCTCTGCCGGCACTGCAGACATCGTATCATACAAAGGTCCATGTCCTCGTGCAGCTCCCCAAGACATGGTCTCCCATAGCTGCTCTGGCCAGGGCAAATACTGACTCAGAACATAAGCGTGCTGCTACAGAGAGACACGATTGCATTTGAGGTTAGGGGCTGAAGCAAGGGTATGAGTGACCAAGGGAGAGGGAGGCCAGGGAGCCATGTGTGTCTCGTGCTGAGGCTTGGCCAGGCCACCGTGTGATGGTTGAGACTCTGCCTTGGAGGAAGGCTCGTGGGGTCCCTTAGAGCTGTGGGTGACAGCACCCAGTGGGGGAGTAGGGGCTCAGAGGGGAGAGTATCCTAGGGATCCAACTCTGCTTGTCTACAAAAGGCTCAGGTGAAGGAGAAGCACCCACTAGGAAGGAACACTGAGCAACTTTCCTGTGTGTTATACATTTATTATACATGTATTGTAACTGACTTCAGGTTGTTTACTAAGCTTAAAAGTTGCACATGGTTTCTTTCCCCATTTGATCCTGAAACTCCTCATTAAACACAGTATACGTATATTTCATTTTCTACGTGTCACCCATTTGATTGCAACCCTGAGAGGGATTGGAGTACCTCGACTCCTGTTTATTGTCAGCAAGAGCTTAGTGACACAGTGCCCTGCTGCAGAATAGTTCAGGTGTCTCCCAGTGTTTGGTTTGGTTTGTTTTTTGTTTTTGCTAAGAACTGAAATGTTTCTAAACTTGGAGCTTTGTTAAGAGCAGGTTCACAGTCAGTTGCCTTTCTCTTTGTCACTCACACATCCTACTCATTTTCACGTGGTCAGTAATCAGTGACTTGGGGGCTGGGACTTTGCCTAGGAATGACATTTTGTGCACACTTTGCCTGGGGCTTGGCCCTTGTGGTCCTCTGGTTTCAGGTCACAGGACTTATCACCACTGTGTCTCCTGTCATGAATTCATTTGTCAGTGCCTCACTCAGATGCCACCTTCTACAGAAAAATCTTTCCATTGCCCTCTGAGGAAAAGGGGAAATCTCCCTCCTCTAAACTCCAGAACAGAAAGAAGTACAAAGTACATCCATTTTGGGGTCTGTTAGACTTGAGTTTGAATACTAGCTCTGTTTCTTGCTGTGTGACTTTGGGCAAGTTACTAACCTCTCTGAGCCTCATCTGTAAATGAGATCAGTAATCCTTACATCATAGAACAAATATCAAGGTTCAGTAAGAGGGTTCTTGTGAAGAGCTTAGTGCAATGCCTGGTCTTAGTGGGCATGGGCCACATGGAGTTCGTGCTCACTAGAGCATTTCCTTCTCAGGGCCCGTTCTTAGGGAGCTGGTTACTTCCTTGATTGTATTGTAATTTTTTCTGGATTAGATTGTAAGCTTTACTTGTAGTGCTCAGAGAGCCTGGTACATGGTAGGTGCCCAAGAAAGAATTAAGTTCAAAACTATATTTTTGTATTTCTATTCTCTCCTCTTGTAAAAAACTTCAGGTAGGAAGACCACACGCTTGGGATGTGAGAGAAATGTTCAAGTCCAGCCTCTTATACTTAATGTCTTTGTGACCATGAGCAGGCTGTTTAACCTCCCTAAACCTCAGTGTTTTCATATGTTAAACAGGGAGAATGATATCTGTCTCATAGGGTTAATTGTGAAGATCAAACTGGCAGAATGCCTTGTATAATATTAC
Organism: Neotragus pygmaeus; assembly: GCA_006410875.1. Taxonomy (NCBI): domain Eukaryota; kingdom Metazoa; phylum Chordata; class Mammalia; order Artiodactyla; family Bovidae; genus Neotragus; species Neotragus pygmaeus. The sequence continues at coordinate 141,854 of SJYV01011725.1, forward strand.
TACTCAATTGCCCTGTTTTAGGAAATCTTATATAAATTAAGACTTTTCTAAATGGGCCTTCCACATTTAATTGAACTTATTCTAGGATATGAATGTTCATAAATTTGTCTAGAATAGGAAAAGAACATTTGTAAGCTTGAGTGAACAATCTAAAAAGATGCTGTTGTGGTCTCTCATAAGCCAGTGTCTTTGAATCATCAACAGTATATTAGTGAGACAGGATCTGCTTTCTTAGTGTTTGCATACAGTGCTCCAGAGGGAGAGAAGTTGCTGACTGGGGAATAAATGAAGCCAATGATAAAAGCTAAGTGGATTAATTTCATTCTGTAAACTTCTGAGGTTGTTACCAGCGTGACGCTCTCTTGTTCCGAAGAAGAGAAAAATGATACCTTAATTGAAAAGTTCTTTCTAGGCTCTCCGAGCAGTCTCCTAGCATTTATTGTGGGCAGATGTGGGATTTCTGTCTTCTAGCCTCTCCTAGCAGTGTCTTCTGGGCTCAGCTTTTATTGTGGGCAGATGTGGGATTTCTGTCTTGTTTGGAAATTCAGGTTTCCTTTCTCAAGTGCATTCTAACAAGCGTCTCCGTGAATTCTGACTCCTCTGTTTTCCAGCTTGCCACCTTAATGGAATTTTTTTTCCATGGAGGGAATCTAAATTGTTATGATCACAATGAAAGCAGACAAATTATCTCTCTCAGTTCAGTTCAGTCGCTCAGTCGTGTCCGACTCTTTGTGACCCCATGAACTCTGCAGCTTACCAGGCCTCCATGTCCATCACCAACTCCCAGAGTTCATTCAAACTCACGTCCATCGAGTCGGTGATGCCATCTAGCCATCTCATCCTCTGTCATCCCCTTCTCCTCCTGCCCCCAATCCCTCCCAGCATCAGAGTCTTTTCCAGTGAGTCAACTCTTCGCATGAGGTGGCCAAAGTACTGGCCACCTAGCTTCAGCATCATTCCTTCCAAAGAACACCCAGGACCAATCTCCTTACATCCCCCAAAATACTGACTTGATAAATGGTGTTTTTACACAAAGGCCTGGTCATCTCTTGAGAATTAGAGAACTTTTCTGGGGTTGAGCAGCATCAGCTTAACCACCAGGGGTCCTCAGCTCTCTCCATTCCACTTCTAAAAGCACCATTTCCATTCCAAGTTATCCACATTAAGAGAATAGAACCTAATAAAATATCTTACATGGACTGACTTACTTGTTGTTTGTTGTTTGTTCACTAAGTCGTGCCCATCTCTTTGTGACCCCAGCATGCCAGGCTTCCCTGTCCATCACCAACTCCTGGAGTTTGCTCAAACTCATTTCCATCAAGTCAGTGATGCAATCCAAATATCTCTTCCTCTGTCACCCCCTTCTCCTCCTGCCCTCAATCTTTCCCAGCATTAGAGTCTTTTCCAGTGAATTGGCTCTTCACGTCAAGTAGCCAAAGTGTTGGAGCTTTAGCTTCAGCATCAGTCCTTCCAGTGAATATTCAGGGTTGATTTCCTTTAGGACTGACTGGTTTGATTTCCTTGCATTCCCGTGGACTCTCAAGAGTCTTCTCCAGCACCACAGTTTGAAAGCATCAATTCGTTGGCGCTCATCCATACAATAGTTTTCCAGTAGTTATTGGAAAAACCGTAAGCTTTGACTATGCAAACCTTTGTCGGACATACATACTACATACATACTACATACATACTACATCGCACCTTAAGAATGAAGTGCTGATTGTGTTACAGAGTGGACAAGCCTTGAAAACATTATGCTAATGAAAGAAGCTAAACACAAAAGGTCACATTTATATGACTCCATTCATATGAAATATCCAGAATAGGTAAATCCATAGAGACAGAACACAGATTGCCAGGGCCAGGGGGCAGGGAGAGAGTGGGGATGGGAAATGGAATGAGACTGTTTAATGGATATGGGGTTTTATTAATATTTTGGACTGATGGGAGTGTTTTAAGATTATATAGAGGTGGTGATTACACAACATTGTGAAACATACTAAGTACCTCTGAATTGTTCACTTTCAAATGGTTAATTTCACGTGAATTTCACTTCAGCGAATTAAAATGTATATATACATATACAACCATGGATAAGGGTTAACAGTTACAGCACTGTATGACCTAGTAAAACATAAATGTGCATCGGTTGAAGATTAAGTGAGTAAATTATGGTTCATCTAAGCAATATAATACTTTGTCATTGTTAATAAGGATGAAATACATTTATATGTACTCATGGAAAAGTGTGTACAGTCTATTAAATTAAAGATAAATTGGAGAGCAGTTATCTTTTAGGGGTAGTCATTACAAGAATTTTAACTTTCTTAAATAACCTAAAGAAATGTAACTTTCTTTAGTAATCTGTCTGAATTTTTGACAAATATGTACTTTTATAGTCAGAAATAAATGGTAATAGAAATAGAAAAGGAAAAAAAAAGATTAGACTCTGGTTTGAGAACCAGATCTTTTATTCCTTTCACCTTATTTAATGCCTCAAGGAGGAGCAGCTTTCGGGTCTCCTAGCAGGATGGCGACAGCACAAGTGTTAGCTGTGTGTTTACCAAATGCTTCCTGTTTCGGTTGTATTCATCTGGCTTCAGAAAAGTTCCTCCAGATTCTACCAGCAACCTACATATGTACATTCCACAGAGTTTCTTTGGTCTTGGAGCAAGAAAAGTAGAAAGTTAACAGGTAGCTAGCCTCTGCTTGGCAGAGTACCTCATATGACATGGGGATGCCCAACATACCTTGGTTGAATTGACTCCCATTCTCTCTCAGTGTATCTCTTCTACAGCTAATGAAGTCTTAGTCTAGTGTTCTCAGTGCAGTGCCATTAGGAACCAAACGGAGGTTCAGAAGGGGGTTCATTGGTGCTCCATCTCTTCTCTCTACCTTCAGTACTTTTGTGGATACTGTTGCCCAGATTGCCTTCTCTCTATCTGTAGTGAACTTTGTGATAGTAATGGTCTATTTTTTTGGCTGTACTTCGTGGCTTATGGGATTTAGTTCCCCAACCAGTGATTGAACCTGGGATCCCAGCAATGAGAGCGCTGAGTCCTAATCACTAGACCATCAGGGAACTCCTTGTAATGTAATGGTCTTTGTTGCTTCTTTCCCATATAGATTGTAAACCAGCTCCTTCAGGCCCGAGACTGTCTTACGTTTCTAAAGAACAAGAGCAGGATATTTTTGCAGATATCCTGATACAGGAAGGGGTGCACAGAGACTTGCCATTCATTGGGGTTCTACTCTTTACATTCCAGAACAGTCCAGGCTCTGCAGACGGCCTCCTACCTGTCCCAGCAGGCTGACCTGAGAAGCATCGTGGAGGAGATTGAGGTACAAGTTTATTTTGCCACGGGAATCTCCCAGTTCCTGTCTTTGAAACCCATTAGAAGAGTCTTGCAGATAAACATGAATCATCTGTTACGGCCAGTTCCCTTTCTTTTCATATCCATGGCACACTTCTGTTCTTTGTATCAGAGCAATATTTCGTAGGGAATATTGGTTAGGCAAGTATAGTTACACCATCAATGAGGCAATAAACTACTTCATCCTACTTTTGTAGGTATGATCTCATAGTCCACAGATTTTAGAACATAACAAACCTGAAATTCGATTTTTTTTTTTTACTTACTACTTTGTTATCTTGGACAAATTATTAATGCCTGAGCCTCAATTTCCCTCCATGGTGGTAGTTAGGAACAAGTGGAGTTCTAAAGTGCCTAGTACAGAATTGACACTCAGCAAGCGGTCGCTGTGGTTTTTGCTCTTCTTCCATCCTTTGCCCAGGCCCTCCTGCTGCTCAGAGCCTGCTCTCACGGACCGCACAGCCAGTGAGGACAGGCAGTCTGACAGTGTTGTCGCTGGGTTGCCCCACGGGCACGTTAGCTGCCTCATCATGTTCTCCAGGAGAGCAGTATGTCTCTCTCCATCCTTTAGAGCATTGACTGAGGAGGAGAAAGGCTTAGCTCTAGAGGTTGTATCCAAATGGATGGCCTTTGAATCCATCCATATCACAATGCTTCCCGGCTACACTGCAGCCTGGCCCACTGGCCTTCTGCCCAGAGCAGTTGGTGCCTTGAGTGCCCTAACTCCTGGGCTTGGGCATAAGTTGAAGGGGTCGGGGAAGGAGCACTCTCAGAGCCACAGAAGATACATCTCTTCAGATGCCTGTATGCTGTACTTCACTTTCCGCCTAAGCACCTTTGTTGAGAAAGCACTGAGTGACTGACGTGGTCTGCAGACTGACATTTCCCAAAACCTTGTCTGCACTGAGGTGACAATGGTTTGTCCATCTCACCTCTGTTTTATCCCGTGACTTCCAAACAGCTTCCGTTTTTGTCATGACAGGACCTTGTTGCTCGCCTGGATGAACTGGGAGGTGTGTATCTCCAGTTTGAAGAAGGACTGGAAACAACGGCATTGTTTGTGGCTGCCACCTACAAGCTTATGGACCATGTGGGGACGGAGCCATCCATTAAGGAGGTGCCTGCCTACATCACAGTTCTCTGACATGAAACTCAAAGGCGTCCTTGACATTATCTCCTAACAGTAGCTTTTCAGAGAGGGCTGTTTGGTTAGCTTCGGGCTATCTTGGGTTCAGCATGGAAATGAGAAAGAAAAATGTGAAGCCTGTTCTTGAGAAACTGGTTGTCAGTGGGACAGGCATGAAAGCAAATTGCTACACTTGTTTTAAGTGGAATATGGTTTTGTCATGAGATAGTGTCGCAAAGGCCAAGTGCATTGTTCTCTGTCCACCTCCCTTTCTTTCCCAACGCTCCTAACTGCTTGTCTCATGAATTCTTTCCACCCTGGTGGCCCATGCACATCCTGTTTCTCTTGAGAAGCGCCCTATATGTTAAAATTGCCTGTTCTCTCTCCCTCTGACCCTCGGCAATGGCTCAATCAGAGCTAATCTGTGCTGATTGACATAGTTCACTGAGAGGCATGTGTCTACCAGACATTCACCAAGAGTTAATTCTTTTCTTTCTTTTTTCAAGAGGAGCTTGTTAACCTGAAGGAACCTTTAATTGAAATGTGTGTGGGAAGTCTTGTGAGTGGGACCCTCTTGATATCCCTTGTTTGTAAGAAGGGGACCAACCCTTGATCTCAAGGATTTCAAATGCAAGCTGCTGCTGTTTTAATTTGAGGATGAAAGATTTGGGTCCCCAGTTAGAACTTCCACTTCTTTTGTGTGATAGGAATGCGTTGTGAGTTGTGTGCCGAGTTTCAACTAAACAGTAAAAAATTACCTTTCTCGAGTAATTTGAGTTAATTTTGTATTTTCTCTGGAGGCTATGATCTAATAATTTATTCACGTGTTAGCATTTTTATGTTGTCTTCTCCTTCATCCTAAGTTTTTAGAGGTCTAGAGATAGCACACTCTTATTAAATTTCCACTATGGGTGAAAGTACAAGAACATGGGTCTTATGGTACAAATCATTTAGAGATTTTCCTGTACACAGTGCAGTCGATGAATTGGTGATATTCTGCATAAAACAACTTAAACTTTGTTTTGCTTTATTCCCAGGCTTCTACCAACCAGATATTTGGCTGGGATAATTTTGCTGTCACTGCTTTTGATATAACCATTCTGGTGAACAGTCCCCCATTTTAACATGTCAACAGCTTAGTGATGGAAAATGTAATTGGTACAATTAAAGAAAATTATTTCATGTTGACTGTGAATAACACTGTCAGGAACAAGGGGAGCTCTTTTGTTAGATGGTAGATTTTAAAAAACAAAACTGATTGAAATGGAAAATGTTTCCTCTTAAGCAAACAACCTCTAGAATTTTAATAATGCCTTTTAGGTTCTACTTTTTTTTAAAATTGCTTTCAGTCCTCTTCTCTAAGCAGCCCATTAGTTCTTAATGGAGAGTTATTTTAGTTTTTTTCTAATGTACATTTTGGCTGTGCAGTTTGGTCTTGTAAACACCAACTTAGTCCCAGCATCCTGTGTGGAGGTGGGCTGGGTAGGAGGGGAGCTAAGCTGGGAGGGTGAGGGGAAACAGGAAAGGACATACTTTATTATGAAAGGACTTCAGAGACAAACAGACCTGCATGTGAATTTTGGTCCTTCTTCTTCTCTCTTTCTTTCTGTCTTAACTTGTAAGAGTTAATTAACTTCCGTTAGCTTTGGTTTCCTTATTTGGAAAGGATTGAGAGCAGTCTTTTCAGACTCTTTGTCATGATATGAGTGCACCTGTAACAGTGCCTGGCACACATAGACAAGGAACAGATGGGTACTGCGGTGGGTATAATAGAGTAGCTTTTACATCTCTAGTTGTCTAGAAGCTCCTTACATTTGTATAGCAAGCATTCATAAAATGGTCGACAGAGAAATGAATCCCTTTCAGTTTGTACTAGAAGATGTAAAAAAAAACAACCAAATTCAAGTCTTACGCTTAAATGCAGAATATTTGCTTCCCCCACCCCTACCAAACTGGTTAGTGGCCGAAAGACTTCTCATGTGAACACTTGGAAACAGCGGAGGAATGACTGAGCCCAGGTGGAGAGGGAGGGGTGACTGTCCCCCCTGCCTGACTGAGGAAGATCACAAGCTGTGTTCGCCTTTTCTTGCAGGATCAGGTCATCCAGCTCATGAACGCCATCTTCAGCAAGAAGAACTTTGAGTCACTCTCTGAAGCCTTCAGTGTGGCCTCTGCTGCCGCTGCGCTCTCTGAGAACCGCTACCATGTGCCCGTCGTGGTTGTGCCCGAGGGTTCTCCTTCCTACACTCAGGAACAGGCTGTCCTGCGGGTGTGACTTCCATGTCCCCAGAGTGCTGCTCTGATTGCCGTTTCCACTGTTAGGCTTCCAGAAATCTGCACAGCCAGTGATAACCCCCACGAGGACAGATCTCTTAAATGAAGAGCAAATAGGGATGACCACTCGGTGAACTAGTCATAGGATCTTTTTTTTTTGGAGTATTTGAAGTAATACAGCTTTCAGTGAAGTGCTGGAAAACTGCATTTATGGATTCATAAGTCCAGATGTATAGAGAAGTCTTACTTCTAAAATGTATTTTCCTATACCCAGACTTTCTAAATCCATTATTTTAAGATAGCTTTCTTTAACATTGTTAAGATCAATGTCAGGTGTCTTATTCCTTGGAGCTGACAGTGTATCTTTCCACTTCTTCATAACATAGCACTCCGTCCCCTCAGCAGTAAGCAAGGATGGTTGTGTGTGTTAACTGTCTGAACAGAGCAAAATGCACAAACTTAAGAGTTTTCCATTCCAATGAGGCATTTGTTGCTATTGTTTGGAAACCAGTGAGAAGCTAAAATCTGCATAAGAAATTAGCATCTTGTTTGTATCTAAATACACGAGTTCACATAGGACTGTCCACCTGTCCCATAAGTTCTTGTGCTTTGCAGGGTCCTTCAGATACTCTCCAGGAAAAGTGCCCCAGACTCCAGAGTTGCCTCTTGTTCCCCTACTTATGTCATAAGCAAAGACTGGGGTGAGAACTCACCTGGGTAATATAGTTCACCATGAATCAGGGGAGCTAAGAAAGCAAAGTAGAAACAGTACTGGCTTTTGAAGCTAGATAGCCTGGGGTTTCAGTCCTTAGCTGTGTGGCTTTCAGCTGCCCCATATCCTCTCGTGGCCTCAGTTTCTTCATCTGTAAAGTGAAGATTATACCAGCTGTCTCAGATGATTGGTGGTAGGATAGATAGAAGTGCTTACACTGGTATCTGGCAAATAGTCGACTTTGAACAAATGACTGTTATTAACATTATCCATATTTCTTTAGTTTTCTCATTGCCCTTACCATCATAAAGTCTTGCTAATAATTTTTTTTTTTTAAGTACTATAGTAGAGCAGTAGAGTGGGAACATCAGGGGATCAGAGAAGGAAATGTTAACTGTGTGATCTGAAGCCAGTCATTGTCTTTCCCTAGACTTTGGTTTCCTTACCTGAAAAATGAGATCATTGGGTAAAATCATCTTTAAGATCTCCCCCACCCCTAACATTCTATAATCTATGTCATTCCGAACTAATTGTGTTTTCTTCTGTTTGATCCCCCAGATATAGTAGGCCACAGGTCAGAGACGGTTCTTGAAATGAAATGGTTCTCCCCAAGCAGAGCTCGCTCCCTGTGGATAAAGCTTTCACCCCTAGAAGCAAAAATCTGTACTCCCTCAGTTTCTGTGGCTACAGATAATTTTGAAATGTATTTCCAGTTGCAGGTCACCAGCGTTCTGTCCCAACCTTTGACTCAGGCCACTGTTAAACTAGAACATGCGAAATCTGTTGCTTCCAGAGCTACCGTCCTCCAGCAGACATCGTTCACCCCCATCGGGTGAGTCCTGAGCATGTTTCTGCAGAGCGCCGCCGACAGGCTCGTTTCGGAAAGTTATCCTGCAGCCAGTATAACCCAGATCATAAAACCAAAGTTACCTACATTTAGGATTATGTGTTATTAATAACAGTGTGTCAGGAACATTTCCCCCATAGGCTTAATATACTTGCATAGTCTTATCTTCAGCGGCTGCGAGTTATTGTTAGGTAATTTTAAAAAATTAAGGGTTTTCATAGGAAACTTTTAAGTTTTGAATTAGTAAGTTAAAGTAAGATATGCCCTTTTTTAGGAAATTCAAAAAGCACAGGAAAGTAGAAATAATACAGAAAATTACCTACAATTATAGTACCCTATGCCAACCTCTTTGAACATTTCCACTTTAAAAAAATGTAATTGGTATTCTACTATAGACTTAGGTATTTTGCATTTTATTGTGGAAGACTTAACCGAAGAAGGTGGGATTTTTAGGAGCTGGGAGGAGGGGTNACAATTATAGTACCCTATGCCAACCTCTTTGAACATTTCCACTTTAAAAAAATGTAATTGGTATTCTACTATAGACTTAGGTATTTTGCATTTTATTGTGGAAGACTTAACCGAAGAAGGTGGGATTTTTAGGAGCTGGGAGGAGGGGTGGGTAGGGAGTAGAAAAAGACTTCGGAGACTTGAAAGAGAAGGTCATTTTAGGTGGTTTTGAAGTTTGCCCCTCATAATATGCGATTGAACAGGAGGTGGCCCAAGATGGGTGGGAAGTGGAAAAGTGAAAAAGTGGTACATCCCTGGAATGCTGTACTTTGCAGCCTGTTCTTTGTGTCCATTTGTGATTTTCCTATGTGAGTTGTTGCTAACCCCACTGTCATTTTTAACAGGGATGTTTTTGAGCTGAACTTTATGAATGTCAAATTTTCCAGTGGTTACTATGACTTCTCTGTCAAAGTTGAAGGTGACAACCGTTACATTGCAAATACTGTCGAGGTAAGTGCTTTCTTGTCATCCCCATTGCCTTGCTAATATACCCAAGGAAATGACCATACAGGCACATGGCATTAGCCACTTACATGTGTTGACCTCACTTATGACCCAGTTAAAATGATTATGTTAAGAGAGAGGTAGGTTTGAACTATGCTGTTTGACAGGCTCAGCCAAGAACTTGATCATAGGCAGCTGGATTTCTCAGTTATTCATTTTGCATTGTAATTTAGCATTACTCTCTTAACATAAAATTTAGGAAGTAGAAAAAATTAAAATCATCCCTAATTCCCCTGAGATATAAATATGCTTAAGGTGTTTGCTGCGGTTGGCCTTGATAGATTTAGAAATGGGCTTGGTGCTAATTAAGGGGACCAAAAGCATCAAGTGACCTGTAGCAGCATAGCGAGGCTGTCTGGGTGAAGTACAAAAGAAAATCGGTAATCCTTCCTAATGAACTGTTTCAGATGTTTAGCTGTCTCGAGTTGTGTTGAAGATCCAAGTGGTTTTAAGGGTGGAGAGCTCTGCCTCATTTATCTGATGCTTTGTGAGAATGAGTTATTTCACATTAGTGGTTTTCTCAGCTAATTGACGTTTGCCACTCAGGCCCTGTGGCTTTCATTTTTATCTTTTTGGATAAAAGTTTATGGAAGATGAATTATACATTTTCCTACTTTCTTGAACTATGAGATACGGTTTAACCTTTCTTATTCTGGCTTAGGGTCATCAGCACAAAAACATGTGACATACACAGCACAGTTCTCTGTGCTTTTGCTTGTATTATTTTATTCTTGCAACAGTCCTAACAGATGTGTGGAGTCCTTTTCCTTTCACTGATGAGGCTCAGAGGGTAAAGTAATTTGTCCAGAACCTCTAGTCTGTCTGTGCTTGGGTGAATCCCCTGCACAGTGCTGGTTTAGTTACGTGCCCTGGTGACTGTTGAGCTAGCTCAGAGGCTGAGACCTGTGTGCAGCTGTAGCTGCCAGTCTGTTCATAATATTACTTTGTCCTGAGAGCTGTCATTTCTTCATGTTTCTGCCACTGTCTTTGTTGCATTTACGTGGCCACACTGTCCCACATTCTATTGGGTCAGGGGAACTTGTGGTGTTACAGTGCCTTTTCAGTAGTTATATATGTGCTATTTGTGACAGCTGTTTTCTTCACTATTCAAGTGTCATTTTCCACTGACTTTTCTTTGTTAATTAAACTTTTTCATTAATCATTTCAATCTTAAATTGTGAAAATGGTATGCAGAATTCCTGTATACCCCTTATCCAGCTGGCCCAAATGTATACCTCATATAACTAATATAATTTCAATATGTGAAAATTAACACTGATGCAATATTATTAACTGATCTGTATAGACTTAATTCAGATTCCACTAGGTATCTTATTACTGTCCCTTTTCTGGTCCCAGATTCAACCTGGGATCACATATTCCTTCAGTTGCCATGACCCTTTACCCTCCTCCAATTAGGGTATTTTGTCTTTTGTGACCTTGACACTTCTGAAAAGTACTGGCCAGTTAGTTTGTACAGTGTTCCTTACTTTGAGTGTGTCTGCTGTTTCCTCATAATTAAATTCAGGTCATGCAGAAATACTCTAAAAGCAATGTTCCTTCTCAATGTGTATGTTAGGAAGTATATGCTGTTGGTATGTCTCATTGCTGGTGATGTTAACCTTCATCTCCTGGTTAAGGGGCAATCTGCTAGGTTTCTCTATTGTAAAGTTGCTGTTTTTCTGCTTTGTAATTAAGTGTCTGCTGAAGTGATATTTTGAGACTGTAGATACCCTGACGATTTTGCCTGCAAGAGTTATTAATGTAGTGTTTGCCAAAAGGTTATTTTTCTTTTTCATTCCATCTTCATTTATTAGTTGGAATTTCACTGTAAGAACATGCTGTCCACCTCTCCCTGTATTTAGTTATTCATGGATTCTTATTTTGCTCTATATTTTATAATCCGTTACTGTCATCATTTATTTTTTAGCTCATTTTATCCCAAATTCGGCCTTTGGAGAGCTCCTCTGGTTGGCCTTGTGTCACTTTTCTTTAATGAAAGGACACAAAGCTAGAAAGTTTGAGCTTTTCAAAAGTGGGCCATTACTTAACATAGATTCAACATTTAGATTAAAAGTTTGGCAAAAAGGAGGATGTTTTCTGGAACTCTAATCTCTCTGCCTTTTCTCTACCTCATGTCTGACCTTTTTAGGCAGGAGACATCTGATCCTAGTCCATTCACTAACATAGATTTGGATAGAAATTATTGTAGTGTGTGCCTTGAACCTTTAAAATTCAGATTCTTTCACTTTTAGTTTCCTTCTGAAAGGGGCCTTATTTTTGTTATTTGTAGCTGAACTCATTGAAAGGCAAACTTTTTTTTTTTTTGCTTGAAACCTCTTCCTTCTACCTGTACAATCTTGATACCGATATAGCCAGTGTAAGTGCCATACCCATGCATCACGGCCATCCTTAATCTCTCTCTTCCTTTCCACTTCTGACTTCAGTCAGTCACCAAGTCCTGTTGAGTCCACCTGTAAGTGGCCTTTCCGTGATTCCTTTGTTCCTTGGTCCCACTTTGGTAGATCCCAAATAAATGGTTTCGGTAGGTGGTTTGCAGCAAGTTTCATTGTCTTCTGTCTCTGCCCGCTTCCGCTTCATAAGCACCACAAACACCACTAGAATGATAAAAATCACAGTGTTCCTGTGGTTAAACATTTCTTTGGTTCCCTATTGCATATGAGTAAGGTCTAGACTTCTCGGTGTGCCTTTGAAAGGCCCTACATGCAAGGCACATGGGCATCCTTCATTGTGGTTACATCCTCATCCACTCAGCTCTAGCTGCTCTCGACTGCATACTGGTCCTCATCTATACTCTACGTGCACATGCATTTGGGCATCTGTTGTTCCCTCCATGGGGAATGTTCTTCCCCTCCCTTGCTGAAGGACTCATCCTGTAAGATCTAATTCACATCTTGCTCTTTCAGTGCTCCCTTAGAATTTTATTTTTATTTTTTCAGTTTAGACTAATATAAATACAGAGAAGAATAGAGAATAGTATCATTGTTATATACCTACCAGCTGTTTGTCTCCCTCAAGCCCAAGCATTTTGCTATATTTTCTCCTTTGTTTCATTTATTTATTTCATTTTTGGCTGTGCCAGGTCTTTATTGCTGCGCGTAGGCTTTCTCTAGTTGCAGAGAGTAGGGATACTGTCGCGTTGTGGTGTGCAGGCTTCTCATTGCAGTGGCTTCTCTTGTGGAGCATGGGCTCTAGGGCACAGGGGTTTCAGTAGTTGCAGCACACGGGCTCAATAGTTGTAGCTCGTGGGCTCTAGAGCACAGGCTCAGTAACTGTGGCGCACAGCTTAGTTGCTCCCTGGTATGTGGGATCTTCCTGGAGCAGGGATCGAACCCGTGTTTCCTGCATTGGCAGGTGGATTCTTTACCACTGGACCACCAGGGAAACCCCTCTCCTTCATTTTGTCTTATTTTGGTAAGAAATAAAGCCCTATAGATTGAATTAAGCTCTCTGTATGTTCTTTTTCTTTCCCCTCTCTCCACATTTGAAGTGTATATTCCAACGCCAGTTTTTAAGTTTCTGCTACATATGTATATTTAAGCAGGAGAGTGCATTGATTTGCATCTTCCCCAGATTTATATGCTTCATTATATGCATCCTTTTGCAATTTGCTTATTTTCACTCAATATTAATTTTATGACAGTTAGCCATATTTATGCATGTCAAACTTAGAGCTATATGCACAAATATAAATAATTGTCATTAAATTGTCTTCCTTTTACGAATGCATTAGATTTATTAATTCATTTTCTGTTGTTGGACACTTAGACTTTCACTGATGCAGACAGACAGTGCTGCTGTGAACATCTTAGTCTATTTTTTTGTGCACATTTTATTTATCTGGAGTGAAATTGTGGGATCATAGGGTATGCTTATCTTCCAGCTTTCTTATGTTTTGCCAAATTGCTATTTTCTTCATATTCTTATCAGTATCTGGTATGATGAGTTTTGATAATCTGTTAAATATGAAATGGTATCTTGTTGTTTTAACGTTTGTCTTTGGTTACTAGTAAGATTGAGCATATTTTCTTGTGTTTATTGGCCATTTAGGTTTCTTCTCTGAATTGCCATGTATCTTTTGTCTTTTTCTTTTGGTTAGTCTTTTAGTTATTGATATTTTTTTAGGCGCTGCATGTATTCTGAAGCAGTATATATTAGTAAATCCTTAGTCATAAGCATCAGATATAATTCCTTAGTGTTCCTTTATGGCGTCTTTTGATGCCCAGAAATTAATTTCAATGACGCCTAATTTAAAAGTCTTTTTTTTCCCCCAGATTGTTTGTATTTTTTTGTGTCTTCTTTAAAAAATTCTACATTGCTCCAAGATCCAAAAAGTATTCTCTAGTACTTTCTTCCAAGAGTTTTTAAAGTTATTTTCCCCTTATATTTAGGGCTGCAGTCTACTTGGCTTATTTTTGTTGCTATAGTATTTTATACTGTGTTCATAATTGTTGTTACTGCCTTGTATTACCATTGTTTGCTTGTAAATATTGCTTTTTCATTGAGCTGGGTGCTCCCTATGGGCAGAGACCAACTCTTGTTTTTTCAGTGCTTAGCTTCCATCTCAGCCCACTTAAGAGAAGAAAAGGATGGAGTGGTCTGAAGATTAAAGATGTTTTCCCGCATTCCAAGGCCCTTAGAACTATGGTAATTCATCTTTTAGGGGCGAGCCTTTTATTCTGTACAAAGCAGCTTTCTTTTTTCTTTCAAACAAGTTTTATTGAGGTTATACCAGAAAATTACTTTTTAAAAGTAGATAATTCAACATCTTTAGTATATCTAGAGTTGTGTGGCCATCACTACCATCTAATTCCACAATATTTTTATCACCCCAGAAAGCAATCTGGTATCTGTTTTTAGACACTCCATGTTCTATAAGAATATATCCTCCTCTCTGTCCTGGCAGTTAATGATCTACTTTGTATCTCTAAGGTTTGCCTATCTGGGACATTACCTATAACTGGAATAATACATACAGTATCTTGCTTTTTGTGTTTTTAACTTAGCGTAATGTTTTTAAAGTTCATTCATGTTATAGCATGTATCAGTATTTTATTCCTTTTTATGGCTAAATAATCGAATAGTCCCTTGTGTGGATATACTGCATTTTTTAATCCGTTCATCAGTTGATGGACATGTGGGGATATTTCCACATTTTGGATATTATAAACGATGCTGCTGTTAACGTTCATGTACAGGTTTTTGTTTGAACACCTGTTTTCAATTCTTCTAGGTTTATGCCTAGGAATGGAAGTACTGAGTCATGTGATATCCCACCAACAATGTATAAGCATTCCAAGTTCTCTGCATCCTCACCAACTCTTGTTATTTATTTTCTGTTTTTTTCATTTTGACCCTCCTAGGTGGGTGTGAATTGGTATCTTGTGATTTGATTTGCATTTTTCTGATATCTAATAATGTTGAACATCTTTTTATGTGCTGATTGGTTATTTGTATATCTTTTTTGGAGAAATGTCTATTCAGATCTTTTCCCCATTAAAATTTTGTCTTTTTATTTCTTCCTTCCTAGTCTGTATAGCTCTTATTTCCTTTTCTTACTCCACTGTCTTTTTATATTCCTGAGTTATGAGTTCTGTGTATATTCTTAATACAAGTTCTTTGTCAGAATATGATTCGCAGATATCTTCTCACCATCTGTAGGTTGTCTTTTCCCTTTCTTAATGTTGTCTTCTGATGCACAAAAGGTTTTAATTTCAATAGTCCCAATATTTTTAATTGTTTCTTTCACTGAAAGAAACACTGACTTAAGTGCCATATCTAATCAACTGTTGCCTTATCCAAGATCGTGAAGATTTACTCCTATATTTTCTTATAAGAATTTTATAATTTTAGCTTTTACATTTAAGTTTCTGATCCATTTTGAATTAATTTTTCTATGTGGTGTGAGGTAGG
Organism: Neotragus pygmaeus; assembly: GCA_006410875.1. Taxonomy (NCBI): domain Eukaryota; kingdom Metazoa; phylum Chordata; class Mammalia; order Artiodactyla; family Bovidae; genus Neotragus; species Neotragus pygmaeus. Next base: position 157,135 of record SJYV01011725.1, read on the forward strand.
GATCCAGCATCCTCCTTTTACATGATGAGCAGTTGTTCCAGTACCATTTGTTGAAAAGACCGTTCTTTCTCTATTGATTTGTCTTGGCACCCTTGTCAAAAACCAATTGACTATAAATATAAAGTTAATTTCTAGACTTGCAGTTCTATTCCATTAATCTATACTTTTATCCTTATACCAGTACTATGCTGTCTTGATTGTTGGAACAGCTTGACTTTTTGTAACATCAAATTTGGTGTTTGTGCAAGTATTTCTGTGACTGGTGGGAAAATTAAATACGTACAGAATAGCAGGAATGCCTTATAGCTCTGTTACTCGTGCGGTGATAATAAGCTCCCATTGAGGCCACTGCTGTCCTTTTTCTTCTCAGTGATGGAGTAAGTGTTACACACCTCCTCTCTTCCTCTTCATTTTATTAAGCTTTATTCTTGTGTGTGTGTATGTGCACGTGCATGCTCTGACCTCTGTCACATACGCAACTTTACTTTGTAATTTCAGTAGTAGTCACACTTAGAACCTCAGAGCAGGTCAGCAGGTCCTGTTTACTCTCTTGAGAGATGCTTGACATTGGTCAGAGTACATTAACAGTGGTTTGGTGTGGAAGGCCTGTAATAGCACTCATTGACATTGGATGTGCTGTCAGGGGAAGCATGGGTTTTAGAAGCTGTCATTAGCATTAATTGCCCCTAATGCACCATTATTTTTGACAGTAATGAGCTAAACAGGGAAGCTATTACTCTCAGCAGAAAGACTGCATTTCCTGGCCTTAAAACTTTTTGAGGTGTATGTGGTATGCAGCACAGGCAAAGGAAGGACTGGTTGATTCACTGTAAAGCAGGCTTAGCGGCATTTAAAGTAGCTAAACAAGTCCCTTTCGTATTATTTAAAAAATGAATCCTGCAGTGCTAGTTTGAAGGAAGAAGGAGCGGCTAATCAACAGGGATCCTCCTCTGAACCCTTTACAACCAGGCTTTGAAAAAAGTTACGGTGATTTTTATTTCTCAGTTTGCTCTAAGAGAGTAGCATAAAAAAGCTTTTCTTTTAAATGTTTCCAGAGACCCATTTGCAGTAAGATTTTAGGGGCAGAAGGACTTGTTTTAAATTGTTCCCTTTTTAAGAGCGGCCCTATGGTTTCTGTGCAACACAGGAAGCTGTAACTTGGGGGCGCCTTTTAAAATGAGGGCTGAGAGCAAACCCAAAAGGACTGGAGTTCACTGCAGTTTGCCCTTTCATTATTCCATGTCTGTGTTGTGAATGCTTTTAAGTCTTCTGAACGAACACACAGTTGAATCTTGATTAGCAGGCCTTAGTGACCATGTTATTATTGAAAGCTTATAGTCAGGATTCTGAGTAAAAACCCGCAAGTTGATGGCTTCCTTCACTATAATTAGGATACATTGAGGAACCTTATACAAATCTTTAACCATCTGTTTGTATTTATCCATCTGTTGAAAGGGAGAGTGATTGTTTTTTAAAATTAAATTTATTAGGTGGTACTTTTTAATACAAAACTGTTTACAAAGAAGAAAGTATTTGTCACACAGTGTCATTGCTCAGGTAAGCCCTATTATTTTTTTTTTTAAAATAGTGGAATATGCATGTAGTTTAAAAATTCAAAGTGTAAGAAAGTATGTAATGAAATATAAAAGCCTTCTCTCATCCCTTAGATTCAGTCCCTCTCCTTTAGTAACAGTTAACTGTATTTACTTTGAAAAAGAAGAATGCCCATATCATTGAATGTATGCACATTTTTTCTTATTTACACAAAAGCAATCATTCTATAAACAGTTACATTCTTTGCTTTTGTTACAAAGTAGAGGTTCCCAGCTTGCCCCTTGGGGTCTGTTCAGCTTCATGGCCTCCCACTACTCCCCACCCCGATGCTTCCCTGCCATAATTCACCCAGTGGCCAGAACTCAGTGACAGGGGATGTTAAATATAATTCTGCCGATCGGTGACTGTGTATTCAAAAGTAGGAGATACATCTCCTATCTGTCCGTAGATACCTACCGTGTTCTTTTTAATTGCTCCAGAGTAATTCAAAGTGTATGATTATCCCATTCTTTATTTAACTAGTCTCCTGTTTATGGACATTTAGGTGGGATGATGATTTTAAAACCACATTTACAGATTAAATGAGTCTGTAAGAGAGTGAAAAGTGAAGAGGGAATTATCTAGTTGATGAAGATTGCAAAGTAATTACCTATGAAAACAGATTATAGCATGGAGTGGTTGCTCAGGTCCTGCCTCTCCCTAAACTGGAGGCCTGCCTAAGCCCTCCTGCTACTCATTTCCTTCCCCGTCCAAGGGCTGCTGACTTGGGTCACTGATCCTGCTGTGCTTCTGTAGTGCTTTGTCCCTCCCTCCACCAAAGCAGCAGCCTGCTCTGTTGCAATTTAGCTCTGCCTGTATGCTTCCCTCTAGGACAGGACGTGCATCTCGCTGTCTCTGTCCGTCCCTGCACCTGGGCGCTCCAGATGCTCTTGGGGGTTGTCGGGAAGTGATCTCAGTGGGGTGTATTGCTAACCAAAGCCCGCTGACTACTTCGCTTGAGCCTTCCACTCCAGGTTTTCTCCAAATGGAAGCCTCTCTGGATTGAGCTTTGTGATAGCAAAGTTGGCTCTGGTTCCGAGCCCTGTATGAGATGTGAAGCTCTTTGCTCAGCAGAGCACCCAAGGGCCAAAGTAGAGGATTCTAGCTCTCTTCTTGGTGGGTTATTCAACTTGAAGACCAGCGGTTCCCCTCCCCCAGCATAATTCACCGTTGCCTAGATTCAGTGACAAACTGATGCTAAATATAGTTCTGCCGATAGGTGGCTTTGTATTCAAAAGTAGGAGATAATATCCTTATGGCCTTTGGTAATAAATCTTTTATAGGGCTTTCTTTTTTTTCTTTTTGAGCAAAACAGAACACCCCCCATTCAATCTGATAATTGAGGTTATTGTCACAAAATAGTTATTATGGAGGCAGGAGAGAGGCTGTTAAAAAGAATTACTTGATAGCTATCTTTATCCCTTTTTAATTTTTCTTCTTTGCCCTTGATTTGAGGTTGTCACACCTTCTTAGTGTGTTTGAGAAAAATGCTGAAGCTTTGCTTCAGTTATTTGCCCAGATTTCTCTCTCTGTTCCTTCATCCTGACTTAGGCTGTAAACCAGTGGATTTGGCAAGGATTACATTCAAGTTTTTGAAATATTTGAAAATCTCATAGATATGTTTACAGATTAGAAGTGCTTTGGGATTGCATAGTTTGCACACTCTAACTTTGATTTTAAATAAAAATTTTAAATAAAAAAGTTTCGCTGAGTAGACTTTTAGTATGTTTTCTCTTTTGGAAATTTACATTTATTTGAATCTAATTTTTTAAAAATTTCTTGTTTAATAGCATTGGCTAGCTCTTCTTTGTGAAAATGTTTATAAAGTGTATAGAATTTAAATACTGAAAGAGTCAAGAGGGATTGGTTTATGCTTGTAATAAATTCCAAATCTCAGTGGCTTAGAATTGAGTACTTGTTAATTTAAATTATTTGAAGGTTACTACTTAAGGACTTTTTACCCTTTTTTTTTTTAAAGTACCTGTGAAANAAATACTGAAAGAGTCAAGAGGGATTGGTTTATGCTTGTAATAAATTCCAAATCTCAGTGGCTTAGAATTGAGTACTTGTTAATTTAAATTATTTGAAGGTTACTACTTAAGGACTTTTTACCCTTTTTTTTTTTAAAGTACCTGTGAAAAGATCTACTTTGTTTCTTTTCATTTCTTTTTTAATACATACCATTCATCCAAAGCCAAAGAATGGAAGATGGGATAAGAATCAAGGAGTTACTTTTAGACCTTTGGATTGAAGAGATGGAAATACTACCTAGCTGGGTCAGTTTTACTAAAATTATTGGAGATTCTTGTCCTAGGATTTTTTTCATGCCTTGACTCACCAGTAAGAGAAAACGGTGGATATGTATGTTGATTACTGGCATATTCACCAGTTGACTTGGCGATTTTCTTCCATGTTTCACCTTAGCTCAGAGTCAAGATTTCCACTGAAGTTGGTATCACAAATGTCGATCTCTCCACTGTGGATAAGGATCAGAGCATCGCCCCCAAAACAACGCGGTAGGTGGGATGCCTCCTGGACCCAGGGAGAACCCAGCTTGAGCTGGGAGGACCATGCCAAGGCCTTGAGGCCCTCCAGCCGTCTTTTCCGTGTCAGCAGTGACCCAGCTTGTACTCCAAATTAAAGAGGGTGTCATTCTTCTGGGACTGCACCAGGGGTGCTGCTTGGCATCCAGACAAACTTGGGGTTTGTCTATATTGGCAATCAGTCCCTAAACAAACTATTGTATTGTATGTATATTGTATACATTATACAAACTATTCACAGTCCACAATATGGGAAGGAGCTCGCCTCAGAATGTAAGTCTGCATCAGACTTATTCCCAAGCACACTATTTAGTTCAGATGATAATTTAAAAAAAAAAACTTTATTGATGGAGGAAGCAGTGTATTAATTTATTTTCCGGTGTTTTCTGTTTTTCCTCACAATCTTGAACTTGCTTTTAGGGTCCTCATGGCCACATTCTGTGACCCACAGTGGGTCTGAAATCAGTTGTATGTCTCATAGGTCCTTAGAGATGAGATGGCAGGTACCCAGCGCTAGGGCTGGGATTCCTTTCCTCCAGTCCCTGGAGATCACTGATCAGTCACAGCACTGGTGATTGTATAACTCAGCATCTTTTTTAGCACACACTTCTAGGTCACCATTAGTAATTGATCAGAGTTGGTCTGGAACATTATATGAAGCCCACTTCTTAGTTCTCTTCCAGATCCTTGGTAGAAGGCCCGTCTAGACCTCTGGGTAGAGTTCATACACCAAGTTTACTCAACTGGGCTGGCTGTAGATACCACAAAAAAGAGGGGGTCCCTCAAGGTCATTTTGAAAATGGGATGTTAGCCAGAGACTAGAAGCCAGGCATTCACTCCTTTTACGTCATGTGAAAGGGCTGGGCTTTCTGTCTCTGGCTTGGATATTTTTATAGTGACATTAGAAACGAGAGCACTGTTGAGAACCCACTGAAATGATGTCTGTAAGAGTGCTTTCCAGAGTTTAATGCTCTATATAGATGAAGAGTTGGTATTACTCATAAGTAAATAAGCAGGAAATGTGGCCAGTTGTGAGCTCTATAACCTTTTGGATTGTTTTTTTATCCTCCGGCCATCCTAACCTAAAATCCCAGGGGATAGCTGAGAAAAAAGTTTTCTCATCACTCCTGCCTTTGGAGCAAATGACTTTTTAAAGCTCAATTTCAGGCAGAAAAATAAATTGAAACAGTGTGAAAGGGAAAAAAAAAAGATGCAACATTAAAAAGAGAAAAAGCTGTCAATAGCCCTCATTCTTTTGCATCTCCCACCTCCTGATCTCCCAACCATGCTCACATACACTGCTAATGTCCATCCTGTTAATTTTTTATTTTTTTTTAATCTTTGTGGTTCTGCCAGCTCAGCTTTCCAGTTCGCCCGGGAGCCTCCAGCAGGGTGTGTGAGTCTGTTTGGTGCCTGGCTTGGTTGAATCCTTAGATCCTTGAAGTGAAAACCTGGAGACTCACACATAGCATTTTCCCCAGACCCTGATGGAAGTTGATTCTATGCTTTTCTCCATCTTAGCTTTATCAGTCCTGTTTGCCCTCAGGCCGTAGACAGTTCTCCACAGAAGTGTTACAACTGAGAGACAGAGCTGGGAGAGAGAGGATTAAGCAGTGAAGCGAGGCTGGTCTCCTTCCCTCTGTTCTCAGAGATCTGCAGATCCTCTCTGAAGACTTACCATGTAAATGTCTCTTTCAGGGTGACCTACCCAGCCAAAGCCAAGGGCACATTCATCGCGGACAGCCACCAGAACTTTGCCTTATTTTTCCAGCTGGTAGATGTGAACACTGGCGCTGAACTCACCCCTCACCAGGTCAGGAAAAAGCCCAGACAGTTCTCTTAGCCTGAAACCTTGCTGTACATGATAGTTGTGTGGACGCGGTGTTTAACACCGAGTCAAGAAAGTTCTGAATTCCTGCTTTCAGGTCTTCACGCTGAACCCTCACAGTTCATCAGGTTCTCCCCTGTGACACTCTGCCCCTTTCATACTGGGTGTAACCCTGAACCTTCTTTTAGAGAGATTAGCTGGGGTAGGAAAGATATATTTAAGGCAGATTAGCATTTAATTGAAGCTTTTTTCTTTCTGACTATAATAAAAACAAATATTGAAATAATTTTGAAAAAGGAAAACTTAGGCAGGGTACCCAAAGTATGTTTTGCTCTGGCTAAAGCAGATTTTCTATTTTGTAAGAATCTGAAAACTAGCACTTTTTTTTTTTTTTTTTTTGGAGTGCCCCCCCCCACCCCCAGTTAGAAGTTCAGAGTCTTAACCACTAGACCAACAGGGAAGTCCAAAAACAACACTTTTTAACTTGTGCCTACTATGTATGATGAAAACAATAGGCTTCATTTTTGTCTTCCATATGTAAAATAATTATTATTGAAAAGATTCTCAAACCATATCTTTTTCCCGGAGACTCTGATAGGGCTTTTGTCCTCTCAGACTCCCTCCTTTCCTGCCTCTGTCTTCCCACTTGATTGAGAATAACTGTTCTGTGCACTGCCTCATCCACGGTTGTATTGTAAAGGGAAATCCCAGAAATACTTTGAGTGTGGAAAAATAGGAAAGAACCTGGCACCTAGTGGCCTTGGCTTGGGTACTTTGTAGTAGTCCTTGAGTTGGAGCTAGCAGACTTAAATCCATGCAGAGAGGCAGCATCAGAACAGACCATGGAGGTGAGTGGATTACTTGGAAACCTTTTTGCTTTCTGTTTCTCGTTGCTGCAGCTGCTGCACTCATGCCCAGGTCCAGAGTGGTTGCCCCTGGCACTACCATCACTGCCCTTCTCAGCTTCTCTCCCCTCCACCCCCAGTCTCCAGAGAGCTGAGTCAGCCCCACTTAGCCATGACTATCACTTCAACTCCATAGCATCTCCCAGGTCCTCAAAATGACACTTGGCAATGAAAGCCCAAGAGAAGAAGGAATATGAAGAGAAGTCATTATTATACAAAACAAAATTGGTGGGGTTAGGATTAGTGCAGGAAGAGCTAGTGAGGGAAGTAAAACTTTAACTGAAGACTTGTCTCATCCAAGATCCTAGAAAACCTGGCTTACAGACCTGCTAGGTGGAGATGGCATTTTGCGGGTGAGCCTGGCTGCTTGCCTGTACTTGGCTGTGACAGGAGGAAGATCATGCATCTAGGCTCCTAAATCCCATTCTTGGCCACAATTGCAGGAGCCAGGAGGCTTCACAACTCTGGGTCTCTTTCCCTAAATACTTTGATGGTTGTTGTCTGTTATCCAGGTGTAGAGTAATGAATGAGATTTGGATTTTTTTCCTGCGAATCCAGCACTGCCTCTGTGACCATGGCAACTCATTTAATCCTCCGTGCCTTATGATGTGTAAAATGGAACCAATCTACCGGCTTTGTTGAATTCTTTATTTGGAAACTTCTGAAAGCAAGGCTCAATGTATTAAGTTTTGCTGCATCTTATGTGCAGAAACCTTAGTTTCTTATGCCATTGGGGGGATAACGTGGTTAGACTTGTATCATCATATTGATGAATGTTTGTTGACTAGTTAGTTTATAGCAGATCCTATGCTAAATGCATTGCATACTTTATTGTGAGTCTTCATACGGATACAACACGTGTAGAAGTTAAATCTGTCTTAAAGATGAGGAAATCAAGGCTCAAGGAGGTTAAATAACTTGCTCAGCTCTTAAGTAGTGAAATGAGATATGACTGTCTTCAAGCCTGGGTTCTCTCTGACACTGGGCTGCCCTGCACAATGAGAACTCTGCCTTGCTATCCATCCCCATGCCTCCTCTCCTGTCTTTAGCTGGAGGCATTAGGAAATTGAAAATGGGCTTCTTACAGTTTCATCTCATTTCCCTTCTTTTCACCCTCTAGTGAAGAAGTTAATTGGGCAGCAAAAGGCTGGCAGGAAGAGGAAATTACAGCCTCAGCAAAGGGCTTAAATCATTCACAAACTGGGCATTCAGCCTACGAGTCGTTGAGATTTGGCCAGACCCCTAAGTTAAATTTCTTGTACTTGCAAAAAGTACTCTCTGATCTCGGATCTATAAGCAGGGTGGGGTGGCCGTTCCTCCTGCTTTCTCAGACAGGCCTGGCTGACCCCAGAACTCCCACTGGCACAGAAGAGGTGACAACCTGCTTTCTCAGGGATCTGGGCCCGGAGGGAGTTTTGAAATCATCAGATGAAAAATTGCATTATTATTCCATCCAGACATTTGTCCGACTCCACAACCAGAAGACTGGCCAGGAAGTGGTGTTTGTTGCAGAGCCTGACAGCAAGAATGTGTACAAGTTTGAACTGGACACCTCCGAGAGAAAGCTCGAATTTGACTCCGCTTCTGGCACCTACACTCTCTACTTGATCATTGGAGATGCAACTTTGAAGAACCCAATTCTGTGGAATGTGGTATGTGCCTCCTTGTATCTTCACCCAGAGAAGAGTGGCTGTGCCACAATCAGACAAAGATGGCCCCTCTCCAGGGCGTGGACTTTGTACCCAGGCCTCTCCCATGTCACCCAGAGGGCCATAAATAAGTACACATCATGCGGGTCCCATTGGTAGTCTTAGGGGCATGCACATGGCCTGGCTGGCATGTCATAGGGGTTTCATAAATAGTGATTGAGTGAATGAATGAAGTATATAGATTTGCCCTAATGGGTTCTAGCAGATTTCTTTAAAAGCTGTACTTGAAAAAGGTTTTCATATTACAGGCAAAACACTGCAGAGGATACACAGATATAAGAGATAAAGGCTCTAGCTTTTGAGGTACAGTGTGCCCTTGCAGGGTAGGCTGGAGAGAGGCCTGGGATTTGAAATCCAGTTCCAATTCATTATGGTGTAAACTAATGAATTGCAGGATATTCTAATAACCATCTAGGATAACCAGGATAAACTGATACCCTTCATCTGCATGGTGTGTTCATAGTTTGCATAATGCATTTCACTTACATAACTCACTTTGGGCTGGTGGGATGAGAGGAGGCTTCTTAAAAGACATGACATTTGAGCCAAGGATTGGAGAGTTGCAGGGGTTTTTCAGGATTGTATCCGAGGGGCTGTCGGATGATCACTGGGGGACAGCCTCCAGGAAAGTTTGAGGTGCTTTCACTGAGTGGGTCCGCTTTGCTGGAACACCTGAATCTGGTCATGGGCAGGAGGCAGTGAGGTGGGGAAGGTAGCAGAGGCCAGATTCCAGGCCTTGAATGATGGGTGGCTCCCTGCGCAAGACAGAGAGGCAGCTGCATTTTCTTATGTTGTATTCAAAGCTCCTTTTCTTCTCAGATTTTGGGCTGCTTTTTGTATGAGAGCACTTTTTCATTTCTTTTTCTTTTTTTTCTTTGTTTGAGACTAAATTATACTTCCCCAGGAGCAGTTTCTGATTGCTGCTGTAACAGCCTGAGTACCAACTGGGATTTTTGTATTAAGTAGCTCTGTGGGGCTCACCAGACCAGTAGAAAATTGGAACTCTTGCTCTAAAAGGCATTTTCAACAAATACTTGTTTTGTTCTTGAAATTTTCACTGCCTCAGTTTGTTGGCTAATGACTCAGAAGTGACTGGACTACTTGGAGCTCCTTTCAGTCACAGGCTCGGATGGGAGTCTGGAGACGCTGTCCTGCTGATGTTTCGCCCCTTTCTCTGCCCCTGGGCCTTTCATTGCTGCTTTTATTGTTTTAGGCGGATGTGGTCATCCGGTTCCCTGAAGATGATGCTCCGTCAACTGTCCTGTCCAAGAACATTTTCACCCCCAAACAGGAAATTCAGGTACATCCCAAAGGGCTTCTTCGCTAAATACAGAGGAGAAATGGACACTTGAGAGAGGGCCGCAGAGCCCCAGGCGCTGGCTGTGGTGCCCTTTTTAACCTGTTTATATGATATGTTGTAGCTTGGTCTTTGCCACCCTGTGGATCAGGCAGGGCAAATATCAGCCCCATCCTGGAGCTTAAAAAAACAGGCTCAGATTGCCTGCCAGCCAGTTCCCAGAAAGCAGGTAACTAGAGACAGAATCAGAACCTGAGTCCATTTTTCCTAAACATGCAGGAAGTTCAGTCCTCAGATCACTGCTTGATGCCACAGCACAGATGGGTCTGGCTTTGCCTCTGTGTGTTCCCGCATAGACCAGGGCCAGTGGGGCCCACAGGTGGGCAACTCAGCTGGAGCATGGGGCTTTCACCCCCAGGCCAGCCCTTCCTCCCTCCCGGGATTCACCGTCCTTGCACACAAATATTAGAAATCCCTGCCCAGCCCAGTCCATGGGACTGTTGTGAGGCTCAAAATAGTTCCCAGATAAGGAAAGAATACCTTTGAAAAGTTTCTGAAGAAGTGTACAAAATGAACACGATAATTGTTAAACAGTTGGAGCCCTGGTTAAGGAAACTGAGTGGATCTACTCAGTGGACTGTTCAGGAGTCCTCAGAAATGATTATACTACAGTAACAGGGAAACTCCCATCTGAAATAATGTTGACATGTTCCAAGCAGACTACTGACTCTTACTCCACCGTTAGAAAAAGGCCAAGGGCCCAAAAGGTAGAGAAGTAGGATTCTTTTTAAAATTCTCCCTGATGTTGCTATAGCATCATTTAAGAATGTAGAATGCAGTTAAACACTGGAAGGTATAACCATGATGCCAAAGGGTGCTGACTGATTTTGTAGGGTGGGGTAGGCGGCAGCAGCTGCCACAGGCCATGTTAGAAGTCCCTTTGTGGCAGTGACAGCAAAGAGGAACTGAGGTTAAAAATTTGGGAATAGGAATCTCACATGGAACTGCCTTGTCATGGAGTTGGGTTGACTAGACATTGGCAAGCAAGAAAATTTCAAAATTTAAAATTGTTAATATAGCAGTTAGCCAACTTAAGTCAGAAAAATATGATGACACCACCCTGGGAACCCAGAAACATTGTGAAATCCAGCGCCCTGCCTGAGATGTGTCACCCCAGTCATCCAGATGCTTGGGAACCATTTTTGTTACCAGGTGGATGCCGCTTGATAGGTTGCATCCTCTAGCCTCTAAATGGCAATGAGTTTTGGAGGGGAAAAGAGACGGGCAGTCGTGAGCTGGGACTGGTGTAACGTCCCTGGAAGGAGACCAGTGGGAGCAGAAGCCAGTGTTGGGAAGAGGGAAAAGGTTACTGGGTGCTCACGGCCAGGAAGTCTCAGCCTCTGGGAGGCATTTCCTCCTCTTGACTGTCATTGGGGTTTTGGCTCCTAGTATACATGGCAGTCCCCGCTGGGAAGAACACATGGTAGAATATTCCTGGTGTGTCTTCTTTTGGCAGCACCTGTTCCGCGAGCCTGAGAAGAGGCCCCCCACAGTGGTGTCCAATACATTCACCGCCCTGATCCTCTCGCCCCTGCTCCTGCTCTTTGCTTTGGTGAGTTGCAGTAATTAGCATGGGCAGCTTGTGTCTGGCGCCAGACTCCACAGAGGTAGCCGTTCCAAAGGAGACTGTGTGCTCTGGCCTCAGCACAGCTCCAAAGGGGTCCAGCAGCTGTGACCCAAACCGATGGTCCAAAAACTTTAGAATAAATAAAATTACCTACTATAGGGGACCTGCCAAAAAAACTGACCCCTTAACAAGGGGCATGATGTGTAACCATTATAAATGGTCAAAATATGGACACAGATGCTCCATACAAATGTTCAGATGAAGCCAAGTGTGAAAAAAGCAAGACCTGATGCTGATAGCTGTAGAAAAAATGAGTACAGAGGCTGTGCATTTCAACAGTCTTGGAGCACGAAACTATAAACAATCTAAAGTCCTCATAAAAGCAAGTGTTAAATTATGGTACATCCACACAATGGAATAATATGCAGCTCATTAAAACAATGGTTAAATTTATGTACTTGTCAACTGATATGTCAAGGTTGTTAAAAATGTCCTATTGAGTGAAGAAGGCAAGTGGTAGGACAGGGTGTTTAGTATCATCTTCTATGTTTAAAAACCTTAAAAAGGCATTAACTATTGGTGTTGGTCACCTCTAAGGAGAAGGCCATTTAGGGAGTATAGAGAAAGGACGTTTTTACCATTTTAACATGCTATTTGAATTTTTTTTTTAACCGTCTCTTTTTCCCCTTGTCTCTTTTTAAAATCTATAAACATAGATGCAGTGCAGAGAATTTTGAGAACCATATATAAAACTCGTTAGATCTTACTTTTGGAAAATTGTCGATGTTCCTAATCCTCTGATTTTAATAAAAGAATTATTGCTCGATCAAAATCTGAAAGGCATGCCACAAGCTTTCAGAAACCAATCCTAGGCACCTGTTTGTTACTTTGAGTAATCAGAATTTCAAAAGGCAAAGAACCCATAGTGAGCGCACCTCCTCCCAGCTGCCAGTGGGTTTATCTTACCAAAACTTAAGAGACATTAGCAGGGGTGCTAGTTATTTCATCATCAATACAGTTTTGGACCCTTCAGTTTCATGGCTTCACCTGTTTTAAAATAGAAAAGTTTGTTGTCGTTAAAAATGATTTTCAAGCACTTTGGCGAACAGGTGTTGGAATGCCTTTCTAAAGAAAAAGAGAACATTTTTTCCTTAGGACTCACAATAGGGTGGTTGTCACTTGGAGAAATTCCCTGTCCTTCAAGTACGTATGAATTTTGAAGCCCTTAGGGCTGTTTTTTGGATTAGCATGGCACAGTGTGGGTTGCCTCCGTTTCAGATTCTAATGTCTCGTTAATTTATTTCTCCCCATCTTTCAGTGGATCCGGATTGGTGCCAATGTCTCCAACTTCACTTTTGCTCCCAGCACGATTGTCTTTCACCTGGGACATGCTGGTAAGCGCCCCAGGCTGCTAATTCCATTTAACCTCCTTTGACATTTCGCCTGCCCACGCAAAAACCATGTTAAGTAGACCCACAACCTATTAACTATAATGACTTAATAGCATAACATTTCCCTCTTCCTCCTGGCCTTTTACGACAGTTAATACGATGATAAACCTGTTTTGCCCATCAGCTTAGAACAGCTGTCATTATATCGGGTTTCATTGTATGAGGCTGCCATTGGCAGACCATTTTACCCTCAGTTAATAGCTCTGTTCATTTCCAGAGATTACTCACTTATCGCATCTTTACTTTGAGCCGTCTTCCTGGATGGAGAGCATTAATGCAGTTTCCAAAGATTATCTTCCCCCACCATATCGATCTTCACATTTGCTGGCGGCTATGTCCGGACAGTAATAGAAAACAGTCCCTTCCACAATCAAACACGCTGTCCTGCATTGTCCTCTAGAGAACTTAGGACCTAAACGTTACAAGACAGTAAATTCACAAATTAGTTAAGCGTTTCAGAAACTTTTCGACACTATTGGATTGGTGGCCCCTGCATTTCACCAGGACCTCAGTATTCTTTTCTGATTCCTTTGACTTCTGTAGGAGCCCTCTACGTTTCTGTAGTGTTCAGATTCCTTAGGGGTCCACAGATGAACCGCTTGAAACTCTAGGCAAATGTGTATCTCTGTTTTCCTGGGGAAAGAGAGAGTCTCTCTCTTTGATCAAAATTCTGACAGTGAATCTGCTAAGTCACTTCAGTCGTGTCCGACTCTGTGTGACCCCATAGACGGCAGCCCACCAGGCTTCCCCGTCCCTGGGATTCTCCAGGCAAGAACACTGGAGTGGGCTGCCATCTCCTTCTCCAACAATGGTCTGTGACCTCAGAAATGGCTAAGAACCCCTGCTGTAGTTCATCCATCATCCTTCTGGGCAAAATTGACAGGATGACCTTTCTCTCCAGCCCAGTTACTGAATCTGAGTGATAGCCCTCCCAGGTCAGGGAGAACAAAACCTGAATATAAATTTGTTTAGAGCCGTGGCTTTTTGTGCCAGAGTGCTTTTTGTGCACATTCCCTCATTTGACTCATCACAACCCTGATGGGGGTGACCAGGGCAGGAATTATGATCCTGGTTTGACAGGCGAGAGAATTTCGGCTCAGACAAACAAGTGGCTATGAAGGGCAGAGGCTGGGTCAGAACCCAGGGTTCTCAGTGCCCAGACCTGAGCTGATTTTTGGGGTAATATTTTCCTTTTTTTTAATATAGACTATTTTTAAAGACTTTACTGAATGTGTTACAACACTGCTTGCATTGTTTATATACTGGTCTTTCGGCCACAAGCCATGTGGGTTCCTAGCTCCCTCAATCAGGAATCGAACCTGCTCCACCTGCATTGGGAGGTGACGTAACCACTGGACCACCAGGGAAGGCCCTGAGCCTGAGCCCTTTGGACTAACCCTCCTCCGGCCCTCCTTGCTTCCTTCCTGGTCTCAATGGCAGACTAGCCTTAATTTTTTTTTTCTATTTCTCACTTTTAGTAAAAAGGGAAAGGATTTATTTCTTTAATTCTGAGGGCTTTCATTCAGAATTTGAAAAAATCTGCTGAATTATTAGGCCAATAGCTGAATTATTTGGCCAATTATTAGGTTGGCCAAAAAGTTCATTGGAAGTTTTCTAGATGATGGTACAAAAAAAATCTGAATGAACTTTTTGGCTAACCCAATATAACCTGACAGCAATTTAAAAAAACAAATACAAAACCATCATTTAAGAACAGAGGTGCAAAAACATGGAACCAGATCACTGAGATCTGATTCTTACCTCTGAATTTCTTGGTAACCAAGACTGAGAAGCAAGTATATTGAGTTACATATTTTCTGGCATCAGAGGAAAGGAATAAAACCAGCTGGTTTATAAATACAGACCTTTTCGGGCTCCGCACTTACTGGCTTCTGGTTGTCTTCTGCCCCGGGCAATGTCAATATTTGATTCAACTGGTTCTCATGACGCCTGTCCTTATAGCTATGCTGGGGCTCATGTATGTCTACTGGACGCAACTCAACATGTTCCAGACCCTGAAGTACCTGGCCATCTTGGGAAGTGTGACGTTTCTGGCTGGCAATCGGATGCTGGCGCAGCAGGCAATCAAGAGGTAAGGCTGGGGGCAAGTCAGGGGCCCAGAGTGGTTTAGAAATATTTTTGTCAGCTCTGGCCACCCAGCTCTTTGAACCAACAGTATGTGGTGAAAAGATTCATATCCTGAGGGGCCATTGTGACACCTCAATCCAGCCTGAAACAGAAGCCTTTTAAATCAGTTGTGATGATAAGTTTTAAATATATTAAAACCACAACAATTTATGCCCTGACACATTAGAATGAGAGAAGAAAATAATTGCTTCGTGAAGATTAAAGTGGATCAGGACAGGTGGCAGAAGATTGTGGTTAAAGTCCTAGCAGTGTAACTGTTTTCTCCTCTGCCGCCACAGAGAATCCTCCACGCCTCTCCCGTGTCCCTGAGAGGGACTCCTCTATAACTCCACAGCCTCCAGAGCTTTTCCCCCTAAGCATGAGGTCCATTCTCTTCCCCCACAAGAAACAGCATCGGGCAGAGACCCCTGGTAGGGAGCACCGCTCAGGGGCCCACATCATGTCCCCGAGAACCAGACAGCTTCGGTTCACACAAAGGGTCAGGGCCTGACGTGACGGCAGCTGCCTGGCAGCTTGACTTTTGAACCTGGATTAGAAGTAAATTTAAATGTCACATTGGTGTTTCTCATTGATTTGACTTTATTAGAACCTGGGTGATTTCCACCATGTAAAGGTCAATAAGAAAAGGTCAGAATTGCTTTCACCTTTGGAAGTTAACCTTTTCAGACGTGCCCTGCGTTCTCTCCAGGACTCCTGCTAGAAGAGTGTAGTCTAGTTCCCTCAGTGTGCCCTCAGTGCAGCGGCTGGTTAAGTTGGGCAGATCAACAGAGCAGCTTTCTCAGAGACCATGTGGGTGGGAGAGCCGCATGTCTCCTCCCTGCCCGGGGATCCATTGTGAGTGTTCTGAGGGCCTCCCCGGGGATACCAGCCCAGGGTGCTCCCTGCCTCTCTCGGGGTCACCCGCATTCCGCTGGGGCTTCCCAGAGCACCGGCAGTGCAGGTGGCTCATTTCTCAGCCCCTCCAGTAGCCTTAACGTGGCAGCTCTGTGCTGCATCTGAGAGAGGACTTTTTTCTCTCAGCAGAGCCCCGTTCTCTCAGAGCAGCCCGTCTAGGCCCCGGGGAGCCATGAGGTTGTCCTCTGCTGAGCTCTCTCTTTTCTGGAAGTTGCTCACACAAGACGAACAAGATTGAGGGGAGATGGGAGTGGAAACCATTTGATTTAGATCCCACTCAGCAGGAGTTCCTAATACAGAGAAAACCGAGTACATTTTCTGGGGAGGAAGACCACGGTTCTCACGCCCCCTCCGTCCTGTATAGAAAGTTGGAGCTGTCTGCTGCTGTCTTCACGAGTTCTAGAATCAGGCTCTGCCCCTGGGAAAAGCGGTGACATTAACAGAAGCTCTTGGTTGGTTGTTTGCCATTTCTTTCCTCAGCTTATTTCTCTTCTTACTGTCCTTTCTTGACTCTCAAACCCTCTTTCCTTTGGCAGGATCGCTGCAGAGCAGAGCAGTAGATTGGCAAAATATAGGACACTACGGTAAAGATGAGGGGCACTCAACCCAGGAGCAGGGCCCCTTTTCCATCTTGCCCACGTCCATGCATGTCAGTTACTTCCCTATTTTCAGCGCACTTCTTCCTCTCCACCCCTCGCTACCCCAGAGCTGAATTCTGAGGCCGTTTCCCCACCTCCTGGACCAGGGCAAAAGCCACAGCCCCCGGAGTTAGCCTAGCTGGTGGTAGCTTGGCAGGGAGCAACCTGAACCTGGCTTTGCCTGTAAGGCTTCCTCCTCACGCGTGTCCCACAGGCACTTCATAGACACAGCCCCTCTCTGTGTTCACAGGAGAACAGAGTTGAGGAAAAGTCTGATTTAACCTTAGGACTTCTTAAAGGGGACCCCTCCCACCCCTACTCAGGACATCTAGATTCATTACATGATAGTCCCATGGAAAATCCCGGCACACCTGGTCACGTTCTAGGCCTTTTTGTAGTGTTATTCTCTGGTTGGGCCAAACAGTGGGGTTTGGTAGAACACTAAATTATGAAGACTGATGGCCACAGATCAAAGCCAGCATCCAAACTCACGTTCCTAGAGCTCAGGCTATGGCTCAGGGCTGCCCCTTGTGTGACTAAACTGCCCAGTGAGGTGCCACCCGTACTCCATCTGGTCAAGTCCTTGGACGAGGATGGAGTGGAGGCAAGGTGAAAGGAGGGAAGAAGAATGCCCGATGCTTCACCGATCAGCTCCTGCAGTCCAGGGATTGGCAGGAGTTTTCTAGAAAGAGCCAGGTAGCCGTTGAGGCTTTGTCGGCCATGCGGTCTCTGTTACAGCTGCTGAACTGCGCCACCATAGCGTGAGGACAGCCGGTCCACGTAAGCAGACCAGTGTGGCCATGTTCCAGTGAGACGTTATTTACAGAAACGGGTGGTGGGCTTTATTTGGCCTCTGGGGCACAGCGTGTTGACCCCTGAACTAGAACAACAGAGAGAGGGGAGGTACTTGGGTTTCCAGGTCGTGTTCCCCTTTGTCCTTTGCCATGGAGATGGCTTTCCCTGCCAAAGCAACGGAGCCATCTAATTGTCACTCCTCTGGAAACAGGAGAAATTCACAAGAGCATAGAATTAGAGCCTTTGCACTGATGTGTGAACAGAAGCTGAACCATCTCATTCTCAACATAGAAAGCAACCACGTTTTGATTTTTTTTTCAGTATGAATTCATATACAGTAAAATTCACCCCATTTTTAGTGTATAATTCTGTGAATCTTGAAAAACGAAGACAATCTTATAGTAAACACTATCTCAAACAAGGTACAAACTTATTGCACATTCCAACAAGCTTCCATCCATGTCCCTTTGTGGTCTGTCCTTCCCTGCTCCTCCTGCCCCATTCCTCAGCATTACCCCTTTGGTTTTGTACTGAATTATAGTTGCTCTGTTTGAGATTTGCTTTCGGAACTAGTCCTGCATATTGAGCCTTTAATTCTTTCAGACTAACTGGATTAGGTTTGTTTTTCTTGATTTTTAGAGAGTCAACCCCCCACCCTGCTACCCCCAAACTGCACTGCCTGAGAAAGAGGAAAGTCACTTGATCATATGGACATCTGGGACATCCTGATGTCGGGCCCTGGTGTTTTATTGGAGAGTCCCTGGTAGCCAAGCGTTTTTGATCTGAGGATAGGTATCGATTTGATCAGGCATAACAGAGGACTATCTTCTTAGCCACAGTGGAGGCTTGTGGGTCACCACCCTTTCACGTGTTCTTATTTCATAATTACACTGTCCTCTCTGCATAAATATTTCAGAGCACACACTTATTTTTTGGCTGAACCATGTGGCTTGTAGGATCTTGGTTCCCTGACCAGGGATTGAACCCATGCCCCCTGTGGTGAAAGTGAGGAGTCTTAACCACTGTACCGCCAGGGAATTCCTGGGACACACACATTTTGATGTACCTGGGAACCTCTGAATGTTGGCAGAGAATTAGGGGCACTCAGGATGAGTTCCACGCCTGTGCGTATGTGCCCCTTGGGGCTGTTGGTTGTTGGGTGTGGACATGCCATTCTGCAAGACCTCCTTGTCCTCGCATCAGCCCTCACCACTGGGGACAGCTGCCTGTGAGGAGTGTGTGTGTGAGCCCCTCGCCTCTGCTCACCAGAACCGTCCCGATCACCTGGGTGCTGCCACCCTCTGGTCGCACAGTGTCTGTCCAGATCATCATTTTCCTTCTTGTGTTGCCCTGTTCCTTCTTGAAGTCTAGGGGAGGCTAAAGAGATTTAGTGAGATTTAGATTTAATTTTTTTCGTGAAGCTTAGACGTCCAGTCTGATCATTGAGAGGAACATGACCACACGGCAGAAATATGGTGCAGATGTCTGTACCAAAAGGTCAGGATGTCATCTCCAAGCTACATGAGGGCCATGTGTTTGGTGGACCCAGAGTCTGGGAAGTTGAAGATGAGCATTCTTTAAACCCTTCATCTAGTTGAAGTGTACACTGTCTTTTTGGCCTTGCACTGTGAGAGGTGTGCCTGGAATTAATTACCTCATCTTGTGTTTTCACTTATCACGCTTACTTAGGTATCATCAGGTGTGTTTCATTGTTTATTTAGGTTGTCGTCAGCTTTAGTTTGAGCTGTCTTTCATTTTTCATGAACTGAGATGGGACGTAAATAAATAGGACTAATAGAGGAATGATTATCCCTTACAAATGGGACCTCTTAGTGGGAGAGGACCTTGGTTTCTCGGTTGTCACCAAGTTAGGAACTGTAACAGTGAGTTGGAACCGTCGATAATTTTGTGTTTGTCTCCATTTTCTTTCAGAACAGCACATTAGTTCCAGAAAAAAGAAGGAAGTTGTGAAAGCTGAAGTGAATATTGATAAAAGGAGTTAAGGACAATTCACAGTTTGAAAAGAGGAATGCAAAACCCCTTTATTTAAAAAGAAGAAAGTCAAAATTGTGGTTGTACTTTTGCTTGTTTTCTATCTCCCCAGCACAGAGCAGGCACCCGGATCCTCTCTCTTTGGCATGGTGCCCCAGCAAGACGCTGTGAACATTCTAACTTACCCACTTGCTGCATTGAAAAGTTGAAATCTGTAATTAACCTGTTAATGGAATAAAGAGAGTAATAGGAACAAAGAGCTGAGAGGGTTTTTTGGGACTTTGGGGCTGGTGGGTTCTCTAGGACACATGACATGAGGCCTTAGTTGGAAAGTATGCTTGACGTGATGGCAGGGTGATTTTCCAGGACCTTTGACATTGGTCCTGTATTCCTAATAGAACTGAGAATTGCCTGGAAAAGCCAGCATCCTTTCTTCATGTCCAGCACTGGGTACCAACTATGCCCTGCTGATATCTGAAGGCCCCTCTGCTTTTGCCTTCTGGAAAGTTTGGTCTTGGTATGCAGTGGAGAAGGGAAGGAAATATCTTAAAAGAAGGCCGAGCCCATGAGCCATCTTAGGTGCTGAGACGGACACACGCATCTTGGAAATGCCCCTTTGGGGTTGTGCCCAGGACCACCGTTGCACAGAGGTCATACGGTATCACCTAAGAAAGTAATACTGACCAGAGAGACGTTGTGGGGTGGGAGGTGGGAGGGGGATTCAGTATTGGGAATTTGTGTACACCTGTGGTGGATTCATGTCGATGTATGGCAAAACCAATAGAGTATTGTAAAGTAAAATTAAAAAAAAAAAAAAAGAAAGCAATACTGAATTGTGTATTCCAAGTGTGCAAACTATAGTGTTGGGCAAGCCTACTTCACCACAGGGTGAAGGACTTTGGGCAAGTGGCTTAATGTCGCTAAGTTTTCTTTTTTTTCCTTCTGTAAAAGATAATGACAGTACCTTCTCAGATGACCGAAGGAGTTTCAGGCATCTGAAATCTTGGCCTAGTACTTGGCATCTATCCAAACTGGCCCATAGTGTCACACTTGGACTCATTGCCTTTACTTCCATTAATAATAATAATAGAAAATAATAGACTTCCTAGTGGTCCAGTGGTTGGGAATCTGCACTCCCAGTACAGGGGGCCCGGGTTTGGTCCCTGGTCGGGGAACTAAGAGCCCGCATTACCACAACTAAGCCCAAGCACTGCAACTTCTGAGCCCGTGCATTGCAACTGGAGAAGTCTGCGAGCTGCAGCGAAGACTCAGCACAGCCTAAATGAATAAATAAGCATAATATAATAAAAGGTGACTTTTGAAATGCAGGTAATCCTCAAGAGTATTTACTGAGTTTGGGGTTGGGGGAGAAATTATTTTAATCAGATTCCTTTCCAGCTTAGCTGGA
The DNA here is from genome assembly GCA_006410875.1 of Neotragus pygmaeus. Classification (NCBI taxonomy): domain Eukaryota; kingdom Metazoa; phylum Chordata; class Mammalia; order Artiodactyla; family Bovidae; genus Neotragus; species Neotragus pygmaeus. The sequence goes on from SJYV01011725.1 coordinate 177,963, forward strand.
CTTCGCTACACTGAAGGAATGAGGATTTTGACTGGGGAGAGGAAAGGCGATTCGGGAACTCTGGGCTAGTTCTGAATGGGATTCTGCAGGGGAGAGGCCCATATGGGCAATTACAGAACTGCCTCTAAGATGGAAAAGTGACTTCACCTTTCCCAGAGGTTGCAAACTGGTGACCCATGTTTTATTTGATCCATAATTTTTTTTTTAATTGAGTCAGTTGCTAACATTCACAAACAAAATTCATATAAAAATCTAGGTCTAGCATTTAGGATTCTCTGAAAAAAGAAAATCAGAGCTGGCAACATTGGGCCTGATTTCTGAATGGCAGCAATCAGCTGAAGCTGAATAGCTCTTGCCTTTGAGTGGGGCCTGCACTCTCCAGCCAGCCATAGTCCCACCCTACCCCACCTGACCCCAAATGGTGTCAGTTCCACCTACCCTGGTCCTGTTCCTCCCACCAACTTCATGGGATTGGCACCTGGCGTATGACTTGGAGACCCACTCTGATGAGAAGAGGTGATGGTTTCCCATGCTGTTCCATCATTCAATTGTGTCCAACTCTGCAACCCCATGGTCTGCAGCACGCCAGACTTCCTTGTCCTTCACTATCTCTTGGAGTTCGCTCAGACTCATGTCCGTTGAATCAGTGATGCCATCCAACCATCTGTTGTCCCCTTCTCTTGCCCTCTATCTTTCCCAACATCGGGGTCTTTTCAAACGAGTCAGTTCTTCGCATCAGGTGGCCAAAGTATTGGAGCTTCAGCTTCAGCATCAGTTTTTCCAATGAATATTCAGGACTGATTTCNCATGCATTGGAGAAGGAAATGGCAACCCTCTCCAGTGTTCTTGCCTGGAGAATCCCAGGGATGGCGGAGTTTGGTGGGCTGCCGTCTATGGGGTGGCAGAGTCGGACACGACTGAAGCGACTTAGCAGCAGCAGCAGAGGCAGAAATACCTCTTATGCTGTCCTTCTTTTCCTACCCACTGGGAGAAGCCTCTTGAAGGCTGCAGGGGAGAGTCCACTTGCTTATAGCCTAGGGATGGATCTGGGCAGACTGCAGTTGAGAACTGGCCTAACTTTTTACTACGACTTATGACATACACCAGATTTGTTGCTTAAATTATTCACCACTGGCAAAGATTCTTTGCTTGATCAAACTTTAGCCAGGCTCCTGAATTTCTCCTTCACCTATCTGTGCCTTTTTTTTTTTTAACCAGACCCTCCCACCTCCACGTCTGATCATGCTGATATACGATCAGAATCCTCACCCTCCACCATCTCCCAGGTGATGTCTCATCTCCCTGGTCTTCAGCCAGAATCCCCTTACCCCTGAGGTATCCTCTTAGTAAGTTTCCACCCACTGACCCCCACCCTGCTCCCTGGCCACCAGTTCCCAGTAGACCACACTGTATTCAGAATTGAGCCCACTTCTATATGAGATTTCTTTCCCGCTATTGAAATAGTCTTGAACAAAATCTGTTTTTACCACTTTAACTGCTATGGAGCTCTGTCTTTCATTTGATATTACAGTAGTACCTGGACCTGGCCTTCCAAGAGTAGTCGGCACAGCAGGTCAGTATCCAACTGACCTTTCTTCACCCCGCTGGGCCTTAGTTTCCCATCAGTAAAAATGGGATAACATCTCTGAGGGCTTTATAAGGATTAAATGAGGTCACATCCAAAACACATACCAGAGCATCTGGCACCGACACTGACTCAGGTTGCTCCGATTAGCATAGACATTACCGTTGTTACTTCCTGTGTGGACTGGACTGAACTGAACTGAGTAAGCAGTTTGTACTAGGTCCTACATTTCTTTCATTTCTCTGTTGGTTGGTTGAATTCACTTGCTTCCCCAGCATTTCCTGAGGGGCCTGGCATCTTGGAACAACATAAGGGCACTGTCCTGGAATCAGGAGTCAGTTCCCAGCTCTGACCCCTCAGAGCTATAGGGCCTGACCTCTTACCTCTGCTCTGCCCTCCGCCTAGGGCTGTGGTAGGGAGCCCGGGAAGCAATGGACGAGAACGTCTTTGTGAGTTTTAATGCAAACATAAGGGATTATCGTAAGAAACAAATCCTCCTTTGATCAGAGCATGCTTTGGACAAATAATAAAAATAGCACTTCATCTTAAGTGGGACCCTAAGGGGACAGGAAGCTCCCAGCCCCTCTGTGGGCAGGGGTTAAGTCCTTTAAGCCACCATTAGTGTGGTAGTTAATGGAGATAAAGCACCGGAATTGTGGCCATCACAGTCTTTTCCTTTATAACAGCATTCACCTCGAAACCCACAAGGAGCAGCAGGCCACAGCGGTCATTATTTCATTTGAAAAACTGTTTGGAAGTTGAGAGCTCTCAGTCTTTGCTTCTGTGGGGACAGGCGGAGGAAAGAGATGAGCAGGTGGGTCTTGGGGATGGAGGGGCTTGGGCTGGGCGCCATTCAGCAGCCGCCTGCTCTGTTCTGCTCCTCTGGCAGGTTCTCGGTGGCCCGCTCGGCTTGGTTGAAGTGGACTGCGGCCCTCAGAGGCCAGCCTTCTCCTCCGGAGGGGTCTTTTGTTCCCCATTATGGGTATTGTCTGCTCCCTGGAGCCACCCGGGCTCCCTGCGGAGCCGTTCCCACGCTTCACATTCTTTTTTAGAGGGTAAACTGGGGAGAGCAGGTGGTCTGAATGCTGTGAAACCCCAAGCTGGCTTTACGGTCCCAGTGTGGGAGACGGGCCCAGGGGGGGTCCTGCACTGTGTGCATCAGGCTGGAAAAGGACAGAGAGGAGATTGCTCACCTCCGAGTCCCCATCAGCTCTAAGATGCTGTGAATATTTTCATGCTTTTAATCAAAACACACATCCCATCATCTAGACTTTTCACTTAAAAAATTTTTTATTTATTATTATTTTTAAATTTTATATTTATTTATTTGGCCGTGTGTGCCTCAGGGCATGCAGGATCCTAGTTCCCCGACCAGAGATGGAATCTGTGGCCCCTGCAATGAAAGCACAGATTCTTTTTTTTTTTTTTAATGTAATTATTTAGTAGCGCTGTCTTAGTTGCGGGATGTGTGGCATGTGAACTCTTGTTTGCAGCATGCCAGGATCTAGTTCTCTGATCAGGGATCAGACCCGGGCCCCCTGCATTGGAAGCATGGAGTCTTAGCCACTGGACCACCAGGAAGTCCCAGGTTCACCAGTTCTTCGAAGAGGCGATGTGTGGGGATATACCCAAGTAAAATGGTTCACGAAAAAAAAAAGTTGGGTAATCACTGACAAAAGTAACTCTGGACAATGACTTCAACTCTCTGCTTCTCTTTATATTAATAGCAAAATTTCTTGAAAGAACTGACTCTGCCAGTGCCATCCAATAGAAATGTAATGCGAGTCCCATTTGCTGTTACTAAGGTGCTAAGTCGTGCCCCATTCTCTGCGACCCCATGGACTGCATGCAACGTACCAGGCTTCCAAGTTCCATAGGTGATTTGAAATTGTCTAGTTAACCACAATAAAAAGGTAAGAAGGAAATAGGTGAAATCAAGTTTAATGTATTTTATTTTAACCAAACTTATCAGATATGTTATTTTAATAGGTAATCAATATAAAACACGAATGAGACATTTGATATTCTTTTTTCATACTGTCTTTGAAATCCATGTAAAGCACATCTCAGTTGCTATTAGCCACATTTTGTGTTCAGCAGCCATGTTCAGTGGTCACCATACTGTACAGCCAGATCCCTACTCTCCGGATCTGATCCCTCTCTGACTATTTTCTCTTCAACCCACTAGAGTCAGACTTTTGCCTCCACCATACACCCAGTTTGTTCTTGCCAAGGTCATCATCGGCTTCCATGATCATTTTCATGTTCAGTTCTCAACTGATGACCCATCAGCGACATTTGGTACAGTCCATCACTCTTCTTGAACTGCTTTCTGGAATTTCTCTCTTGTAGTTTTTCTGCTTTTTCTTTCTCAGTCTCCTTTGCTGGTTCCTCATCTTTCCTCCAGCCTTTAAATACGGAGTGCCCTTGGGTAGTCCTTGCACTCTCCTATTCTGTTCTTCTTTCTTGGTGATCTCACTCACTCTCTGACTTTATTTTTTTTTATTTTTTTTTTAGGCTGCACCACACAGCTTATGAGATCTTAGTTCCCCAACTAGGGATTGAACCTGTGGTCCCAGCAGTGAGAGCACTGAGCCCTAACCATTGGACTTCCAGGGAATTCTCTTTAAAAAAAAAAAGTTATTTTTATTTTTTTAAATTAAAAAAAATTAATTTTTAAAATTTAAAACAATTTTATTAAAGTGTAGTTGATTTACAATGTTGTGTTAATTTCTGCCGTACAGCAAAGTGATTCAGTTATACATACCATTTTTTTTAAACTTTTTATTATGTATTGAATTGTAGTCAATTAACAGTGTTGTGATAGTTTCAGGTGAACAGCAAAGGGGCTCAGCCATACATTTACATTTATCCATTCTGCCCTAAACTCCCCATCCATCCAGGCTGCCACACAATTTTGAACAGAGTTCATGTGCTGTATAGTAGGTTCTTGTTAAAAAATTAAAAAAAAATTTTTTTAATCTCCTGACTTTACAGACTACCTAAAAGGTGACAGCTTATCCAGACCTCTCTCCTGGCTCCAGACCTGCACACCCAGGTGCCTACTCAGCCTCCCTACTGGGGCCTTTAGAGGGCATCTCAGACTCAACATGTCTAAACCCCAACTCCTAATTCTCCCCCCAACCTCCAAAGCTCCTAAATGGCAATTCCATACTTCCAGTTGCTCAGGCTTCAAACTTTGGAATTATTCTTAACTCCTCTCCAGTTCCCATACCTTATCCATCAGCAAATGAGTTCTACCCTAAGAATGTATCCAGCATTTGACCCTTTCTCAGAGTGGCAGTAAATGCAAGTCAGATCGTGTCATTCTTCTGCTTAAACTCTGCGGTGGCTCCCGTCTCGCTGAGAGTGAGATCATTTCGGTCCCTCCCATGGCCTCCAAGGACCTCCCCATGAGCTGGCCTCCCGCTCCCTCTTGGCCTCCCTTCCTCCACTCAGCTCCCTGTGCTCTGGCTAGCCACACCAGCCTTCTGTGCCTCCTCCCTCCACACTCAGGCCTAGGGGCCTTTGTGTTGGGTTTTCACTGTTTTGAGAATGTTCCTCACCCAGTCATCTTCCTCTGAGTCATTCTCCTCAAGCTGATCCTTGAGGGACTTGACTCAAATGTCCCTCATCAGAGAGGCCTTCCCTAACCACCCCACCACATACTCATTCATTATGGATAAATTATCCCCTCCAGTGCTCCCACTGCCTTAATTTTTTTGCTCTTTGCAATCACCACCATCTTACAAATTCTATATTTGTTTGTTTTTATTATTCTTTCCCCCATTAGAATATAAGCTCTATGCTAGACTTCCCTGGTGGTCCGGTGGTTAAGAATCTGCCTGACAATGCAGGGTACACAGGTTTGATCGCCGGTTTGGGAAGATACCACATGGCACGGAGCAACTAAGCTCGTGTGGCCACAACCACATAAGCCTGTGCACACCCCAAGAGCCTGCGCTCTGTAACAGGAGAAGCCGCTGTGATGAGTGCCCACACACTGCAACCAAAGTAGCCCCCGCTCTCAGCAGCCAGAGAAAGACCTGCAGCAGCGAAGACCCAGCACAGCCAAGAAGAAAGAAAGAAAGAACATCAGCTCCGTGCCAGCGGCTTTGGTTGCCTAGCACAGCACTTGGCACATAGTGGGATCTCTAGAAACATTTGTTGAGTGAATAAATGGCATTGCTCATAGGTGAATGAGTCACCAGTGGATGAAGGATGACTTGGCCCAGAGTAGTCGAATATGGCTAAGAGCCCAGTTCTGGGCTGGGTCCCCTATAGTTGAATCCCAGCTCTCTCCTTGTTGGCAGTGACCACGGCAAATCACTTCACCCTTTGTGCCTCAGTTCCTTGTCTGTGAAATGAGAATGATGCCAGTACCTCCTGTTAGGCTGTGTAGGGAGTCTATGAGGTTCTACACGTGAAGCTGCCCGGCTGGCACTCTGAGTGTTTGGTAAATGTTAGCTTAAAAAAAAAAAAATA
>SJYV01011725.1:184132-224731 GCA_006410875.1 Neotragus pygmaeus
TGTGTGTGTTTTTTAATGTTTTCAGAATCATAAATAAGCTTATCACAGGCTATTACATTACCATGGCAACCTGGCAGCTGGTTAGAAAGAAGCAGGTAGCACAGCTGCCTTGGGGTCTCAGTGGCACTAAAGTAATTGTGGATTTTTTCTCTGCCAGTCTCTGCCTGGCCTCTTTGTTTTTCTCCTCTTTTCTTCATCCTTTCTTCTCTGTTTGGCCCTTATTCCTCTCTCATCTCATTAGAAGCAACATGAGTTCTAACTGTTTTAGATATTCCAAGGACTGCCAAATCTAACCTCTCCTTTGAAACTAACAATAACACCATGAAATGGGCTGACATGAGCAGGGCTATTTTACTGCCTTTTTATACCCATCAAAATGCTGTATTAAAAAGTTCTTGAATTGATTAATTTATATTTTGATAAGGTACCTGCATAGAGTGCAAAATTCAAAAGGTCCAAAATGGCACACACTAAGAGTAAGTCTTGGACTTCCCTGGTGGCCCAGCGGTTAAAAATCTGCCCGCTAATGCAGGGGTCATGGGTTTGGTCCCTGGTCCAGGAAGATTCCATATGAGGTGGGGGCAACTAAGCCTGTGCCCTGTGACTAGCGAACCTACATGCCCTAGAGCCCGTGCTCTGCAACAAGAGAAGCCCCCACAATGAGAAGTCCGCTCGCCGCAACTAGAGAAGGCCTGTGCGCATCAACAAAGACCCAGTGCAGCTAAAAACATAAAATAATTTTTTAAAAAGAGTATGTCACCCCATGACTCACCACGATCCAGATCTTAGTGACCCTTCTCTAGCTTCCTCGTGCTTTTTAATAGCTGCATATTCCGTGGCTGTAAATGCACCATCACTTATTTAAGTGGTCCCCTGTTGATAGCTATTTGGGTGACTTCCAGTCTTTTGGTATTTTCATCCCCATTTTAAAGCCTGGGAACTCCATGATTCAGAGAAGGAAGTGTGTCTGTGGAAACTCCCAAAGCAGTTGTGTGCATCTGCACGCATTGCTTAGCTACTGAATCTAAGAAAAAAGGAAGAGTTGACTGATTCCTGAATTGCAGACAAGAAAGAGCTACCCAGAGACCTGATTTCTTTTCTTGCCGTGCTAGTGTCTTACCTCGTTCAATTAAATTCTGCTAACATTGCCTGATGCCTGATATGTAATTAAATAATTGTTTGTGAAAGGGTTTCATGTCTGTCTTCCCTGCTAGGTGATAATCTTTGTTAGGGCAGGGACTGTGTTTTCTTCCCTACTGCATCCCTAGCAAGTATTGTACTCCTAGCAAACACTGGGTGTACAGTAGATGCGCAACAAATAGTTGTTGAATGAATTAATGAATGGGCCAGGATTCTGTGTGGTTAAGACAAAGGGCTTGGAGGCCCGGGCTTGAATCCTGACTCTAACACTTATTAGCTATATAACTGAAGATCCATCACTCAGCATCTCTGTGCCTCAGTTTCCTTGGCTGTGAAATGGGAACACACTCTCCTGGTTGTTGGGGGGATCAAGTGAGTGATTGCAGATCAAGTATCCAACTCAAGGTATGCAGAAAGTGAAGCTCAGCTATTTTTCTCAGCTTCTTCCAGGGTCATGTACGACAGGGGAATTCTGGTGGGGGAAACAAAAAAATCTTCTAAGACAAGGTAGTTTGAACTGGGCCCTGGGGAGGAGTTAAGATTCCGGTTTGTGTGGCTTGGGCCAGATCTCTTAACTGAGTTCTTCCAACTACAAAATGGAGATGATACACCTAGCTTCTGGCTTCCTCTGGGGAGACGGTCCTACTTAAAGTCCCCGAGAAGGAAGATAGCGCACAATTAAAAGGCACCATCATTATTCAGCTGGAAAAGTGCCTTCACAGAACAAGTGAACTGATCTCTACTAAATACGACTCTGCTTGTGTTGTGCATAATTGAATATTTAGTGTGGATTTAACCTAGGGAGCCACCTATGCTGTTTGGTTAGTCAAGGTTTTCTTTTTAAATTTTTTTTTAAATTTTGTATTGAGGTGTTGCTGATTAACAAACAGTGTTGTGATAGTTTCAGGTGAGCATTGAAAGGACATTCATATACATGTATCCATTCTCCCCCAAGGGCTTCCCAGGTGGTGTTAGTGGTAAAGAATCTGCCTGCCAACGCAGGAGACACAAGAGACATGGGTTTGATCCCTGGGTCAGAAAGATCCCTTGGAGGAGGAAATGACAACCTGTTCCAGTATTCTTGCCAGGAAAAACTCCAGGAACAGAGGAGCCTGGGGGCCTACATACAGTCCATGGGGCTGCAAATAGTCAGATATGATGGAGCAACTAAACATACATTCTCCCCCAAATTCTGGTCCCATCCAGGCTGCTGTATAACATTGAGCAGAGTTCCATGCGCTATACAGTAGGTCCTTGTTAGTTATCCATTTTAAATATAGCAGTGTGTACATGTCCATCCCTAACTATACCTTCCCCTCATTCTTCCCCATGGCAGCCATAATCTCCTTCATGAAGTCTGTGAGTCTGGTTTTGTTTTGTAATTAAGTTCATTTGTATCATTTCTTTTTATATTCCACACATAAGGGACATCATATGATATTTCCCCTTCTCTGTCTGACTTACTTCATTCAGTATGACTCTCTCTAGGTCCTTTCATGTTGTCACAAATGGCATTATTTCATTCTTTTTAATGCCTGAGTAATATTCCATTGCATATATGTACCAACATATTGTTTATCCATTTCTCTGCTGATGGACATTTAGGTTGCTTCCATGTCTTGACTATTGTAAACAGTGCTGCAATGAACACTGGAGTGCATGTATCTTTGGGGATCACGTTTTTCTCCAGATATGTGCCCAGGAGTGGGATTGCAGGGTCATACGGTAGCTCCAGTTTTAGTTTTTTAAGGAACCTCCATTCTCTTCTCCATAGTGGCTGTACCAATCTACATTCCTACCCAACAGTGCAGAGGGTTCCCCCATGCTCCCTAGCATTTATTGTTTGTGGGCTTTTTGATGATAGCCATCCTGGCTGGTGTGAGGTGAGATCTTATTGTAGTTTTGATTTGCATTTCTCTGATAATTAGCAATGCAGAATATTTTTCATGTGCCTAATTTAATGCAGCACTTCATAAAGGTGGAGGTAATTAGCACCATCCAGATGCTGGATTCCTGTGAAGTTTTTTCTGCTTCCATGGCTGAAGGATTTTCAAGGAGATGAAGCTCTGGACTCTTTCCAGAACTTCAGTACTCTGGAAGTATGAGTCCTGACCTGGCCTTTGCTTCAGCTGTAGCCTCCTCCTGGAGATTGAATGTCACCTACTCTAGGATGCCCTCCATGATCAATGAAAGCAAAGTCTGATGCTTCTTCTGGGTTCTTATATCGTTCTGCACACACTTCTTTTGTAGAAACTCAAAATATCCTATTGTGTTAGTTTGCGTCTATGTCTGTCTCTCTCACCAGAGCCTAAGATCTTATTCCCAGTGTTTCCCTGACATATAGTTGGCTCTCAGTGAATGTCTGCTGGATAAAACTTTTCAGGTTTCAAAACTGTAGGGAACCTGGGGTCTCAAGAACAAATTATAACCTTTGGATTTTCCTGGGAAGGGCAAACCCTCTGTGGTGTTGATGCGTACTCTACATTCTGATGGAAGTTCTGTGTGAACACTTAATGAGCCCATGGGTGAATCTCTCCTCCTCTGAAGCAGACATGCTCCTGGAATATCCTAGAGCACAGTATTAGGGTCTGAGTTTACTGATGCTGAAGCTGGAGCTCCAATACTTTGGCCACCAGCTGGACTTGATGACCAATGACCATCATTGGAACAGATCTTGATGCTGGGAAAGATTGAAAACAAAAGAAGGCAGCAGAGGGTGAGATGGTTAGATAACATCACTGACTCAATGGACATGATTCTGAGCAAGCTCTGGGAGATAGTGAAGGACAGGGAAGCCTGGTGTGCTGCAGTCCATGGGGCTGCAGAGAGTTGGACACTATTTAGTGACTGGACAACAACAGCAAACTATGGGTTTATAATTTTTTAATGAATTAATTTATTTTTGGCTGCGCTGGGTCTTGATTGATGTGTGTGAGTCTTCTTTAGCTGCCATGATTGGGGTCTACTCTCTAGTTGCGATACATGAGCTTCTCATTACAGTGGCTTCTCTTTTGCGGAGCACAGGCTTAGCAGATGTGGAGCATGGGCCCAGTTGCCCCACAGCATATGGAATCTTCCTGGACTAGAGATCAAATCCATGTCCCCTGCACTGACAGGTGAGTCTTAACCATTAGACCACCAGGGAAGTCCACCATGGGTTTATAGACACTCAAGTGTGAAATCTAGCCTTTAGTTCAAGTTCACACCTTGTAGAAAGCAAGAGAATGGGCCATGAACTATCAAAGTTGGTTATCCGCTAGAAGGCTCCTGGAGGCCCAGAGAAAGAGTCCAGAATATGATGAGCCTCCACTATTGTTTAGGCTCTGCTGGCTCCAAGATGAATGTGTCCCTTGCCTTTCTGGCACATAAAGTATGTCCTCCCCGTTTGGAGGAAAATACATAAAATATGCCTCCTCACCAATGGATACATTCTGGATTCACCAGGATGCACCACACTCAGCATTCCTCGTTTCTTGCTGGAGCCAAACCTAAGGGCAGAGGAGTTAATGGAACACGGCAGGACTGAAGGCGCTCAGGCAGGAACCACCCAAGGCCAGGTGTGGCCAGGATCCACACCTGCTCCGAACAAGGCCCTAGACTGGGGCCCTTCGAGCCAGCACTCCTGCGTTCAGGTTCAGAATCTGGAGTGGGGGCTTCCGACGGGTCGTGGTTAAGTTCAGCATCTTTGCTCCAGCAGGGACTGAGGAGAGGGTGTGTCCATCCCATCCATCTGCCTTAGTGAGGGGGGCCTGTCTGCTCCTACCTCTTGGGATTCCCACAAATGGGGGTTCAGATTTGGGGCAGCCCAGCAGACAAATAGCAGTTTTCTCCCCACTCTGTGAACTCCGTATTCTCTTCTAGTACTCTTCAGAAGAGCTCCATGTCCTGCTCACTTAACAAAGATTCATTTAAACCTACACGTACCCCAGGCAGGGTGCTAGATGCTGGGAGGTAGGAGTGAACAAAGGAGATAGAGTTTATATCCTAGATGGGGAGAGACTGATGACAAACAAGCACAGAAGACAACTTGTGACAAATGCTATAAAGGAAATAGGCAGGAAGCTGTGATAGAAAGTAAGAGAGATCTACTTAGAGACGTTTTGTAATCTATTCCCCAAAACTTAGTGGCTTAAAATATCCATGCATGATTCTGTGGGTCAGGAACTTGGGAAAGGCTGGGCCGAGAGGTTCACCTCTTCTCCAAGTGGGATCAGTTGAGGTGTTTGGGGCTGAAGTGTCCCGTTCCAAGATGGTTTCTTTTATACTCACAACTTTGTAGTGAAAAATTTCAAATATACTACAACAACAAAAAGTTGAAAGAATTGTATAGCACATGCTATGCCTACCACTTCGATTCTACACTTAACATTCTACCATCTTTGCTTTATCACACATCTATCCGTCTTTCTACCTCTCCAAATGGCTTCTTCACTTCTAGGTCTGGTGTCTGCTCAGATTCCCTTCCTCCCCATGTGGCTTGGACTTCTCATAGCTCATTGGTCTAGGGCTGGTCATACCTCTTAGCTGATGGCTGCCTTTCAGGCCAGTTGGGTGCCACATCTGAAATGGACACAGCATCTCTTCCACTGTACGCAGTTGGTCCAAGCAATCATAGGGCAGAAAAGACCCTGTGGGATGAACAACACTGCTGAAGCCATTTCTGGAAAAACTAACTAGCTAGAAAAGGGGATCAATGGGAGGCATTTCTGAAAAGGTAGTGTTTGGAATGAGCCCTGAGTGGTGCGAATGAGCCTATCTTGTGAAGAGCAGGGAGAAGAGGTGAAGACATCAACAAAGGCAAAGGTTTGGAGGTGGAAAAGCAAGTCTTGTGCCTCACTTTATGTATGCATTAACTGCTCAGTCATGTCCGACTCTTTGCGACTTGGTGGACTGTAGCCCGCCAGGCTCCTCTGTCCAGGGAATTATCCAGGTAAGAATACTGGAGTGGTTAGCCATTCCCTTCTCCAGGGGATCTTCCCAACCCAGGGACTGAACCTGAGTCTCTTGCATTGCAGGGAGATTCTTTACTGTCTGAGCCACCAGGAAAACTCCACTTTCCTTTGCCCATATCCAAATTCAGCCCATCATCTGGGACCCACATTGAACCACCGTCCTTAGGAAGCCCTCCTGGATACCTCATTCCCTGCTGATCCTTCCCTTCATCCTAGAGCACTCAAGCCTGGAATGCCCATCTGGCTTGAACAGCTTGGTTAGGTAGCTCGGTGGTTATGCACACCATCTCTGTGGGGCCTTGGGGAAGTTGCTTAACTTCTCCGGTCCTACTTTTCTTCACCTGTAGATGAGAATAATAATACCTGCATTACAGGGAAGCTGCTGGGAGAATATTGATATATGTAAAGCGCTGGGCACCTGGTGAATACTCAATAAATAGCAGCTATAATTAATCATTTCAAACTGGTTCACCCCGTCGTGTTCATCTAGTTTGGAAATGTTTCTCAGAGCAGACACCATGCTTTTCGCAACTTTTTCTTTTTCATCGTGCAAGTGGTGTGCCTCGCAGAGATGTTATGGATAAGAATGAGCATGCCGCAGAGTTCTCCACCGCGCTGTGGTGCTAATGAAGCCAGGCAGGGCACAGAGATGAGTAAGACTCAGCTGGATCCTGCCAGAAGCTTCCAGAGAGTAAGGAAGTAGCTGTGCTTGCAGCAGCCGTGCTGGGAATATTTCACACTTGGATACTGATACTAACAGGTTTCAAGGCACCTGCACATCTGTATTAGTTTGTTAGGGCTGCCATAATGCGGTACCACAAACTGGGTGGTTTCAACGAGAGATAATTATTTTCTCACAGTTGTGCCGGCTGCTGCTGCTGCTGCTGAGTCACATCAATTGTGTCCGACTCTGTGCGACCCCATAGATGGCAGCCCAACAGGCTTCTCTGTCCCTGGGATTCTCCAGGCAAGAACACTGGAGTGGGTTGCCATTTCCTTCTCCAATGCGTGAAAGTGAAGTTGCTCAGTCGTGTCCGACCCTCAGCGACCCCATGGACTGGAGCCTACCAGGCTCCTCTGTCCGTGGGATTTTTCAGGCAAGAGTACTGGAGTGGTTGCCACTGCCTTCTCCAGTTGTGCCAGCTAGGAATCAGAAATCAAGGATGAGGGCTGTGGGGAGGAATCCCCTCCACATCTCTCCCATGCTTTCCAGTAGTCTTCTGGCAATCGTTGTCATTCCTAGGCTTGTAAAAGCATCACCCTGGTCTCTGCTTCCATCTTCACATGGCATTCTCCCTAAGTGTGCATGGTGTCCAAATTTCTCCTTTTAATAAAGATACCAGTCATATTGGGTTAGAGTCCATCCTAATAACCTCAGTTTAATTTGATTACCTCTGTGAAGACCATGTCTCTGCATACGATCACATTCTGAAGTACTGGGGTTCGTTCTCCACCAAATCATTTTTGGGGGACACAATTCAACATGTAAGACATCTCTGTCTCCTATAGTCCTCCTCATCCACACCCTACCGTGAGCCCCTCCAGGACAAACACCAAGTCTTATCTTAAATATCTGTACATTACTTTCTCTCTCTCTCTCTCTCTCTCTTTTTTTTTTTGGCCATGCTGTGTAGCTTGTGGGATCTTAGTTCCTCTACCAGGGATCGAACCTGGGCTCTGAAAGTGCTAGGTCCTAACCACTGGATCACCAGGGAATTCCCCTAAATATCTGTACCTTTCAGGCCTCAGCTTCTCCCCACTCTTTTATGCGCCAAGCCTTTTTAACAGTCTTTCCACCTCCTATCATCCTTATGCCTCTTTTGCTTGGCAAATTCCTATCCATCCTTTGTTTCTTAGTTTAAATGTTACCTCCACAGAGAGATCTTTCCTGATCACCCTTTCTTGATTGCATTTCCCATGTTATTTATTCTCTTATAGTTTCCTCTTTCTTCCTTACACATCTCATGGTTAATAATATACATTTCTTTGCAATTGATTAATGAAGGTGTCAGATAACTCTTAACCTCTAAACACAGTGAGGGTAGGGACCAACCTACTCACTATTGCCTTCCTGATTCCATAGTGTATGATTCAGGGTAGAAACTATAGATATCTGTTGAATGAATGAAGAAACAACACATTGTTGGATCCTCCATATCATCTCACACATTAAGAAGGATAATGGATATTGAATGAATTATAACCTTTTCTGTCTGTGTCCTCTAGGAGAAAGTGAACTCCTTGAGGGAAAGATCAGGTTTCATTCTTGTTTTTGAATCTCTGGCATCCCCCTCCTCCTCCTTGATCTTCTCTGTACTAGTTCTATAAGCTGAAAGCAAATTACCCTGGAATTTAGACTTTTAAAATCGTTTCTATTGGTCAGGAATTGAGTGATTTTGCTGTTTTTAGCTCAAGGTCTCTCAATCATATTCAAGATTTTAGCCAGGGATGCAGTCATCTGAAGGCTTGGCTGGGGCTGGAGGATCCACTCCCAAGATGACTCACACATATGGCTGGCAAGTTGGAGGTGGTTGTTGGCAAGAGACTCAGTTATCATTCATGCAAGCCTCTCCCCTGGGCTGCTTGAGTATCCCCATAATATGGATCCCTCATGAATGATGAAGAGAGTACAAAGAGGAAGAACAATATCTTTTATGTCTTAATCTTGGAACTCATACTCCATGATTTCCATTATATCCTATTAACTATATCTGTTAGCCCTATTCTGTGTGAGAAGGGGCTATACAAGGGTATGGATCCCATGATTCAAGAATCATTCAGGTCCAAAGTGGAGGCTGATTACCATGTCCAACTAGAGTTCCCTTCCCGCCTCATTATTTGCCCAACCCATACTCAGTCAGGAACTGTACTGCCATCCAAACACTTGTCACATTTTATGATAGTGTGTTCAAATTGTAAGCTTTGTGAGGGCAGAGACTCCATCTGTCTAGTTCAACAACCAGCACAAGCCATAGCGTAGGTACTTGGTGAATGTTTTGAATGAATTTTAATAATTTGCTTCTGTCTGAATTATAAAATTGTGGTTGTTTGTCTCCTTTCTGCATTGCAGGCTCCTAGCTCAGGGCCTCACATAGAATTAAGGCATCTATACAATGTAAATCAGCTACAATGAAGTATCACCTCACAATGGTTAGAAGGACCATCATTAAAAAGTCTACAAATAACAAATGCTACAGAGGGTGTGGAGAAAAGGGAACTCTCCTATACTGTTCGTGGGAATGTAAATTTGCTGCAGTCACGATGGAGAAAAGTATGGAAATTCCTTAAAAGAACTAGAGTTACCAAATGATCTAGCAATCCCACTCCTGGGCATATATTCAAGAAAACTCTAATTCAAAAGGATACATGCACCCCAGTGTTCACAGCAGCACTACATAGCCAAGACGTGGAAACCACCTGAATGTCCATCAATTGATGAATGGATAAAGAAGATTACTCAGTCATAAAAAGAAAAACATTGCCATTTGCAGCAATATGGATGGACCTAGAGATTGTTATACTAAGTGAAGTAAGTCAGAGAAAGCCAAGTACCATGTGTGCTGTGCTTAGTTGCTCAGTTGTGTCTGACTCTCTGTGACCCCGTGGACTGTGGTCCACCAGGCTCCTCTGTCCCTGGGGATTCTCCAGGCAAGTATACTAGAGTGGGTTGCTATGCCCTTCTCCAGGGGAATCTTCCCAACCCAGGGATTGAACCCAGGTCTCCAGCATTGCAGGCAGATTCTTTACCATCTGAGCCACCAGGGGAGCCCAAATACCATGTGATATCACCTCCATGTGGAATCTTAAAAAAAAAAAACACGATACAAATGAACTTATTTATAAAACAGAAATAGACTCACAGACATAGAAATCAAATTTATGGCTACCAAACAGGATGAGGGGAAGGGATAAATTAGGAGTCTGGAATTAACAGATACACTATGTGTAAAATAGGCTTCTCTACCCACTCCAGTGTTCTTGCCTGGAGAATCCCAGGTACGGCGGAGCCTGGTGGGCTGCCGTCTATGGGGTCGCACAGAGTCGGACACAACTGAAGCGACTTACCAGCAGCAGAAGCAGCAGAGGTTCAGTGGTAAAGAATACACCTGTCAAAGCAGGAGATGCAGAAAATGCAGGCTCGATCCCTGGGTTGGGAGGATCCCCTGGAGAAGGAAAGGGCAACCCACTTCAGTATTCTTGCCTGGGAAATCCCATGGACAGAGGAGCCTTGCAGGCTACAGTCCATGGGGTCGCAAAAGAATCAGACATGGCTAAGCGACTCAACAACAACAACAAACCTATAAAATAAACAATAAGGGCCTACTGTATAGCACAGGGAATTATATTCAATATAACAACCTATAATGGAAAAGAATCTGAAAAAAAAATGTATATATAGCTGAATCACTTTGCTGTATACCTAAAACTTACACACCACTACGAACACACCTAAAACTTACAAACTAGTTTGTAAATCAAACTTCAAAAAAAAAAAATTAAGACGTCTATAAACGTGTATAAATGTTTGCTGAAATGGGCTGTGATACAGCGCCTTAGAGAATCGAGGGAGCCTGGCTTTCACTTCTGCAGGCCTCTCTCTCCAGCTCCAAACCACAGGGTTGGGACAAAACACTAACAAAGCCCAGCAGCCTGGATCCGCCAACCCTAGCAACGCTGAGGGGAGGAACCGAGCCAGCTGGTTGCTTAGGAGCGTCACTTCCGGGCCCCAAGGTCGCAAGAAACCATTTCCGGGGGACGCGGCGCGGCGTCGCGGGAGGTGAGTACCGAAGCTCCCGCGGTCGGTTCGGGCTTCGGGGCGGGGCGTAGTCGCCGAGGCTGTGGTACAGGAGCGGGGATTAGGCTCCGGCGCCGCTGCCCCTGTCCTGGAGGGGCTGTTCTGCTGGCCCGAGGACCGCTTCGTGTTTGGCGCAAATAACTTCCTGGGTCGCTTGTTCGGAAGTTACTTGCGGAGGGGAGTTTGACTCCCAGGGAGGCGGAGGGCCTTGCTTTGCTTGTGTCCAGAGCCTTAGCTCTGAGCTGGGACGAGACCCGGTGCTCCTCACAGTTGTGACCTGGCCTTTCTTCTCAAGGGCGGAGCATTCAGAGGAGCCAGAGCTCCGGAGTCAGTCTGGCTGGAGTTTGAATTCTTAGTGTACCGTGTTACTCGGTAACTATGGGCGAGCCCTGGTTGCTTCTCTGGTTCTCAGTTTTCTCCTCTGTAAAGTGGATGCATAGAGTTGCTTGGAGGATTAAATGAGAAGGTGAATGCAGAGGGGTTAGTAAATGTGCAGTAATGCATGTTTGCTGGGTTTTTTGTGTTTTTTTTTTTTTTTTTTTGAGAGAAGTGAGAAATGAATCTGTGAAACCACACTTTTTCTTGTGGCCACCACACTTGCCACATCAAAATGACATTTTACAGGACATCTGCCCGTCTTTTTCAGCCTACTGACTGCCAGCTTTTACTGCTCTGGGAGATGGCTTATCTTTGCATAGGACAAAATTCGAACTCAGTTTTGAGCAGTTCTTGGGAATTTGTTGTAATGGGAGGGGTCTGGGTAAACAGCCCAGGATAGTAAATGCTGACACTGATTTTCTATTGCCCATTCTGTTCCAGTTGATGTCTCAGAGCAGAATTTTAAAATCATTTCATTAGAAGCCAAGGATACCCTACCAAGATACTTGGAATCTGGGTTTTTCTGTGTTAGACAAGACTTAGTTTCTGTTTGCTAACTAAGTCTGGACATCTATACATGTCTGAAGGGTTATTTATTTTGAAATGTTGACTTTTTTCCAATAAACTTAATTTTAGAATAATTTTAGATTTTCAGAATTACTGTGAAGATACTACAGTGAGTTCCTATATGTCCCCCCTACAATTTTCCCTATTATTAACATTTTACATTAGTATAATACTTATGTCACATCTAATGAACCAGTACTGGTTACTAACTAAAGTCCATGCTTTCTTCAGATTTGCTCAATTTTCTCTTTGCTCAGTCCTTTCTCTGTTCCAAGATCCCACAGTACGTTTAGCCGTGTCTTCCTAGGTTTCTAGGACTGGTAGTTTCTCAGACTTTTCTTGTAGATACACTTGACAGTTTTGAGTATTACTGGTCAGATATCTTATAAAATGACTCTCGTTTGGGATTTGTTTGATGTTTTTCTTATGATGACATTGGAGTTAAAGGTTTGGGGGAGGAAGATCCCGGAGGTAAAGTGCCATTCTCATCACCTCACAGGGTATATACCATCATGTGTGTACTTCACACCGTCACAGTAGGATACATACTGTCAGGATACGTCATCACTGTTGATGTTAACCCTGATCACTAGCTTGAAGTCGTCAAGTTCTTCCACTGTAAAGCTACTCTCCTTCCACCACTTTTCCATCTTGTACTTCTGGAAGGAAGTCACGCACAGCCCATCCTTAAGGAGTGTGAGTCACACTTTACACTTTAAGACAGATTATTTACATAAATTATTTTAAATTCTCCTTGGGAAGTTTGTTTGCTTATTAAATAATAGCAGTATGGCTGTGAATGATTCTTTTCATATTTTGAATTATTTGTTTTGCTGTGCAGATTGTTCTGGCTTTGGCCATCGAAGTGGGTCTTATATCCCTTTGACATACCCTGGTCAACGTGTTTTGTTTTTTTGAACAGTTTCTTACTTTCTGTTACAGGCTCATCTTATATATTTCCTGCTTCAGTCCTAGAGTTAACCATTTCTCTAAGGAGCCTCTGGTTCATTTTATTGGAGAATCGTATTAGACCAAGGTCTGGGTGCTAGGTGTGCTTATTGCTACTGTTTGGGATGCCCATGTTTCTAGGCCCTCTCAGTAAATGTGTAGCAAGAGATGTATGTGTGTAGACTAGCCTCTCCCCCACCCCTCTTTCTGTCACTCTCTATATACAGCTATCTGCATCTGTAATAATCTAAATATGACTTTTACTAATATCCACAACACTTATCCATCCATGTGGACCATCTAGCCTCCTCTGGCTGATCTACTTCTTCTGACCTTCTACTCCCAACTGTAACAAACCTGGCTTCCATCATCTGCCATCCATTTACTTAACTGTGCAATTCCAGTGTATTACTTAACTGTGCAATTCCAGTGTATGTGTACAGTCTCAGAATTGTTAACCTGTATCCCATGCGAAAAACAACGGTGCCTATGTACAGTTTCTCTTGCTTTTAGCCTTCTCAATTCCGTCTATTTCCACAGTTGCTGAGGTGAGCACCTCATTCCCCCTACCCCTTCCGTGAAATTACCTCATCCATTTATAATATATTTCGACTCAGAATGTCACATTCTACATTCCATCCTGGATACCTAAATGATTAAAATTTAAAAAAAAACCACACATTTGTGTACATTAAAGTTTACTCTCTCTGCTGTAAAGTGCTGTGGGTTTTGACAAATACTTTCTATCTTATATTCACCATTACAGTATCATGCAGAATAATTTCACCTTCAGGTCTTATTGTTAATTTCTTTCTTTTAGATTTCATCCCAGAAATCCTGTTGGCCCTCTCTTTAAAATGTATCTATAACCTGAGAATTTACTGCCTCCGCTNATTCACCATTACAGTATCATGCAGAATAATTTCACCTTCAGGTCTTATTGTTAATTTCTTTCTTTTAGATTTCATCCCAGAAATCCTGTTGGCCCTCTCTTTAAAATGTATCTATAACCTGAGAATTTACTGCCTCCGCTGCTGCCTGGTGCAGATGGGTCTTCTTGACCAAAAATTGTTTAGTCGCTAAGTCATGTCTGACTCTTTTGCGACTCCATGGACTGTAGCCTACCAGGCTTCTCTGTCTGTGGGATTTCCTAGGCTAGCATACTGGAGTGGATTGCCATTTCCTTCTCCAAAGGATCTTCCCTGCTCAAGGGCTGATCCCGGGACTCCTGCATTGCAGGTAAAGGACTCAGTTCTTTACCACTGAGCCATCTGGGAAGCCCTTTGACTAGTATAGTAGCCTCTTAACTGGTCTCCCTGTTTCAGATTCTTGTCCCTCTGCGATCTGTTCTCAGTACAGCAGCCACAGGGACCCTTTAAAAATGAGTCAGATAATGTTGTTTCTTTGCTAAGAACCTTCCAGTGGCTCCCCTTTGACCCAGAGTCCTACTGGTCTTACACAGCTGCTCACTTTATGCTCCTCTGATCATAAAGTTCATTTCTGCCTCAGACCTTATCCCTTGCTCTTCTCCGTCTTGGGGTACCTAACAGATGTTGAAATAACTTGTTCTTTTGCTTTCTTCTTTGCCTCTGCTGAAATGTCGCCTTCTCAGGGTGGCCTTTCCCTGACTACCTCATATAAAATAGCACCCCATACCTCCCTCTGTATTTTCTCATACTACTCACCGCCAACATTACATTATATCTTTATGTGTTTGGGTGCCTCTGATTGTATGGAAACTCCATGACAGGGACTCAGTAACTGTGTTCAGTGAATGAATGTCTCAGACCACTGGTGTCTGACATTCACGGATGAGCCTCAAGGGGTCTGATGACCTTATGACATTATTTTCCATGTTCGATAATAAATGGGTCTGTGTGTATGTGTTAGTTGCCCAGTCATGTCTGACTCTTTGCAACCCCATGGACTGTAGCCCACCAGGCTCCTTTGTCCATGAGATTCTCCAGGCAAAAATACTGGAGTGGGTTGCCATTTCCTTCTCCAAAATGGGTCTGTACTTTTTATTAAATTCCAGTGGGGATACGAGTTTCCCCATGTGTTTTAAAAAAAAACAAAACACCTTTGCTCTTAAGCAAGTCTGGAGCACCACAGGGTTAGAGACATAGCAGGATGTTCAGCTTTGCCCTGATTCAATGGGTGAGCCTATATAAGCCCCATGCCTCTCAGCTCCCCCAACTTGTTAAATGAGGCTGCTCTTTAAAGATGGGAAGCAAGCATAGGTTTGATCAGTTACCAGGTATTTGTGTCAGTCCCTGGAACAAACTCAAAATGGACCCTGGGTCCCAGCTACCTCAGGAGCTTATAATGGAACAATAAGAACATTAGACTGTGTGGTATTTCTCAAACAATAAGAAATGAATTTTGACCCAGAACATGCATGCTGGAATGTAGATTGATATAACTGGGAAAAAAAAAAAGCTTCAAGTTATAATGCTAACCCTGACTAATGTGATATTGTCTACTGTACTGGTTAATAAAATTTAAAAGTCCCAGCAGCAGCCCCCTTCATGGTTTCCATGGCTCGCTAATGGGTCAAAACCTGCAATTTGAGAACCATTGACCCCCAGGTAAGTTTCAGTCTTACCCACCAGCCAGTTTGAATCCTGACTTTGCTACTTGTCAGCCAAGTAATCCCGGGGTAGGCCACATAACCTCTTTGAGTCTCGGTTTCTTCTTCCTCATTAGTAATACCCCCTGTCCATAATGGTTGTGAATTGAATGAGTTCGAGTGTAAAGGACTGTGCTCATCTGGCAGATGATCTGCTGTGACAGTGGAGGGGGTGGGGGAGCAAAGCTTGTCGCGGAGTCTGAGAGCTAAGAGCCTCTTCATTGGGAGCCGAAGGATGAGTAGCACTCTTGTGACTTCTGTAGACAGGAAAGGAGAACCCAGAAATCCAGGCAGGCAGGCGGGGAAGTAAAGCACGGGTGCAGAGAAAACTAGACAGGAGTTCTAAAGCAGACACAAGATGTACAGAGCATTTTATATATTTTCTAGAACTTTACTCGGAGAGGCAATGGCAGCCCACTCCAGTACTCTTGCCTGGCAAATCCCATGGACAGAGGAGCCTGGTAGGCTACAGCCATCCTCTGGTTATGCTGTCCAGTCTGGGAGTCCTCTAACCACATGTGATGATTTATAAATTAATTGAAGTTAAACTGAAAAATTCAGTTCCTCAATCTTCCTTTAAGTGCTTACTAGCCACATGTGGCTACCATATTGGAGAGCAGAAGTATAGAACATTTCGTTCTCCTGGGCATCATTTCATTAGACTCTATACAAGTTTTATGAAGAGAGCAGATAGGGCATGGATTTTTCTTTTAGATTATATTAATTTTTTCAATAAGATTCTCCCCTGAATTAAAACTTACGGCCACTTCACTTTTAATAGCAACTATTTACATTTTCTTATGGCCTTTTTGATCTTTAGCCAGTGAAATCACTATACATGGTTGCAGTGATAGCGTTTATGTAATTGTTTTCTTTTTTCATGTAATATAAATTTACAAAGACTTTTCGCTGGCCTGATGGGCAACATCTGTATTTGCTGTTTAAGCCAAGGGGCGGTATGCCATGATGCACCATAATTGGGTTAACGGCTTCTTTATTGTTGGACACTTGAGTTGCTTCCTGGTTTTCAGTATTATGAATAGCACTGCCATGAACTCTCTTTTGTACCTGAAGCCTTTTTCTTCTTTTGAATTGTTTCCTTACTGTAAATTCTAGGAAGTGAGTTACTCAGTCAAAGGATATAATAATCACTTTTATGACTCTTGTTAGGTATTGCCTAATTGCTATTAAAAAAAAAACCCTAAATGCATTATAGCTTTGAATGCATTATTGTTGTCTGGCTCCTGAGAACATCAAGTCTCTAGATTGGTCCAAAGTGTAGCTAATTGGCACCAGAAGCAGAGTCTGTGCCCCTAGCCTGACTCCTGGCCCCATGTTTTTATTGTATCGGAAATATTCTTAACAAGGTTGCTGTTAATAACACTAATAAATCTAAATATTGATAAGCCCCATAGGCTGTGTTACAGCCTTAAAGGTAAAGTTTAGGGCCAAGGGCATTTTTAAAAAGTGTATTTATGAGGTGTAACTGAAGAAATGAGAGAACTTCTTCATGCCTTGCTGTACACACAGCATGAGGATGCAGTGCCCTGCCTGGCTGTACGTTTCCTCTTGTGAAGCTGTTCTTGCAGCAGCCTTGGAATTCACTTCAGAGCCAGTGTCTGAGCCACTACAAACAATCTGCAGAGGGTCTGAGCGTCATACCTTGTATTTGACCAAAAATGGTATTCCTGGGCTTGAAGCCCCACCTGATTCACCACCCTGGGATCCAGATGATGTTGGGTTCATTCCAGAAGTCAGATCTTTTCTGGGAGGATAAGATCTGCCAGCTCTGAGAGTTTGGGGGCAGGGGAGTGAATCTCAGACTTTGAAAACCATTCCCAAGGGAGACAGGAGTGGTGTGGAACAATGGCCACCTTGTCGGCACAGGCGCATGACCTTCTTAAGAGACTAGGTTAAAAGGTAGACCATGTGTATTTATTTGCATAAACCTCCCAGTCTGTTCACTTCAAAGATTATTTTCGTCATCCTTTAGTCACTCCGTGTTCGTGTTGGAAAAATGCTGCAGAGCAGTGAAGTGTCAGAGCCAAAGTGGAGGAAGCTTTTCGGGCAAACGCAGAACCATACACAGGGGTATAATGCAGGCCACGTGGTTAGTTTAGTTTTCTAGTAGCCATATTTAAAAAGTACTAAGAAATAGGTATAGTTTTTTGTGTGTGGTAAAGTATCCATAGCATAAAATTTATCATTTTAACCACTTCTAAGTGAACAGTGTTAACCATCACCACTATTTCCAGAACTGTTTCATGATGCCAGACCGCAACTCTGCACCCATTAAACAGTAACCATTACTCCATTCCCCCTCCTCAGGTCCCTGTAACCTTGTACTCTAGTTTCTGTCTCTATGAGTTCATCTTTCCTAGGTACCTAGCAAGTGTAATCATACAATATTGTCCTTTTGCGTCTGGCTTACTTCACTTACTGTGTTTTCACGATTCATTCATGTAATAGCATGTGTCAGAATTTTATTTATCTCAGTATTAATAGCCGAGTAAACATATGTGCGGGTGTATATGTATAATATACCACATTTCATTTATCAGCTCATCTATTGATTGATACATGGTTGTTTCTATCTTCTCACTGTTGTGTATAGTGTAGCTGTGAACGTTGGTGTACAAGTATCTAAGTCCATGCTTTCAATTCTATTGGGCATATAGACTTAGGAGTGGAATTGCAGGATCATATGATAATTTTAGGTTTAAGTTTTTTAGAATCTGCCAAACTGTTTTCCAGTTTGTCTTTCACTCTCTTGATAATGCCCTTTGATGCACAAAAATGTTCCATTCTGATGAAGTCCAGTTTATTTTTTCTTTTGTTGTCTGTGGTTTGGCATCTAAGAAGTCATTGCCAAAGCCAATGTTATAAAGATTCCTCCTGTGTTTTCTTCAATAAGATTAATAGTTTTAGCTCTTAAGTTTAGTTCTTTGAAACATCTTGGGTTAACTTCCGTTCATTCTTCTGCATGTGGATATCTAGTTTTCCTAGCACTATTTGTTAACAAAACTATCCTTCCCCAAAGTGGTCAGAGTGGGAGAGGGCATTCTTGGCAGAGTATGCAATTTGGGTAAAGGCCCAGGATTTGAAAGAGCTCAGTGCCCTTGGAGAATTACAGGCAGGTCTTTCAGCTTGACCAGGGTGTTAGGAGTTTGGGGCTCTAGTGAAAGGAGGGTCTGGAGAGGTGGACTGAGACTGGATCTGCCACCGCTGACCACCACTGCCCCTGTTGTCCGTGTCCCCCACATCTCTTATTTGGATTACTGATAGTAGCCTCCTCACGGGTCTCACCATGTCCCTTTTGCCCCTCTTAAAATGTTTAGGTCAGATCATGTCACTTTTCTGCTCAAAACCCTTCTGTGGCTTACATTTGACTTCATAAAATCAGAGTGTCAGGGTGCTTCCCAGTCAGTCCTTCTCCTCTCTATCTTACCTCCTCCTTCTCTCTCCTGCACTCGTCTCTGGCCATTTTGGACTCATATCCCTGACCAGGGCCTCTACACTTGCTTTTCCCTCTGCTTGGGCTACACTTCCCAGAGATGCCTCCCTGCCTCACTTTCACGCTTCCCGTCTCTGCCACTTCGTTCCTGTCTTGTCTGCAGAGAGGCCTTTCCTGTCACTCTATACAAAATAAAATGATGCCCTTCTGAAGCTTTTTTTCAAAACAGTGACCACTAGCTGGCATGTTCCACCTGGATGAGTTCTTTGTCTTCCTCTGTCCTTCTGTCCTTAGAGATCAGCCTCAAGAGAAGAGAAGACTGTTTTGCTCAGCCTTCAGTGCTTGGTGTTCAATAAGTATTTGTTGAATGAATGACTGGATGTATGAGTGAACAAGTAAAGAAAACCTGAAACAGAGCAGACCTTCAGCAAATGTATGTTGATTTTCGATTTTTGTTGAAGTGTTTGCATTTATCTATTTTCTGTGACTTCATATTTGGAAAAGATTTAAAACATACAAGAAAATTGAAAGAAAGGTTCAGTGGCTCTCCGCATATCCTCCATTTAGAGTCGAGAGCTGTTAACATTTCACCGCAGTTGCTTTACATAGTCTTGCATGTACATGGGCGTATTTGTGTAAGTGGAACCATTTAAACATCAGTTGTAGAAATGTGACATTAACTCTTTGAATTTAGAAGCTGGCTCTGGAGAGCGGTGAGTCGGAGGGGACCTCAGGCAGCAGGCAGCTGGGGCCATGGCTTCCGACCTGGACTTCTCCCCTCCCGAGGTGCCTGAGCCCACGTTCCTGGAGAACCTGCTGCGGTATGGACTCTTCCTGGGGGCCATCTTCCAGCTCATCTGCGTGCTGGCCATCATCATTCCCGTTCCCAAGTCCCACGAGGCGGTGAGTCCTTCTCCGTGAGCCTCGGCTCCTCAGACTGGGTTCTGGGTCCTGAAAATTACAGACTTCACAGCCGTGAAGACTAGCAGGGATTATGCGGGGCTTGATTGATTTAAAGTGTCTCCAAATTCCCACCTGGTGGCACTGGGCCACATGGTTCACACCTTATTTGTCTGCATGTGTGTGAAACAGATTTTTTTTAGTACCTACTTACTATGTGTCAGACTCTGCTGAAAGATGTGGTGTCTGCCCTCAAGGAACTTCTAGTCTCTTGGAGAAGGGCAGATATGAAACAAATACACATGTTTCCCTGTGAAGTGCAGGGTACTGAAGGTGCATAATAGGGGGAGGACCTGAACTTACACTCCTCCCCAGGGAGCAGGAACTGCATGTGTAAGGACCCAAGGGATGAAGGAATGGGCTCACCCTTGAATGCAGGTGATTGTGGCCAGAGCACAGAGGGGACATGATGAGAGGTACAGCTAGAAGAGTGGGAGTGGGGACCCAGGGGTTTTAAAGAATAGAGTGATGTAATCAGATTGACTTTCTTGTTATTTCAGCTTTTATTCATTTGGTCTCTTTATTCTGTAGCTCTGCAGCCTCCTTCCTCCACCCTACCTTCACTTTTCTCGTGACATTGATTTATTGGAGAAGGTAGGTTGTCATCCACCACATCCAGGATTTGGCTGATTGCTTCTGTGTGGTGTCATTGACATGACACCTCGTATTTTCTGTCAATGAGAAATGCAGTCTAGAGGCTTGATTCAGTTCAGATCCAGTTATTTAGTGAGAACACCTCATAGCTAGTGCTGTGACTGTCTTATTCTTTGAAATCAACAGGCACTTAGTGTCTGTTTGTCATATAGAGATTCTAAGATATCCGTGGGTTCAGGTGGTTATAGCTGATCCCTCTGTTATAAGATCTTCACCCCTCCTTCACTAAATTGTTTTAGCATCCATTGATCATTAGAGCCATTCTTTCCTTCTGCATTTTATTAGCTGGAATTCTTCAGTGAAGAAGATCTTTTTGTCACGCCTATATGATTAGTCTGAAATGCTGTTCATAGTAAAAGGCGGGATAAATGCTTGATTCTTTCTCTCTATTAGTTTTCAGAGTTGTGAGTTAGGACTCTAGCAACCTCCAATCTTGACCAATAAAGCTTTGATTTTTAATGGAAACCCCATCCAGTTGTGTGAAAGACTATCTACCAAGGGAACCCATTAGACTCATTGGCTAGGGTTTTACTGGGGACAGATCATATAAGCACCCTCTGCCTAACACAAACCAAAATTCCAGCCTTCCAGCAGAAAGGCAGGTTTTCAACATAAAACATATTGTTTCCACAGACAGGTTAGGCATAGTGAGCCATTCTTATCAGTTCTGGGAATTGTGGGAAACACCCAAAATCCAGTTTCCCAAATGTCAGCCAAGGGCCAGCTTTGCAAGCTGGGTTTTTTAAGGACAGCAGTTTACTTGTTTTTTTTTTTAATGTAAACTTTGTTCAGCACACCTGAAACATACTTCTTATAGCTTTCAAAAAACTATGTTTTCTATATTAACAGTAAGATTTAGAATGAAATTCATGATTTCTTTATGTTTCTTTCTGGGCCCCAAAATATGTCCCAGTAGGGATGTATATATATATATTCAGAATACTGTGTTTAGAAGCCTTTTCTTCACATTGGTATACTCCCACCATGACATAACATTGATTTGCTTCATTTTGTTTTTTACTTTTAGAGATTTTTTTCCTTTTGATTTAGTTTAAAAATTATGTAAGACTTTTATATTACAAATTTCCCAAAGTCAAAACTATGTAACAGGATGCAGTTTCAGAAATTTCCTTGAGTCTGTGTATCTCCCACCGTTTCCCCTTCCTCCCCTGGTAGGCAGCCCACCAGGGTTGCCTTTGATTTGATTTTATTGATTTATTTGATTCATCCCCTTTTGTTTCTTTTTTTCTGAAGGTGTATGCAAATGGATATGTGTGTGTGATATTTCTTTCTTTATTCATTTATTTTCTCCCTTTGATGTACAAACGATACTAAACACAGTTTTACGCGTTTCCTTATTTAACAATATATTCTGGAGATTATATATCTGGGGAAGGAGCATGCTGGGTTCAGTTTTAACAAAGGCCTTTAAAATGTCCAGGTGGAAAAAAAAAAAAANCAGATGGGCCTCTGGGTGAACAGCTTGTTTCTCCCCTCTGGACGGCTACTCCGAAACAGCAGGAGAGAGAAGGGCTGAGCCTGCCCAGATAAGAGATAAAAGACCACATATTTCTCATTCTCAAAGTCAAGGAGACCTTCTCAGCTACACATGCCCAGAAAGGCTCCTTGGAGGTAACGAGAGGAGATGTCAGCTTGTAGTAAGTGATGTCAGCTTACCCATAGGCCCCTTCGCTGGAATCCATCTTGGCCAAGAGATGTGTGGGCACACATGGAAGGGCCCTGAAATATAATGATGCCAAGTACAGACTCAGAACCAGGCAAAGTAAGATTATTGGCTGAAGGGAAACCTGGAAGAAATGCCCCATAAAAGTGATTATAATAAAACCACCGTGAGGGTGAAATTCTCTGAGCCCACCTGTGTGTCTGTCCATACTTACTCTTTCCTCCTAATAAACACTTCACTTGTTTCACTTTCAGTCTTCCTGGCACCATTTATTGAAGACATTGTCTTTTCACCACTATATATTCTGTCTCTTTCGTTGTAAATTAATTGACCATAAGAGCATGGGTTTATTTCTGAGCTCTGTTCTGTTCCATTGATCTATGTGTCATTACAGTACTGATTGGATTACTGTAGCTCTATGAAGTCTGAAGTCAGAGTGCATAATTCCTCCAGCTCTGTTCTTCTTTCTCAAGGTTGTTGTGGCTATTTGGGGTCTTATGTGTTGCCATACAAGTTTTAAAATTATTTGCTCTAGTTCTGTGAAAAATGCCCTTGGTATTTTGACAGGATTTCATTGATTCTGTAGATTGCCTTGGGTAGTATGGTCGTTTTAGCAATACTGACTGTTCCAGTCCAAGAGCATGGGATTTCTTTTCATCAGTTTGTGTCATCTTCCATCTCTTTTGTCAGTGTCTTACAGTTTTCCAAGTACAGGCCTTTGACCTCCTTAGGTGTTAATAGGTATATTCTTAGGTACTTCATTCTTTTTGACATGATGGTAAATGGAATTGTGTCCTTAATTGCTCTTTCTGATATTTCACTGTTGATGTATAGAAATACAGCAGGTTTCTGTATCACTAATGAGCTCTTGCAGATCTCTGGTGGCCTCTTTAGGATTTTCTATGTATGGTAGACAGATAGTATCATCTGCCGACAGGGAAATTTTACTTCTTTTCTAATTTGGATTCCTTTTATTTCTTTTTCTTATCTGATTGCTGTGGCTAGGACTTCCAATGTTGTGTTGGATTAAAGTGGTGAGAGGAGGCATCCTTGTCTTTTCTTGATCTTAGAGGAAATGCTTTCAGCTTTTCACCATTGAGTATGACATTAGCTGTGTGTTTGTCATATATGGCCTTCATTATAGTGAAGTATGTCCTCTCTGTGCCTACTTTCTGGAAAGTTTTTATCATGAATGAATGTTTAATTTTGTCAAAAGCTTTTTCTACATCTATTGGGTTTCTGCTCATATGGTTTTTATTCTTCAGTTTGTTAATATGGTATATCATGTTGATTGATTTGTGGATTTTGAAAAAGCCTTGCCTCTCTGGGATAATCTCTGTTAATCATGGTGTATGAACCTTTTAATATACTGTTGGATTTGGTTTGCTAATACTTTGTTGAGGATTTTTGCATCACTGTGTTCATCAGTGATATTACCCTTTAATTTTCTTTATTTGTGATATCTTTGATTTTGGTATCAGCAACCTCATCTTTTTAAAAAAATTAGAATATAATTGCTTTACCATGTTGTGTTAGTTTCTGCTGTACAGCACTGTGCACCAGCCATATGTACACGTGTGTCCGCTCCCTGTTGAGCCTCCCTCCCCTCCATCTCACCCCGCTAGATCATCACAGAGCGCGGGGCCAAGCTCCTGCTGCAGCAGCTCCCCACCAGCTCTGCTTCACTCATGGGAGTGTATGTGTGTCCAGCCAGTCTCTCAGTCCGTCCCACCATCTCCTCCCCTCCCTCTCCTCCCCATGTGCACAGGTCCGCTCTCTATGTCAGCGTCTCTGTTCCTGCCCTGCAGATAGGTTCACCAGTGCCATTTTTCTAGATTGTTTATATATGCCTTAATACATGGTGTTTGTTTTTCTCTTTCTGACTTACTTTGCTCTGTAACAACCTCATGTTTAAAAATACAAATGTGGTACAAAACATCTCATTTTCTTTTCTCTTCAAGTTTAGGGGAATAAGGAACACAAATGAATTGTCTTTGTAACTGAAGGTTCCTGTGTTAACGTTTTTTGTTTCTGTTTGTTTTTTGGTTTCAGTGGATCAGTAGCAAAAAATATAGTACCATTAATTTGACTTTTTATTAATGCATCATGCCTGAAAATGGTCCTCAGTTATGCAGGGATTCCATTGCTAGCTTTCTTCTGCATGCCCCCATAAGGCAGGCTTTTCCCAAACTCTTAAGTAAATGGAAAGGAAACACCAAATTCTATGTGTATAAACAGCTTTACGAAGAGAGAATGAGTGCTAAGACTGTGGTTAGAGATTGTGCTCAGCTGCTAGCTGTGACTGGAATTTGGATAGGAAGGGAAAAAGAAAGGAGTTTTAACTTGGGGCTGGGATGCTCTTGTGGAGGAAAGGAGCCTGTGGGAGTGGGGACAGCTGCGGGGACTCTAGGCAGCTTGAGAGCAGGAGTGAAGTCCCTGGAAGCGGAAGGTGACGAGCTGGGAGAAGACGGATGTGGAGTTGGGGGCCCAGAGAGCAGTCTTGCTCTCTCAGCCACATTGCCTAGGGGGAAATCGTGCCTCCTGCTTAGCCCATAGAAGCAAGGTTTATTAGTGGCTTTTTGGGTCAGAAGATAATATTTTTGGCTCTAGATGATGGGAAAGGCTTTGAAAGGCAAAAGAATGTCTTTCCTGTTGTTCCAGTAAGCCGATTTTCTGCAACTAGTTTATGACTTCAGTATTTTAATACTTAGCAGATTATTTGAAAACTCTTTTGGGGGTAATCAGGGAAGGAAAAAAGGAACACAGAGAAATGCTTCCCACCCCACCCCCTTTCTTTTCTATAGTAGGAGCGAGAACTAATTTGTAAAATTAAAACCAAAGCCCCTAGAATCCTAAGCCAGAGGAGAACGTTTTCTCATTGACACCTCATTAAACTAAGACCCGAGAAAACAAACATTTGTTTGAGCCTGCTTGAGGCCTGGGCCACATTTAATCCAAGCGTTTTCTCGTAGGCCAGGTTCTAAAATCTAAGAAGGTGGATCCTTGTACCGTTTCTGTCAGTTCCAGAATGCAGCTGTGTTTCATCTCTCATGCTCAGTCTGATTGTTCGTATGGCAGCCATGGTGGAAAGGATTCTGGGGCTGCTTTTAGGCTTCAGAGTAAAGAAATTATTTGTTGATGTCTGCCTTGAGCAAGGGACTGGCAAGCGTTATCGTGAATTGCCTTTCCTTGGTCTCATCAGTGATTCTCTATCTGGCTGTTTCCACCTGGGGAATTTTCAAAGGCCTTGGCTGCACCCATGGAGATTCTAGTTCAGTTGTTCTCTGAAGCCTTGAATCAGAAGTTTCCTCAAGTGCCCAGGTGATTCTGTTATGCAGCCACTGGTACTTAGACCGTTTCCCTGAAGCACAAACCAATTTGGGGCACAGGAGGTGTTCAGTTCTGTGTGTGTCAAGTTTGTAATAACAGATGACATCCAAGTGGGAAGGGAAAAGCTGGCAAGAAGTTGGGGATGGAGACCTGGGGATTCTTTTAACCCACATAGTATTACTTCTCAAAACCCTAAGAATGAGTTGCTAAGCCTTTCAAGGGAAATGAAGATTCGGGGAAGGCCTGGACTTGAGGCATGCCTGGCTCGCTTGAGGCAGTTCTTGTGCAGTGGAGAGATACTGAAAAGATATGGGTGGTCTCCCTGAGCAAGGATGCAACTGGGCCTCTGGAAGGGGTGGGACCCCATCACTCACATCCCCTCTGCCTCCCCTCCTGTGCGCCGCCTGTCTCTCACTTCTCTTGCCCTCCTTCCACTGCTCACTGTCCCTGTGATAAGAGAAAACATGGCCACTAACAGGTTCCCAGGTTTGCATCTTTCACCTGCAGCTTCTGGAGGCTGCCTTCCTGCTTGGTCCCGGTTCCAGAATCCCCAGAGAAGGAGCTGTACCTGGGACCCAGCTTGGGACCGCTGTGGCCAGTGTGGGGGAGGGGAGCATCCTGCAGTGTGACCTCTGAGGGGGAGTGGGAAGTCAGTTCCCAAGGGAGCAGGAGTGCCATGCAGACAAAACTGGGGTCTCCGTTCCTTCACTCTCTTGGAGACGGACAGACTAATGCGCAGAGGACTAGAAGACTGGTCTCGCTGCAAACCCGTGTGGTTCGAGGAGGACACCGAGACTGGGCTGAGTGATGGAGGGAAGGCTGCTCCACCTGATGAGGACGTACTCAGACTGCCTTCCTTCAGAGCTGGGTTTCAGTAGAACTAAATTCTTAGCAGAGTTCTGGATCTCTAGGGCGCCCCTAGATAGACTGCAGAAGCCTGTGCGCTTCCTGCAGTTCTATGCAAAAACGTGATGCTTCCATGCTTAGTCACATTTTCTGGGAAGATAGCCTATCGCTTTTCTCCAAGTGGAGAGCAGTAGTTTGAACAAGGTGGGAGCCATGTTCCAGGAATGAAGGAGTAGGTAATGAGGAAGCGAAGGTCGGGAGTCCTCTCTGTGTTCCCCACAGCCTACCTGAGCGTCCTCCCCAAGCCTCTTTTGGATCCATTTCTGCCCAGAATGTTGATCCTGTCCATCCTGGGCAAGCAGGTATTGACTTTTTGTTCAGTGACTCATGTCGTAGGTAGTAATAGTTACAAACTGCTAGTTACAAACTCTCCTAGTAGTTTAAATACTGACTGTTCTCAGGTCTTCATATGCTTATGTTGCATGTGCCTCGCCAGCCGCCAGCCCCTCGGCAGGTGCCTTCTCTCTCACCCTGCCATCTTTGCGGGCTTGCCTCGGTCTCTTCTGTTAATGGGGACTCTTTCGGTTGAAAACTCAGAAACTCAACTCCAGTGGTTTCCTTAGAGGCTGTAGGGGACTCTTTAGGTGGTCCAGTGGCTCATACTCCACGCTCCCAATGTAGGGAGCTTGGGAAGATCCCACAATGGCAACAGAGGTCCCCATGCCATCATTAAGACCTGGTAGAGCCAAATAAATAAGTAAAAAAGTTTTTGAGGAGGATAGAAAGAGACTGTATTGGCTTTTAGAACTGGGAATTTAAAGGCACGGCTGGATCCAGAAGCTGAAAGGTCAGCAGGGCTCCCTTTGTCTCTCCATCTCTGCCTTCTCGCCAGTGTTGGCTTCATTCTTAGGGCCTTGCCACATGTCAGCAGAATGGCTGCAGCAGCCCCAGTCTGTGTCCTTATTCCCCATGCTTTATCAGCAAAGAAAGCCATTTCTCTGCCTCTGCTTGCTTTCCTGATCTCATGGAAGGCTTCTGCCTGGCCCTGGCCTGGCCACATATCTGTACTTTGCTTCATAGGTGGGAAGGGTACCATTTCTGGCCAGGCCACGTTTAACTGGCCGTGGCTGTGGCCACAGTGACTGAGAGCCCCCCAGAATCACATAGGACAAGGAAAGATCATAGCCCTGATCAGGGGGCGGGGTGGCGCAGAGACAACTGGTGCCCAGCGCTGTGATCCAGCGGAGGAGAGCTCACCAGAACTGATGGCAGGAGTGGCATTCCATGTGATGCCCATGTGGACTTCACTGTCAGCCAGGAAGCCCCGAGATGGACGGAGCCTTCCTTTGGCAGTGGCGCCGTGGCCTGGAAGTTCCTGTTGGGATATCCAGCATGGAGGTCTTGATTTGATTTTGTTTTGTTATCTTGACCATGTTGTGTAGCAAACTGGGTCTTAGTTACTCAGCCAGGGATTGAACCTGTGCCCTCACCATCAGAAGCTCAAAGTCTTAACCACTGGACTCCCAGGGAAGTCCCAGGTCTTGATTTTAATCTCAGCCCCCGATGGCCAGTGAAGGCTGCCGTAGTAAATGATTAACTTGGGCAAGGTGTAAACCTAATCTCAACACCTCAGGAGGTAGTCTCACAGAACCACCTCTGCAGTTCTGCCCTGTGTTTTTTTAAGCTTGGGGGCGGGGGCATTGCAGTTGAATTGGGCAGCAGGCTGTTTTTTACTTAATGAGCTGTTCTCAAGAGATTGCCACGCAGTGGGTAGGGCAAAGGTCTGTACATGGTCTTGAGATGCTCACCAATTCATGGCAGAGATACCGGACGTGCATGAAGCCACAGACCAGCTGGTGGGCGGGGCTGCAGGGGTGCTGAATCGTGTCTGGGGTAAGCCGCATGGGCCATTCTTGCTAATCGTAGCTCTCCTCGCCTGCCAAGTGCGTCCTGGACTCTGTTTGCCTGTGGAACTCACATGAATAGCTTCGCCCGCTTGGCTTCAGCTGGTCCTGTCCTCCGCTCAAGGCCAGCGCTCGTCCCAGCCTGCAAGGTCTCCCATACGCCACCCTGCCCAGGGCCTCAGGCAAGAGTGCACGGCAGAGCAGGCTGGGGCTCCAGCCCCGGCGCCCTCCCCTCTCCGAGCCCGTGCCCTGAGCTAGAAAAGGAGGGCATTCACGCCCAGCCCACGTCGTTCTTTTTTTTATATATAACTTTTAAAAAAATTGGAGTATGAGTGCTTTACAGTGTTGTGTTCCTCTGTACAGAAAGTCAGTCAGCCGTCCGTATACATATATCCCCTCTTTTTTGGATTTCCTTCCTGTTTAGGTCACCATAGAGCACTGAGTGGGATTCCCCTGGTGGGAATTCCCCAGTAAAGAATCCGCCTGCAATGCAGGAGACTTGGGTTCAATCTTTGGGTGGGGAAGATCTAGAGGAGGGCATGGCAACCCTTTCCAGTGTTCTTGCCTGGAGAATCCCATGGACAGAGGAGCCTGGCGGGCTGCGGCCATGGGGTCGCAGTCAGACCCCCCTGAGCGACTAAGCGCAGCACAGAGCGTGGAGAAGAGTCCCCTGAGTGTACAGTAGGTTCTCACCAGTTGCCGATTTTATACGTGATCGTGTATATACGTCTGCCCCACGCCATCCTTGAGGATCGGGTGAGATAAGACCCATGGGGCTGCCTGCGCACAGCACAGGGTCCCCTTTGCCAGGATCATTTCAGAGGAGAGAAGAGTTTCAGCCTGTGTAGAATGACTTTTTGTCCTGATTTATTGGACTCAGTCCACCCTGAACTGTATAATGGAAATTATAAAAATTCTGTGTGCTCTCCCTGCTGGAAGAGATTGGATGTACTGTGGCACAGATTCGATTATTTGAAGCTGATGAATAGCAGCAATTTCCTGGCCTCATAAGTGGCTGTGGAGCTGCTTCATTATTGATGAGGCCTGTGTCACAGAGGACGCCTCTGCAGACCCAGGAGCTCCCCGGGTGGAGGGGTTCTTTCACTCCCTAACGTGAGATTGCGGGGGGAGCTTGCTGCAGAGGAGGCGCGACTGAAAGGCGGGGCTGTCGTGTTGGGAGTCTGCCGCCGTCTGCCTGCCTTGTACCAGCAACGCGCGTTTGAAGAAATGAAAAGTCAGCCATTTATTCGGAGTCATTGTTGCCAGCTAAGAATTTGGAACTTGCTCTGTGTGGTTAGAACCCCTAGCAGCTGAGTCACGTGTGTAACAGCTGCCTTCGTTGCTCTCCCCTTTCGGGGAAGGGGCTCTTCCCCACTGGCTGAGTCGATAAGTCTTGGTGAGCCCTATAAAATGGGGCTCCCAGGGATGGGCTTGCCAGGGTGACGGGAGGCTCAGCGGCTGGTGTTTGTGAGGCAGTTGCGTGGCACACAGCAGGAAGTGCATCTCGTCTTGGTTCCCCTGCGCTGCCTGACCCGGAACCCACGTGCACGGGGCTCAGACGGATGGGTTATGGGTGCCGAGCACCTTTGCAGAGCGGGAGAGACACAGCACATCTGGGACTTCCTGATTGGCCAGTCGCCCAGAAGTGACAGAGTGGGCTGCGTGAGGGGGCGTGCCTGGGGACAGGGCCAAAGCTACAGTTGGAACAGCTCTGGAGGCCACTCGGGGGTTCTTGGAATCTGCCTTATACGAAGAGGGAACCAGCAACACATTTAAAACAGAAAACAGGCTGGTCAGGATGGTGGTTTTAGGAGAATAGACTGAAAGCAGTGTGGCAGATGGTGAGGAAAACCCTGGGGTGGGCAGGCAGGAGAGCGGGGCGTTGGGGTGGGCAGTGCAGGGGTTGTCTGAGCCGGCTCAGGAGTGTGTCCAGAGGGGAGCGGCAGGGCTGAGAGCGCTGTGGAAAGCCAAATGGACTGGCGCTGGTGACAGATCGGATGTGGGGGCACGCAGGGAATGGCGAGAACTCAGGAATGGCTCAGTGGTGTGTAGCTTGGGGGATCGGGAGCGTGACAGTGCTAGAACCTGAGCTGGGGAAGAGAGGAGGCGGCCTGGGGCGAGAGGAGACAGACAGGCGCTCGGATGACTCGAGGACTGTGTCCACGCGCCCGTGGGGAGCTGCTCTCAGCTGTGGGAGCAAAGCCTGACTCGAGGAGCGCTAAACCGCTCTCCTGACTCCTGCCACAAGCAGGGAGTCCCGAGCCACCCATCGGCAGGGTCCTGAACAAGCTGCTTTTGTCAGCGTCACCGTGCTTCCAGATGTGGCTAAACAGAAAGTCGATTATTGATCTCCATCAGCCCAAGGCCCCTAGGAAACCCGAAAGAGGCTGTGGACCATACATCTTGGGTTCATCCCGGCCTTGCTGCTTGCCAGCGGAGGCAGGTCCCATAACCTCTCTGAATGTCTCTTCTTTAAAAGGGGGCATGTTATGGCATTTTGTGAGGGAAAAATAAGACACGTCCAGACCACAGAACATGGAGCCTGGCTTGTAAATATTAGCAGCTGTGGTGGCTCTTACTGTTACTGTTCTTATTGATGGCTATGTCTAGATATTGACTTAGGGTGCGTATATTGGGTTTAAAATCTGCTGTGTCCTCTGTCCCTATGCAAAAAGTGAGGCCTAGTCTTTTTAAATTAATTTATTTGCATTATTTTTGGCTGTGGTGGGCTTCACTGCTGTGCGCGCACTTTCTTGAGTTGTGGTGAGCAGGGCCTGCTCTTTGTCTTGGGCTTCCCTCCTTGCGGAGCGCAGGCTCTAGGCCTTGTGGGCTTCAGTAGTTGTGGGTGCACAGGCTTCATTCCTCCACCGCATGTGGGATCTTCCTGAAGGAGGGATCGAACCCACATCCCCTGCGTTGGCAGGTGGATTCTTACCAACTGAGCCACTCAGGGAAGCCCCAGATCTAGTCTTAAGTGCTGTATTTTCATGATGATAAAGCAAGAGAGAAGTTCCCCTGGTTATGGGAGATCTTGGGTGTTCTTTGATTTCATTCGTTCTTTCAGGAGCGGTTGAAGCCGTCTGAGGGGCTCACAGGCTAGGAGGGGAGACCCTCATGAGCACAGCGTTGTTGAGGTTCCTGGGTGCCTGGGGCGTCAGGGCGGAGGAGAGCATGCGCCTGCGGAAGAAGAGTGGAGGGAGAAGGCTAGGAGGGAGCAGCGGTGTGTTCCTGGTGGCCAAACTGTGGGGAGGGCTTTGCTGGGCGGCCAAGGAGAGAGGGGCACTCCTCTTGCTTAGGGCTGAGCAATGGAAGCCCTGGGGCCTGGCCTGGGGTGGGGGACGGAGGAGGGGCTAGAGAGGTGGCCTCCTTAGCTGCCATCCCAGGACATAAGACTGGGTGATGGGAGCCACTGGAAGGTTTAAGGTGGAAAGGAGCTGCATGTTAGAACAATTCTTTTGGCAGGTACACAAGTCATGGCATAAAGAATTAGGGCCTTTGATGCTCAAGACGGTGGCCGAGTCAAGGTGGAGGAGGTCAAGTCAGCAGGATTTGGTGACTGTTGGACAGAGGGGAGCGAAGGGACGGAGGAGTCGCTGGGACTCTGGTTGTTCTGCCTACTGGGAGGGGGTGGGGTGGAAGAGGAAGGCCAGGCTGGCTGCAGAGG
This sequence comes from Neotragus pygmaeus, assembly GCA_006410875.1. NCBI lineage: Eukaryota > Metazoa > Chordata > Mammalia > Artiodactyla > Bovidae > Neotragus > Neotragus pygmaeus. The sequence continues at coordinate 216,038 of SJYV01011725.1, forward strand.
GGCCATGCTCTGTCTGCGGCACTTGAGCTGGAGGTGCCTGGGAGGTGCCCGTTCCACTCTGGGCCAGGAGAGAGATCTGGGAGGTGACAGACAGGATGGAGGTGCCAGAGAGAAGGTGTGTGGAGTAAAGGAAACACGAGGGATGACAGCTGGTGTCCTCGCCTCTGGGTTCTGAACTGGCCCCACTAGAATCAGAGGAGACCCCAGCTTTGAACTGAGAGTGGGGCTCCATCCCTGGAGATCCTGGCAGGCCTGGCAAGTCCCTTGTGCAGAAACCCTTTAGTCTAGTCAGATCTTGTTTGCTCGGGGCATGCAGGGACTGACTGGTTTCCACTGGCCACACAGGTACTGGACTGGGGACTGTTTCCAGTTCCCAGAGTCTCCGGGGTGCTGTGCTTGTGAGGTTGGCCTTAAACCGCCACCCTCCTGCTGGCTCTGCAGCTGCCAGCCTGTGCACTTGACACAGTGTCTCCTCTGAGGTTTCGTTCTCTTTGTGTTTTCAATGGGGTAGCTTTTTCCCCCTTCTTCTTCTTCCTTCCTTCCTCCCTTCCACCCTCCCTCCTTCTCTTTCATAAACGGCTTCACTGCAAGGGGACTGGTTGAGCTCAATCAGAGCTCTGGCCAGCCAGAGCCCGGCCCCCTGGTTATCTAGGGAGGATCACCCATGGGTGCTTGGAACTGGGCTGGGCCTTTACACCTGGTTTCCCTGCTGGCAGGCGAGCAGGGTGGAGAGCTAGTGAAGGCTGATAAGAAGGAGCTGGTGCACCTTTGGACTGGGCTTAGGTGGGGACCGCCCGTCTGCAGCCCCAGTACAGCCTCTTCTGTCTGAGGGAAGCTCGAGGCTGGGGCCAGAAGCCGACAGTGAGCAGAGAATGACCAAGAGTGAAGCGAGCTGGGAGCTGGCCAGTTAGACACGAAGAAATGCTCTTCTAGAAACACCGTGCTCCCTCCTTGTCTTCTGAGTCTGCGTTTTGTTCTCCCATTTTTAAACAAAAGAACACAAGTACTGAAAACGCTTGTTTACTACAGTGCTGGGGCCAGTGGAGTGGTGGGAGCCAGGGCAGGGGGCGGGGGCCTCTGAATAAAGGGACAGCCACTGCTCAGCCCATTTCTTCCATGAGGCCAGTGTCACCGGATGTTTAAAGTTTTCAAGAAAAGCAAGGACTCCACGTTGAATGGGAAGTCTCCCAACTGGCTCGAATTCCTAAAGATAAACACTGCAGGCCCAGTGAGGCCTGCCTGTGGGCCCGACCAGGCCTGCAGACCGTGGCTCGTGTTCTCTGTGCTGTGTGGGAGCTCTAGCATCCTTCCTGGCTGAGTTTATCACCAGGGAGGAGGAGACTCCCGACAGGACGGGGCCCACTCCAGAGTCTCCCCTGACATGAGCCTGTGAGGCTGGGGCAGGCCAGTTCCCCTCCCCAGAGTCCACTTTCTTTATCAGCCCCGTGAAGGCCAGGGCTGGCTTTGTGGTTTTAAACCTTTTTTCAGCAGTAGAACCTTTGTTTAAACCAGATCACACAGGGAACAAATCACAGTGTACATGACAGATGAAAACCAGAGCTGCCCCGGACGTAGGGAGAGTCTGGAGTTGTGCCCTGAGGCTGCCCTCTGCCCTTTCCCACAGGGCACCCCTGCAAGGCGCTGCGGAACCTTGAAGTGGCTGTGCTCCCCACCCTTCCCTGTCCACGCCTCTGCGGCTTGAATGGGAGGAGGGGGTGGCAGGCCGGCAGGAGGGCAAGCTGCACAAAGTCTGCCCACTGCCGCCTCCCCAGCCGCCTCTGCCCGGGCCCTGCTCGCTGTGCCCCTCGGCCCTGGATGCATCTGTGTTTCCCAGGTTCTCCCCAGCACATCAGCCCTGCAAGGCGTGTGCCACTGTTTCCACCCCCAGGCGGGTGCGCCGAGATGTGGAAAGGGGGAGGGAGTTGCCCACAGGTCACTTGGCTGGAACTGGGAGAGCCTCGGTGCCCCCCAGGCCTGTGAGACTCCAAAGGCCACCCCTCCCCTCGGGCCTCCTCCCTTATCCTTCACCTGCTCCCTGGGGACAGTCTCGGAACACACGGCTCCCAGGTCCCCGTGGTGATGGTTTGATCCCTGGTTTCTCTGCTTCCATTTGCAGAGTCCTTTCAGACATGGTCTCACTTCGCTGGTGTCAGGCCTGATTTGTCTAAGTGGGACTCTCCTCTATCTCACCACACAGGAGGCAGAGCCATCTGAGCCCCGAAGTGCCGAGGTGACGAGGAAACCCAAGGCCACTGCTCCTTCTGCAAACAAGAGACCCAAGAAGGAGGCCAAGAAGAAGCGGTAGAAGAGGCGGCCTGCGCAGCCTGGCACGAGGGCCTCGAGGGCAGCCCTCCTGGGGCACAAGGGCCCGGGTGGCTGGGATGCCCTGTGGCCACAGAGATCTGGACGATCATGACAGTGCCCAGGCCCTGGAGTGCAGGCCAGCACTTCTTCCTTCCGCCTTCCTGAGGCGTTCAGGCCAAGGGGGCTGAAATACCCTGTGAACAGAGACTGTCCTGGAAGCCTCTTGAAAAGTTGGGTCACCTCACAGAGTTGCATTTCTCACCTAATCCCCGTGTCACCCACCTTGTAGGTTTACACTACGCTTTAGAGTCCTTACCTACTGCCGCAAGCACCACCCTCTGCCGTTATCCGTACCCCACAGATCAGAGCCCCTGCTAATCAGTCACCTTTGTCTCTGCTTGTGCAGAGGGGGCCAGGCCAGGCCTCCCCTGTTTGTTTAGGTCAAGGCGCCAAGGCCATTAGCACAGCAGTCCCACTGGTGCCGCAACCAGGCCTTAAAGAGGCCTGGTCCTCCTCCGGCTGATGGAAGGGATTCGGCTTGAATGAGTGTGTATTCTTGAGCCCAGACTTCCTGAGCATCTCACATAGGGAGTAAGGGCAGGGACTTGTCAGTCGCAGACGAACCTCTCTCCAGCCCATCACAGCACATTGAGGGTGTAGCTTTTTGCTTCTGTCTGTATTCCCTCCTCTCCCTCCAGTTCCTTCAACCCCTGACCACAGTCATTTGGGGAAGTAAAGGTCAATGAATGGCCCTGCACGCTGAGCCTCCTGTGTGTTGTCTGTGCTGAGGGGGAGACTGGTCCCTGCCCTGGAGGGTGAGGCAGGCACACCCCTGGAGAAGAAGCTGGCCTGAGTGGGGTCTGGTCAGAGCAGATCTGGGATGAGGTTCAGGCCAGGTCCAGCCAACTGCTTCATGTAGCCCTTAGTCGCTGTCACTGGAAACGCTATGAACATCCACGTGTGTGAGAGTTTCCATGGGCCAGGTCCCACTCCGTCCCCGGATCTGGCTGCCTGAGGAGGATACCACTTATCCTCAGCGGCTTGAGGAGAACCCACTCAGAGGCCTCACGTGGCCTGGGGTGGGTCACACAGTTCTAGTCACGTGCCCTGAATCAGCCGCCAGGGAGAAGCCTTGACTGTGGTACCTCCGAATGCCCGGCTGGTTTACAGTTTGCCAAACATTCTCCCAAAGGTCACAGCTGAGGAGGAGGAGCTTAAGGGATGAGCGCGCGTCCTCTCCCTTTCCAAGATGGGAGGCTGAAGTCCTGATGACTCGTCAGTGCCAGGACTTGAACTTGGACCTGGTCCTTGGCCCCTTTCCTGACATTGAACAGCTCTTCAGTGACTGTCAGCAGGCGGGTGCTGTGATGGCCAGCCCGCCGTGAGGGCCTAGGAGGATCCCAGCACCCCAAGTTTCAGGGGACGGAAGCGTCTGCACGACCAAGCACTGGACACAGCCACATCCCAGGGGAAGAGGCTTCTGCTGAGTGTGTTCTCAGACGTTTACTGAGGGTCTGACACCTCACGCCACGCTAGGCCGGGGGATGCCCAAACAGAAAGCTCCCGAGAAGCCCAGTGGGAGACTGAGACGTGTACGCAGGCTGGGTGTGGAGAGCTGTGCAGTGAGGAGCAGTGGGAGCGGGGTGGGGGCCCCCAGCTCAGCCGCGGGGGGCAGCACAGCCACGTGGCAGAGGGGAGTAACTGAGCTGAGTCTTAAAAGCCCAACTGGCGCTGAGACCAGAGGGAATTGATGCTGGGAGAGCAGGGGTCAGACCTCTCGAGCAGACCATCCAGCTGCCTGGAGGGGAGACAGCTCTGGAATCTCAGGGCTGCCTCAGTAGGTCCAGCTCCCATAAACTGTCTCCCATAGAGGCTGTTTGCTAGAGAACAGTCCTCTGCTCCACCATCCTTGCTCCACACTCACTTTGGACAGTGATGGCGGGATTTGACACTCTTGAGGCTTTCAGGACCCCGCCCTGGCCTGGTTTTCTTCCCACGTCACTGGTTCCTCCTCAGCAAAGGGACCCAGGTCTCAGTCCTTGATGGCTCTGCCTGCACTTCCTAGGAGATCTCATCCAGGCTCATGACTTTAAATACCAACATGCCAATATCTCACCAACAGATGCCTCCAGACCCCTCGCCCAAACTCCAGACATAAATCTCACTTTATATTTGGTATCTCCCTCTGGATACCCAACAGGCATCTCAGTCCTGACACCAGCAGCCCCAGGCCTGACTTTTTGTGGTCTTCCCATCTTGGAAAGCATCTCAATCCTTTTGGTTGTTGACCCTTGACTCCCCTCTTTGCGTGACACCTCACTTTTGATTCTTAAGTGGTTCCTTGCAACTTGACCTTCAAAATCCAGATTTAGACCCATCTTACCGCTTCCCTCTACTGCCATGGTCCAGCTGGCATCATTTCATGGATATTGCAGCCACCTGCAATATCCTGCAGACTCTCCAATGGAGAGTCTGTTCTCGACACAGCAGCCAGAAGCATCCTGTTAAAACTCATAAGGTCATGTCCCTCACCTGCCCCCAGCTTATTTGGGTAAAGGTCACAGTCCTCACGGGGACCCAGAAGGATCTGCAAGAGCCATTGAAGATTCTTGCCCTCTCTGACCTCAAGAGAGACCACTCCCCTCTTGCCCAATCCACTCCACTCCATCTTCACCGGTCTCCATCTTCCTCAGACATGCCTGGCAAGCCCTGCCTCAGGGCCTTTGCGCTTGCTCTCCTCTAGATACTGTGCCTCATATGGTAGACAGAATGGCTTGCTTGAAGATGTCCCTATCCTAATCCCTAGGACCTGTGACTATGTCACCTTACCTGGCAAAAAGGACTTTGCAGGTGTGATTAAGGATTTTTCAATGGGGAGAGTATTTTGGATTATCCAGGNGTACAAAAAGTACCATTTTTTAAAGAGTTGAATATAACAGTTGTATTATGAGAGATGCAAACTCAGGGCATAGATATCCAGTGACTTCGAAATAAGAGATGGGGTTATCCATCTGTCCCTGCACTGCTGGAGCCGTTCCAGTGGTTTTCTGTGAATGGTGGAAGCTCACCATTCAAGTTCACCGCAATTAAACCATGCTTCCCCCTGGATTGCCCAACCAGACTCACCTGTTACCTCCTTCCAGGTCTTCTTGAGTTACAAGATGTCCAAACCAACCAGCAATCTCTCCCTTGCTTAATTTAAGTGGAGTACGCAAGATAAATTGCTGATCTTCCTTTTGACCATCAGAGTTCTGGAATGGACTAGTGCCAAGAACAACATAAGTGGCCAACCTAATTTGGTTTTAACTCACATCCAATCAGTCAGCCTTCACAGTGGCTGTTGTCAGGTCCAGTCCACCATGCTGTTTAAAAAGCAGCGTTGTCTTTGGTGTTCACTGAGGATGCCACCTTGCATTTTGGGACAGTTCGGCTCAAACTATATAGTTTCCTTCCCTCAAAGCCTGAATCTCTGGGAGGAAATATATATATATCCCAATTCTGTCTCTATCCGCTAAAGAGAAACTTAATCTTAAAATTTCTTTGTCTCCTGTTTAACAGTTGCAGAATGTATTTCATGGTCTGTCTTTTCTCTGGAACTGGCAAATGGTGTTGTGATGAATCACCCTGCTCCTTGGGAATGTTTTGCTCCAAGAGCTCAAGGGGGTACGACAAGATGATAAACAGCCTCTGGAATGATCCCTCCTCCCCTACTGTGGCGCCTGGCGTCTGTGAGTTCACAGAACTGGACCGTGGCTGAGCTTCCAGAGGCTGCTGCATCTAGCCCAGTTTTGCTGATGAGGAAACCTAGGCTTTAGCATTTCTGGGAGGAGAGCCATGGAACAGGGCCAAGACCATCTGAGTGTGATTCACATTATGCCCAGGGATCGTGCCTTTGTCGCTCTGAGCTTCAGCTTCCTCCCCTGAACATGAGCACGAGAAGCCGGATGTCCCTTTCAGTTTCCTATCTTTCAGGGCCTCTGTGCCTCTGCACGTCCACTTGGTAAGGTAAGGTAAAGTCGCTCAGTCGTGTCTGACTTTGCGACCCCGTGGACTGTAACCTACTAGGCTTCTCCGTCCATGGGATTCTCCAGGCAAGAATACTGGAGTGTATTGCCATTTCCTTCTCCAGGGGATCTTCCCGACCCAGGGATTGAACCCGGGTCTCCTGCATTGGAGGCAGACGCTTTAACCTCTGAGCCCCCAGGGAAGCCCTGTCCACTTGGTAGGGATGCTAAACCTGAAATGTGGTACTCTGCCTGGGAGCCAGAGAAGGATCAAAGTCTGCGGCCCTTCACAAGGCACCTCCGGTTTGGTTCAGATGAGATCCGTTCAACAAACACACCCACACCTCAGCTCTGTGCAGACCCTGAGCTGGGCACTGCTATGGATCAGATGTGGCCTCTGCCTTCAATCTGTGGAACCAAGTGGACACGCAGACAATCGGATAGACAATCGGATAGGCAAGTCTGGTGATGTTATACCTGAGGGGCTTTGGGAATGCAAGGGAAGTCCCTCATTCAGCCTGGAAGAGAATCAGGGAAAGCTTCCAGGAGGAGGTGACAATGCCAGAGGATTAGCATCTGGTGGCACTGATGAAGGAGGAGTTGACCAATGGAATGAGGTGTTGGGCAAGACCCTTCCCCACTCTGGGCCTAAAACTCCCTGGAGCACACTTCCAGGGGGATGGCTAACTCAGCTGAGAGCTGTGGTCACTCTGGACTTTCTGAAGTGGGGAAAGTGTTTGCTAGTTTCTTTCTTTTTCTTTTTTTTTAATTAAATTTTTTTGAATATAGTTGCTTTAGAGCGTGTTAGTTTTTACTGTACAGCAAAGTGTATCAGTCATGCATATACGTACATCCCCTCCCTTTTGGAGGTCCTTCCCATTCAGGTCACCACAGTATACTAACACCACAGTATACTAAGTAGAGTTTCCTGTGCTATAGAGTAGGTTCTCATGTAGCCCACCAGGCTCCTCTCTCCATGGGATTCTCCAGGCAAGAGTACTGGGGTGGGTTGCCTTTTCCTTCTCCAGGGGATCTTCCCAACCTGGGGATTGAACCCAGGTCTCCTGCATTCCAGGCAGATGCTTTAACCTCTGAACCACCAGGGAAGCCCAGCTTCCCATTAGTCATCTGTTTTATACATAGTATCAATACTATGCATGTGTCAATCCCTGTCTCCCGATTCCTCCCCAACGTCCCACTTCCTCTTGAGGTTAAGTTTCTGAGCCTGGAGGGCGCCTAGTCCAGCAGCCAGGCGAGGCTCCTTGTTCTGGTATTTGAGCACCCTGATCGCCTACGGGCCCACAGACCCCGGGAAGCACCGAGGCGCCCCGCAGACCTCTTGGCTCTGACAAAGCCCTGGTGTGTGTGGGAATACCGGGGGTTGAGAGAGGTGACAGTGAGTCATCCGCCTCCCCTAACCCCACACCCTATCCTCGGTCCCCTGAAGAAAATCCACAGGCGGGAGGGAGTGCTCCATGCTAACACAGGACTGGGGCACCACCGGCTGGACCATATCAGAAAGGAAGTTATTCTGAAGTGTCCATCCCTCTGGCAAATGGCGGGCATCCCTGCCCCCAGATGGGCAGGGTGGCGGCCCAGGACCCTCAGCCCCTGTTAGCTGCCCCCGTTAGCTGCCCCCGTCTCTCTCCTGCCCTCCCCAGCCAGACGTAGATGTTGGAAAATGTGAGGCCACTTTCTCTGTCCTCCTCTCCCCTTCCCGTTCCTTCCGGACCACTTGTGATCCAGCTCCCAGCCCCTCTTCCTCTGTACCCACGCTGGGTCTCCATCCCCTGGACACTCTGTCATCCCAACCTTCTCTCAGGTGACCCATGGCAACATCAGGATGACCCAGAAGAACCACCTTCTGAGAAGCCCAGGACTCCCTTCAGAGGCACCCCCCGCCCATGGTCTTTTAGACATGAGGGCTTCTTGAGACTCTGCCTGGCTTTCTTCTCATCCTATATGCTACAGCCTACTCCAAGCCTCAGTTTCCTCATCAAGGAAATGGGCATAATAACGGTACCTATTCCTAGGGGTTGATGAAGGGCTTAAATTGCCTGATGCAGAATGTGTGCAATGAGTGTTGGCAGAAGTATTCATTTTTTCCACATCACCATGGATACTTAAAAGGTTTTTCCAACATAATTTGGCCAACGCTGAACTTGTGACTTTTTGCCCTCAGCTGGCTCCTACCCAGGCTTCCCCATCTCAGCAAATGGCAACTCCATCCACTCAAACCAAAAGCCTGGGGATTCATCGATTCCGCCCTTTGTGCCCTCCTACGCTCCCGCTGCCGATGCAAGCAAGGATCGTTGGTGCTTCCTCCACATGCAATTGAATCATGCTCTCCACCTCCCCTGCCCGCCCACCGCCCCCCACTCCATCT
>SJYV01011725.1:225295-259148 GCA_006410875.1 Neotragus pygmaeus
TGGAGTTTCAGCTTCAGCATCAGTCCTTCCAATGAATATTCAGGACTGATCTCCTTTGGGATGAACTGGTTGGATTTCCTTGCAGTCCAAGGGACTCTCAAGAGTCTTCTCCAACACCACAGTTCAAAAACATCAGTTCTTTGGCCCTCAGCTTGCTTTATAGTCCAACTGTCACATCCATACATGACTACTGGGAAAACTGTAGCCTTGACGAGACATGTTACCCAGGGATCAAACCCGCATCGCTCGCGTCTCCTGCACTGGCAGGGGGCTCCTTTCCGCTAGCGCCGCCTGGGAAACCTGGTAGACATCATAAGCGCTATGAGAAGGGGCGTCCCTGGTGGCTCAGATGGTGAAGAAGCTGCCTGCAATGCAGGAGACCCAGGCTCGATCTTTGGGACAGGAAGATTCCCTGGAGAAGGAATTGGCTACCCACTGCAGAATTCTTGTGTGGGGAATTCAGTGGACAGAGGAGCCTGGCGGGCTGCAGTCCATGGGGTGGCCAAGAGTGAGACACAGCTGAGCAACTAACGCTTTCCCTTTTCACTTTCATGAGAAGGCAAATCATGGAAAGAAGCCGGAGGGGCTTGAGATACAATTTGAAAAAGAGAAAGTTAAAGAGAAAATCCCTCCTTCCTCTCCGCTGGGAGCAGCCTCACTCTGCTGTGGGCCCACAGCCTGTCTGCTCTTTCCACCCTGGGACAGCCCCGCTCGGTTCCGAGCTGAGCAGGCCAGCCGCTCATGTGCTGGGGGCTCTGGCCCCCTCTTTGCCCCTGTCCAGCGGCCCCGAGCTGAGTGCCTTCCCCAGAAGCGGGCAGTGTTTTAAGCCCCCTCTCTCTCTGGGTGCGCCTCTGTCCCCATTCAGCTGTCTAGAAGCTGCATCCCACTGCCACCTCCTCTTGAGCTGTGGCAGCTCACCTCCCAGCACCAGTGTCAAGACTGACTGCCCGCCTCTTTGCTGGCACCGAGCAGCCAAGAAGCCCCGCCTCCCTTCTCCAAGGTGCTGGGGGTTTGCAGACCCAAGAGTAAGAATTTGCATTTATTCCTCTTGGTTCCTCTTTCGGAATTCTTTTTTGGCTCAGAGTTGGATCACCTATGAGAAGAAAAAGAGTTAATAGTAACATACACAGAGTGCCTGAAAACACACAACAAAAATCAAGGAAGGAAGAACAGGAGAACAGGCAAAGACTCTGATGAGGCCATTCTCTACAGAAATGCAAATGGCCAATAAAGCCGCTCCTCAGTGAGGCAGTGGTGGAGCTGCAAACAGAAAGCACAGTGAGATGCCTTTTCTCTCCCATCAGATTGGAAAACAGCATCAAACACTGACGACCTCCAGTGCCAGCGAGCTGGGGGGCGGTCAGGCAGTGTCGACACTGCCGGTGGGAGGGGTTGTTGCCACAGTCTTCTGGGCCAGTAATCTGCAGTTTCTATTAAAGTTTAAAATGTATGTGCCCTTTGACTAGCAATTCCACTTTGGAGAATTTATCCTGCAGAACCGTACAGACATATGACGTGCTATGTCCAAGAATATTTGTTTTAAAACAAAACAAAAAAAGGCATGCGCTACATGTTGATTAGTAGGGCAGGGCTTAAATGAATCCTGGGATATTCATTCTATAAAACCTCCACCCCCAACAGAGGGCGTCCCAGCCTCCTCTCCTGCCTCTCTGCTCCTACCTGCCCCCCTGTAATCCCCCTCTGAGCAGCTGCCAGGGGGATATTTCAAAAACATACATTGAATCGTGTCACTCCTCTTGCTTAACATCTATAGGCTTTCCAGTGCATTTAAAGTTCAAGGCTCTCGCTACAGCCCAGGAAACTCCAGGCCCTTTTCCAGGCTCCAGCTTCACCTTTCTGCCTGCGCCCCCCTACCCCAACTGCTCCACCCAGACCAACTCAAGCCCATTCTCACCTCAAGGCCTTGGCCTGAGCGATCTTCCTCCCAAATCCTTGTATGGCCACGCTGTTTACCTTTCAAACTTCAAAGCTAAAATATCTCCTCCGAGAAGCCCTCCCAGACCTCCTGTCCGCAGCGTTCCCAACTCTTCCCCCTCACGCTCTGGGCTTCCTCTCACCCTAGTAGGGAGCACGACCCGCCTTTCTATCGGTTTGTGCTCTGGCTTTTTTATCCATCACCCCTCACACCAACTGGTGAACTTCACACAGGCAGGAGCTGTGTGTATTTTATCAACCATTGTGTACCCACAAGATGATAAAGTAAATATTTAACCAACTCCCAAGTCCTTAACCAGATCTCTGCTCCTGGGCTCTGTGACCTTGGGGAAGCTTCTCACCCTCTCTGGGCCTTGGGTTTCCTGTGCTGGGCAGGTAGCCAGACTCCTTCTCCTCGTCCTGGCCCCAGGTGCAGCGGGGAGGGAGGCAGCCTGGCTGGCACCATCACTGCTGCAGACCGCGCTCCACAGTGTTTACTGAGCGGCACTGAGTCAAACAGCCCTGCCCTCAAGGCCCTGAAAACACAGATGCCAGAACCTCCAGGAATGAGAAGCCGGAGGGGAGCTAGGCTCAAGGCCCCGGGAGCTCTCTTACCTGTTGGATGCTTGCCAGTCCTCAGTCGCTCAGTCGTGTCTGACTCTTTGTGACCCCACGGAGTGTAGCCCGCCAGGCTCCTCTGTCCATGGAAGTCCCCAGGCAAGAGTACCGGAGTGGGTAGCCATGCCCTCCTCCAGGGAATCTTCCTGACTCAGAGATCAAACCTGACTCAGAGATCGAACCCATGTCTCTTGCTTCACAGGTGACTTCTTTACTGTCTGAGCCACCGGGGGTGATTAAATGTGTTTGACTGTTGGGAGGTAGATGAGGTAGAAGTTGAGGACACAGCGGCAGGAGGCGGCAAGAGAGCTGGTTCAAACTGGGGGTGCGGGGAGGTGCGTCCCCAGACCCCATCCCTGGGATGGGAGAGGCATCAGACAGGGAAGGCCGGGTTCCTCTCTGGCTCCTGCTGGGCTCCCCAACCCCCCCGAGCCCCTCCCTGAGCTGCCAGGAGTACGGGGAGAAGGTGAGGCCAGACTTGGAGTGTGACCTGAGTGGCTGGCCCAGTTCCTGGTATGGAAGGCGGAGTGAATGTGTTAGCCTCAGGCAGGGGCCGAGACAGGCCTGGCAGTGTTTCTGTGGAGCTGGGAAATCCAGGCCTGAGATTCCTGTCCTGACAAGCCTGGGGCCTGTTCAGTGTCAAGCCCTGTGGCTAAGGGGGGACAGTGCTGGGGTACAAGGATGACCCCGGCCCAAACTCTACCAGCTTGGAGCTCTTGGCCTGTGCTGGGGGGAATGGTCAACTGAACATTCCTTGTGAGACAGGCAGATGAGGTTTGTGAAACTTTGACCCAGACTGCGGGAATCACCATGTATGAGTGTTTGTCTCTCAGTCGTGTCCCACGCTTTGCAACCCCATGACTATGCCCACCAGGTTCCTCTGTCCATGGGATTCTCCAGGCAAGAATACTGGAGTGGGTTGCCATGCCCTTCTCCAGGGGATCTTCCTGACCCAGGGATCAAACTCTGGTGTCTGGCATTGCAGGCAGATTCCTTACCACCAGGGAAGCATAGGAGGGGTCAGGGGAGGGGCCAAAGCATGAAGAGGATTAACCTTGGAGGAGAGGCCGGGAAAGGATCATCCCTTGTGGAACAGAGAGCAAAGGTGAGACAGTGCTGCTGGTTCAGTTCAGCCCTGGGGAGGATGCAGACAGGACTGGAGAGGCTGTCCAGCCCTGTGTGGCCTCCTTTATGGGCTGTGGCCTGAGGCCACAGGGAGCCACTGAAGGACGGAGTTGTGTTCTGAAAATAGGAAAGTGAGGGCTGTTAGAGGAAGACATCAGAGGCCGGGAGATCATGAAATGGCCCGGATGCTGTCTGGATGCTCCAAGCCCACCTGAGCTCCGGGGTTGGGGGAGTATCCAGGATGCCAGAGTGGGGGAGGGGAGCGTGTCCTGGAGAAGGATCTGGAGGATGATGGACAGACGGATCCGAAGCTCTAAAGAGAGACCAAGACATGGGAGGGGGGCTGGGGTGAAGCTGGGTGGGTGCTCCCTTCTGGACTCTTTTCCCTCTGGCTCTCTGGAGGCAGGGAGCAGGCTTGGTCATGGAATGTGAGGGAGTTAACAGCCCAGGGGCTATCCCGAAGCCAAAGGGAGTCAGAAGTGAGGGACAAAATCTCCATAGGATGGACAGTTGTGGAGGCGTGTTGAGACTCATTTGAGGTCTCAGGGGAACTGGAGCGCCTGTGGCCTCCGGCAGTGACCTGGATCAGCCTCCTTTATTGGCCTGTCCTCTTCCGTGTCTCTTCCTGTCCCCTCCCTGCGGCTTCTGCGATCCCTTCCCAGAGGACTGTGGCTTCAGGCTCTGCTTTGGGAGAACCGGACCAAGATGGAGATGAGTGGGAGCCTGTAGACTGTGGGCTCCTCCTGGGCTACTATGGGCTGTGCCCTCGGCCCCAAACCCAGGCCCCAGGCCAAGGAGTACCCCCTCCTCATTACCTGCCTCTGCCCCATCCTGGAAGGGCTTGTGGACATACACAGGGTGAGCCAAGTTCTAGGGAAAGGGCAGGGCCCCAGAACATCATGGAGGAGAACCAGGCACCTCCCCTGGGAGCCTGGCTCTTCCTCATCAGGTGGGGCCAGGAGCAAAATGAGCCACAGGATCCCAGGTGGAGGCACTTGGGGGTGGAAGATGGGGGTAGGTCACCCAGAGTGGATGGGGAGAGGCCAGGTGCAGGGCCAGCTCACCTGCATGGACCTTGATCCCCAGGAGCCCTGAGCTGTGCAGTCTACTGGCCCAGGGCGTCCAGACCAATGAGGCAGCCGATCGAGTCACAGATAATCTCTATCACTTTCTATTGCCCCCGTATCACAACCTCAACCAATCCTGAATATTCATTGGAAGGACTGATGTTGAAGCTGATGCGCCAATACTTTGGCCACCTGATGCAAGAGCCAACTCATTAGAAAAGACCCGGATGCTGGGAAAGATTGACAGCAGGAGGAGAAAGGGACGACAGAGGATGAGATGGTTGGATGGTATCACTGACTCAATGGATATGAGTTCGAACAAGCTCTGGGAGATGGGGAAGGACAGGAAAGCCTTGGGTGCTATAGTTCATGGGGTTGCAGAGCCTGACACGACTGAGCAACTGAACAACAACAAAAATCATGACCTCATTTTAGAAACTTTAAAACATAAAGATAAGCACGGAAGAAAAAATCATTAAGCTCATCTGTGAGTTGCCCCCTCACACCCTACCCCTGGGACAACTACTTGAAACATGGTAGTGTTTATTCCTTTTATTTTCCCTACTCCCACATTTTTTAAAAAACAGAAATGAGATTATATTGTTAATACTATAATAACATTTAAATGTACTAGTAGAGTATGAACTCTTTCCAGGGCAAAATATATAGATGTACACTGCTGATTTTAAGACTGTCGCAGCTGTCCACTTTCCTAATGGAACTGTAAACTGGCTACACCAGAAATAATAATAATAACAATAGTAATAATATCCATTTACTGAGCAGTTAGCATGTGTCATGGTCCCATAAAGAAGGCTAAGTGCCAAAGAATTGATGCTTTTCAACTGTGGTGCTGGAGAAGACTCTTCAGAGTCCCTTGGAGAGCCAGGAGATCAAACCACTCAATCCTAAAGGAAATTAGCCCTGAATATTCAATAAAAAGTGATGCTAAAACTGAAATCTCCAATACTTTGGCCACCTGATATGAAGAGCCTACTCATTAGAAAAGACCCCGATGCTGGGAAAGATTGAGGGCAGGAGGAGAGGAGGGTGACAGAGGATGAGGTTGTTGGATGGCATCGTCACCTCAGTCGACATGAGTTTGAGCAAGCTCCAGGAGATACTGAAGGACAGGGGAGCCTGGTGTGCTGCGGTCTATGGGGTCACAAAGAGTTGGACACAGCTGAGTGACTGAACAAGAAGAAGAAGCAGGTGTCATGCTAATCACTAAAAACCAAAGGAAATGTGTACAGTTGCCCCCAGTTTACAAATGATACCAGTGAGGATGACAGGGTCAGGTGCCTTGCCCAAGGCCACAGAACTATCCAGACAGGATTCAAAGTCCTGTCTTCATAGTTGCTCTGAATCATGATATCTGGCCACCTCATCGGCTCCTTTCCCAGGCCCCCATCTCTGTTTCCACCCAGAAATTCCGATGAACTGAAGCTCTGAGTCTGCCTTTTATCCGTTCCACTCAGAGGGAAGGTTTGTATTGGGGTCGACAGAATGGGGGTTGGTGGGGCAACCCTTTCCATCTCCCCTGCCTGTTCCCTTAATTAAGGCTCCCTAGACGTGGCATTGAACCTTTCCCCTCAGCAGCTATGGAAACAACGCTGGCCAGACAGGGGAAGGGACTTGCCCAAGATCACACGGTACAAAGGCTGTACCAGACTTCTGATTCCCCACCCCAGGTGTGGACAGAACCTGCAGGATGCATGGGACATAGAGCCTAGAGGGCCCCGCTGCAAAGATAGGGTTCGTGCCAGTCTTGCTTGCTGCTGATCTGCCTGCCAGGCAGGAGGCATGAATGGGTAGAGAGGATACAGGGACCAGGAGGGGTCTCTGCGGAAGGCCTCCGGGAGGAGCTTAGGATGGGCTGAGGAGGGCAACCGGGGTTTGGACCAGCGAAGGGGAGAGGCCGGGCAATCACGGGCAGATGAATGGAGGTAGGAAGGAGAAAGTATACTTTGGAGGGCAGGGGCGGGACACGAGACCAAGTGTCTGAGTCTTTGAGTGACCAGAGCAGACCCCAGGAGGCTCCGAGCCCAGACTTTGGGGCAGTCCCCCCAACCAGCAGAGCCCGGCCCCAGGGTAATTCCTGAACAAGAGCAGAAGGAGGAAGTTGTATAAGCGACACTCAGCTGGTGAGTGGGAGGCAGGGCTGGGTTTCATTTCCAGACAGTCCTGGAGTTGTTCAGCTCTGGTGGCCGCCCCCGCCCTCGCCCATCCCCGCTGCCTCTGCCCTTGACTCAAGGCAGTGGTGAACCTGAAAGCCCAGGAGAGGTCAGGAAGGAGGCATCAAGACCAAGAAATGGGGAAGTCCCGTCCCGTGGGAATGCCCTCAGAGAGCTGCTTGATGCGTTTCCTTCTCTGCCAGACCAGGTGGTGAACTCTGTTGGCTGGGGCTGCAGTTTCCACATCCTCTCTTCCTGGCAAACTCCTTCCCATCCTTCAAGACCCAATTGAAAAGTCCTTCACCTAGGAAGCCCCCCAAGAAAGCCCCACCAAAGCAACTTGACAAATCGCTCCCTCTCTGAGCTCTCCAGCACTCAGACTGCACTTGAAAATAAAGAATCATTGTTTGTTGAGAAATTTCAGTGCCAAAAGTGCTGTATTAGATGCCCCAGAGCTCCAACACCTTATTGCCTCCTCTTAGCATCATTGAGCATCACAGAGAGAAGGTTCCATTACTAGCTCCTTTCCATGAAGCAGCATCGTGAGGCTTAGCAAGATCACGTGGGTTGCAGACGGTGGGGCTGAATCTTCCGGACATGGAAGTTCATGGCTCTCTGGCTCTCCTGCTCAGGGTGTTTCAGTATCTGTTTCCCCTTCTGATTTGAGAGCCCTCAATGGGCAGGGTCTGTGTCCCTGCACACCTGGCCCAGGGGAGGTGCTGATCTATGGACAAAACTCTGAAACTCTCAAGGACCTAGGCTGGTGTCCTATGTACAGTAGGTATTTAATAAATACCTGTGCCATCCAGAACCCTTGATCTTAGTTCAGGCTGTCATGAACTTGCATACGACCTTGGGAAAATCTCTTCCATTCCCCAGTCCTTGGTTTTCCAAGTTTTAAAAGGAAATGTTTAGTGACAACTTTCTTGGTTTCCCGCATATGGTGGCAGTGGTTTTAGTCACTAAATCATGTCCGACTCTTGGGACCCCATGGACTGAAGCCCACCAGGCTCCTCTGTCCATGGGATTTCCCAGGCAAGACTGCTGGAATGGGTTACTATTTCCTTCTCCAGGGGATTTCCTCACCCAGGGATCGAACCCTTATCTCCTGCACTCCAGGCAGATTTTTTACTGCTGAGCCGCCAGGGAAGCCCAACATGGCGTATATTCCCCAACTGGTTGCCCCTATAACTGCCATCTTCCATCAGGATGGTAGATTTGCTCCAGTGAATGAGCCAATCTCAGTGTACTATCGTTAACTAAGGTCCATAGTTCATTCAGAGTGCTAAGTTTTCCCCTCATGTCCTCTTTCTGTTCCAGAATTCCAACCACGATGTCATATTACATTTAATCATCATGTCTCCTTCTGCTTCTCTTGGCTGTGAAATTTTCTTGGACTTTCCTTGTTTTCTATGACCTTGACAGTTTCGAGGAGAACTGGTCTGCTGTTTAGTAGAATGTCTTTGGACTGTGTCTGATGTCTTTCTCATGATGACGTTGGGATTGTGGATTTGGGGGAGGAAGACCACAGAGGTGAAGTGCCATCATCGTGATCTATCCCTGTTGATGTAGATCTTACCACCTGGCTGAGGGAGTGTTTGTCAGATCTCTCCAAGGTAATGTTACTGCCTCCTACCCATGCTGTCCTCTCTTGGAGGAAGGAACGCACGGTGAGCACCCCCCATCTAATGAGCTGGGAGTTATGCACCCCTCCTTGAGTTACCATTTTTTTCTTCTTTAGTATCTACTTTTCAAAGTACTCCCACAGAACATTGCTACTTTCCATCTATCCAACAGACCTGGGAAATGTGGGAGATGGAGGCGTTCCATGAGATGGAAGCGGAGGCTCAGGGTAGGAGGGGTCAGGGGTGACGTCCAGCTCTGTGAGTCTCGCCTCTCCCTACTGGACGTGAAATATGCCCAAGGTCTGGGTGGGACAGAACCACAGAGCCTGAGTTTCAGACTCAGGAGGGTTTGAGATTAAGGTCCTGCCCTCCCTCCCCAGGGCACATCACCTTGCCTAGCCTCAGTTTTCTCATCTGTAAACTAGGAATAACAATGGCTCCCACACTGTAGTGCCATGAAGAACAAGCACATTGCTATGCGGAGACCCCAGAACAGGGCATTGCCCAGGGAGCTCCGGACACGGTCACTCACTGTGGGCTGTTGCGACGCTGATTATTTTCACAAGCATTCTTTGAAGCCCTCCTGCTGCAGACTGTCTCCTCTCAGCTCAGCGGGTTTCTGACCCCCTCTGATGTCTGGGGTCGCAGCTCTGGCTGCAGACTTCCGCCCTGCCCTCTGTCCCCCTACCAGGTTAGGCAGATCAAGGGCCCTGCTTCCTTTTATCTTTTCTCACAAACATTCTGAGATTATGGCGGAAGGAGGCTTCGGGGGGAGGAGGGCAGGTTCTGCTGGCCAGTAACTCTCTGTGTGTCCTTGGGAGAGTGTCTGTCCCTCTCTGGGCCTCAATTGAGGGGAGTGATGTGATGAATAGCTGATTTTTTAGTGCGGGGGCAAGAGTCTCCCCTATTTTCACATGGGCAGCCTCTGTTCTGTCTCCAGACTCCAGGCTGAGAATAGAAATTGGAATCACACGTTTCCACCTGTGAAGTGACCATACTGACCCAGAAGATGGGGCACAAGGATTCTAAGTGTGCCAGGTGGCATTCAGAGGTCTGCGCTGTCACTCGTTGGTCTTGCTTGAGCTCTATCTGCTCAGGTGCTCTCTGTCTCCATCCCTCCCTGGAGGTGGGCAGATGCTGCAGAAGCCTGCAGTTGGCTGACCACCCCTCCAGAGCCCAGCCTCTGAGGACACATACGCTCACTTGCTCCCATCTCTCATGGGATTGGGGGCACTTCCTTGGCATCCTGGGTCTTAGGCTTTCGGGCCAGTTTGGCCTCACTCCCGGGAATATAGGTTTGTGCCCACACACACACAAACACACACACACCCTGTAAGCCAGGGGCTGCACCTCCCCTGGTCCTCAGCTGTAGTTGCCATCAGCCCAGAGGCCCCCAGACTGCTCCTCCCACCCCTCCATCTGCCCCCTGCTCAGGGACAGCACCTCTCGACCAACCCTCCATGGCTCCCCATTGCCTCCAGGACAGAAGCCAAGCCTGACATTCGAGCATCTTCAGGGNTGCCCTAGTTTTAGAAATGATGTGGGTTTGGTTACCAGTTGGCCGTTGGTGGAAAGCCCCCCTCCCCCACTCCACCCCTACCTTAGATCTGTGGGCAGAGTGGGCAAAATAGGAGTCAGTCCTGCCTCTGGGAGTTGCTCCTGGCTTCTGCCCATGGGTTCTCCAGGCAGGGGGTTGGCAGCTGGCCTTTGGACTATCTGCTGGTGAGACCTGGGCCTTGTTCTGGGTGCTGGGGACCCCAAAGAGACACTCTGGGAGCAGCCTATACCCCAGGGAAGCCAGACACAGACCCTTTTCATGGCCCCAGCACCAGGTAGATGCCGTATGAACTGGGGCAGCTGTTACGGTGCCAGAAGGGCTTTACAGAGAAGGTGATACCTGGCCTGAAGCTTAAAGGGTGAGCAGGAGCTCATGAGGGAAAGAGAAGGATGAGGGCCTGCCAGCAAGAACAGACAGGGTGAACAAAGATCGGGGGAAGTGGGGAGGTCAGATCCAGGGCAGTTAGACGGTGATGAGGTTGGTCAGGCAAGGCTTCGGACTTCGACTTCTGGGCGCAGGGCCGGCCTCTTGCTGAAGGTGAGAAGGGAGGGTGGAGAGAAAGCTGGGCACAGGTACTCAGTTACTGTTGCCAAGTGAAGGCAGCCCACAGAGGCTGGGGTTCAAGATAGGGATCAAGAGCCCTTAGCTGGGACAGAAGGGAGGGGCTGGTCTGCGGTCTTGGAGAAGTGAGTCAGGGAAGACTTCCTGGAGGAATCGATACATATGACATCCTTGGGAGAATGGAACGGTTCTCTGGGAGTGGGTAGAACTTGTGAAAGGCCTGAAGGTACAGTGTGAGTAGCTCTACTCTTGTTGGAGTTCAGAGGAACTGCAGTTTTCTCCTGGCAGGTGGCTGGTGCCAATCAGTGGAGGGCTGGGAGTCCCTGCCGGGGAGTCTAGACGCTACCCTTGGGCAGCAAGGAGAAGCCGCAGAGGCAGGGGTGATGGGCAGGACCGATTTGCCTGGCCTGTGGTTAGTGCCCACTGAGGGTAGGTGTCCCGTTGGCACTGTGGCCTTGGTGAAGTGGCCCTGGTGACTGCTCGAGAGCAGATGGGCCTGGAAAGAAGGTGGGTGCCAGGGAGGCAGGGTAGCAGGTCTGTGATCGACAGGGGAGCGGCGGGTGAGGGGTGGGGGAAGTCTACCCCTGGTCTGTCTGCCCACCCAGCCTTTCCCTGTGGACGCCTGCCTGGCAGGAAGTGGTGGAAACGTGTTGGGGCCTGGCCAGCAGATTGCTAAGACACCTGGGGCATGGGCTGGGCATGGAGCAAAGGCTCCGAGTTCAGAGCCCGACTCCCCCTCCCTTGTCGGGTAAACCTCCAAAGGGCACCGGTCTTCTGCTAAGGGTGAAGGACCAGGTATGGTTGCTCACTTGTGCCTCCAAAAAAGGTGCCCCCACCCTTCTGAACCCAGAGACAGGGCGAGTTGAGAGCAGGGGCTGAAGATGCTAGTGCCAGGTGGGCTTGGGTCTGAATCCTGGCTTTGCTCTTTGCTGACTGGGAGACCTTGGCCAAGTGACTTTGCCTCACTTTCCCCATATATAAAAATGGAGGTCATCCTAGAACCTCCCTCCTAGGGCTCCCAGGGAGGATTAATGAGATTTTAGAAGGGTGGGCCCAGTACCATGCCAGCCCCTGGGATCCGGCTTTGGAGCTGTTAGCTCAGCTGACCGGGGGTGCTGGGACCTGCTGGGTGGCTGAGGGGCAGCTTCCGGTCTGCCCTGAGCTCTCAGCACTGAGGACAAAGCCCCTTTGTGGTGGGACAGATGGAGCCTGGGAGCGCCCCCCTCTTTGGGAACCAGGGGGCCATCTGCCCCTCCTCCTCACTCATTCCCTGGGGTGGGGGGGAAGAAGCTTCCTTAGAGGATGGGAAATGAAAGTCGGGCTGTGCAGGAGCAGAGACTCCAGCTGCAGAGCCTGGCTGGTGAGCTAGGGCGGACCCTTCGCTTCTTTGGGCCACCTTCTCAGAGCCCTGGGCATCTCTGGTAAGTCCCAGGCCCACAGTGTGTTCACTTATTCATCCATCCATCCATCCACCTATCCATCATCCATCCATCCATCCATCCATCNGTGAGCTAGGGCGGACCCTTCGCTTCTTTGGGCCACCTTCTCAGAGCCCTGGGCATCTCTGGTAAGTTCCAGGCCCACAGTGTGTTCACTTATTCATCCATCCATCCATCCACCTATCCATCATCCATCCATCCATCCATCCATCCATCCATCTATCCATCATCCATCCATCTATCATCCATCCATTATCCCTCCATCCATCCACCATCCCTCCATCCGTCCGTCCCTCCATCCATCCATTTGTTCGTTCATCCAGTAATTACCAAGTGCCGACTCCATGCTAGGCCCTATACTTTGACCAGTGTCCATTCCGACCGGATGGCCCCAAGCATCCAGCTGTGAACTGTTGTGNATCCATCCATCCATCTATCCATCATCCATCCATCTATCATCCATCCATTATCCCTCCATCCATCCACCATTCCTCCATCCGTCCGTCCCTCCATCCATCCATTTGTTCGTTCATCCAGTAATTACCAAGTGCTGACTCCATGCTAAGCCCTATACTTTGACCAGTGTCCATTCCAGCCGGATGGCCCCAAGCATCCAGCTGTGAACTGTTGTGACTGTTAGACCCACTGCAGAGTATTTGGCTAGGAGTGAGACAGAAGTGGCCCCGGTCCTCTTCCGCAGACATACTCATCCAGTGTGTTATGTCATCACAGCTATGGTCCCGCTAGGAAGGAGAAGTTGAAGGTTCTCACTTCGGGGAGGTCAGAGAGGCCTCCTGTGAGGAGGTGGCGTTTGAAATGAGACTCAAAGAGAGAGCGGAATTGGCTGAGTGTGTTGCTGTTTAAACCGGTGGCTGGGACTGGCCTCTGAGCAGGAGACGTCTGAGTAAAGCCCCCGAAGGAAGTAGGCGCTGGTGGAGGGAACAGCAAGTGCCAAGGCTGCGAGGCAAGTGTGTGCTGGGTTCTTAGGGAAAGGGGAAGCGGCCAGAGCAGGAGGAGGGGAGGGGCGTGGGCCGGGCAGTGTCCACTGGGGGACCTTGGAGGCCCCTGTGAGGACTTTGTCTTTCGTCTTGGAGTGTGGCCTGTGAGGGGCGTTAAGCAGGAAGGATGGGTTCAGATGGATGTTTCAGAGACACACTCTGCAGGCAACTGGCCAGCCTCGGGGGTTGACCTGAGGGGTGACTCTGGTAGGAGTGAAGGAGGTAGATTCAGGCTGTGTTTGGAGGTGGGAGTGACAAGGCTTGGAAGTGGGTTTCGTGAAGCACAGGAAGCATCATCCTTTCTCTCTTGGGCTGCTAGTGATGCGGGGCTGAGTCTACACCACGCACCACTGGCTTCCTGTTCCTGTTCGCTCCCCTTCCCTCGATCCATCTGGAGGCACGGAGGCCAAGCAGCTTCTCCACCTTGTCCTCAGGGCTGGACTCAGTCTTCCAGCTCCTGAATCTTTTTTAATTTATTAGAAGAGGAAATTTATTTATTTAAAATTTTATTTTAGTTTTGAAAATATGGCCGTACCATGCAGCATCTTAGTTCCCAGACCAGGGATCGAACCCGTACCAGCTGCAGTGGAAGTCTGAAGTCTTAACCATTAGACTGCCAGGGAAGTTCCTCCCTTCTGTGGCTTTAAGCAGTGGTATTCCTTAGGCTAATCTGGCAGGATCCTACCCATTTTATAGATACAAAAACTGAGACTCAGAGTGGTACACCCATGACCTGGCTTACACAATAGGGGCAGGGTTAGGGTTTGGCCTTTCAGGACTCAGGAAGGCCTATGGATTTCGGAAATATGGACCGTGTCCACCTCCTCCAATTCCAGCTATTGATTTCAGGGTGTACCTGAGATTTCTTTCCTACTTTGACCTGTCTTGGGGAGAGAGAGGCTGCCTGTGTGACCTCAAGGGTTGGGGTGGGGACCTGGACTCCAGCTTGCCGTGTGATCTGGGCCTCAGTTTCCTCTGCTGGGAAATGGGCACAGTAACGGTCGCTACCTTACAGTGTTGGTGGGAGGACCAGATGAAACAGTGCCTGTAGAGCCGGCGTGGCAGGCACAGAGTGAAGTGTTCAGTAACTAGCAGGTCTGTTTATTATTGTTGCTTCTGTGAGGAGTAAGGACGCGTGTGCAAGTCTAGGCTCTGGCCACGCCCACCCCAGAGGTGGGCTCTGGGGAGGGCTGGAGTCACCAAGGTGGCTCTTCTAGATAACTCCGCAGGTTGGGATGGAAGAAAGTCCCTGGAACCCATGCCCAGCGCTGCCCTCCCCCTGGGGAAGCATTCTGGACCCACCTGGATTGGCCGAGGGCCGTGCTGCACCTGGGTGCAGAGCGGGGCTTTAACCAGGTTGTCTGCTGCCTTGTTGAGCTCCGACATCGCCTCCTTCCCCGTTTCGGGCTTCCTGGCTGAGGACAGGTCCTAGGGCTTGGCACTGGGTTTCGTGGGGCACAGGAAGAATTGTCCTTACTCTTGGGCTGTTGGTGATTCAGGAAGGGGCCCCACCCTTTACAGAGCAGGTCAGGGCCTAGGGTCTGGAAAGGGGGTCTCCTTCCTGTCCAGAAAGAAACCTAAAAGCCGCCTGGACTGGAACAGTTCCATCTCCACGGGGCCGGGGTTAGTGGGAGCAGCACGATCGCTTGCTGAACCATCATCCTCCCGGGCGGTGGGTCCCCGTTCAGGCAGCACCCCTCCGTCTGCCTGCTGTGCCAGCCTGAGCCTGCAGTGCCCACCCCACCCCGGTCGCACTGGTGGAGCCGGTTTGAGGTCTGACAGCTGTGCATGTGCTTGCGCCGGGAACACAGGACCAGACATGTCCTGGCTGCCCTGGCCCATGGATGGCCCCTGGCTCACGCTTCAGTAACCCCTGGCTCATGCAGCAAGCATCCCTGGTACCCAGTCCGTGCCTGAGCCGTGCAGGGTGGGGCTCGGGGCTTAGAGCTGTCTCACCCTTACACACTGTCCTGTGTAACCAGGGAGGTCAGAGGCTCTGCCCCGGGGACAGGCCAGGCAGGAGAGTGCTGTAGTTGGGGCATAGGTTGTGGGGCTGGACAGACCTGGGACGGAGGCCTGTATCTCTTTATCTTAGGGGGCCCTGGATAGGACCCATTCATCCGTCCCTCCCTCTGTCCCTCTTTCTATCTCTCCCTCCTTCCATCCCTCCCTCCCACAAATATTCACTGAGCACTACTGGGTGCCAGGGGGCTTCCCTGGCGGCTCAGATAGTAAAGAATCTGCCTGCAGTGCAGGAGACACAGGTTCGACCCCTAGGTTGGGAAGATTTCCCTGGAGGAGGAAATGGCAACCCACTCCAGTATTCTTGCCTGGAGAATCCCATGGACAGAGGAGCCTGGCAGGCTACAGTCCATGGGGTCACAAACTGCCCATGGGGACACGACTGAGTGACTAACACACACTCGGTGCCAGACAATGTTCTAGAGATTGGAGATTCAACAAAGAAGCAACAAGGCAGAAATATGTGGTCTCACAAAGCTGACATTCTAGTTGGGGAGATAAAAGCAGAGCAAATAAGGAAAATACGCACATGGTCTGTAAGAACTTGATAGGCTCAGTTGTGTCCGACTCTCTGTGGCCCCAGGGACTGCAGCACACCAGGCTTCCCTGTCCTTCACCATCTCCGGGAGTTTGCTCAGACTCACGTCCATTGAGTCGCTGATGCCATCCAACCATCTCGTCCTCTGTTGTCCACTTCTCCTCCTGCCTTCAGTCTTTCCCAGCACGTCATGGGTCAAACATAAAGCTGGGAAGACTGGCTGGGATAGAGACGGGGTTGTGATTAGCTGATTACATAGGATGGTGAGGGATGGGAACATGTGGGAAGACTTCTCCCAGAAGCCCTGGAGGGGAGGGAGGAGACAGGTCGCTCCCCGAGGCAGGAGAATCCAGGTAGAGGGAACAGACAGTGCAAAGACCATGAGGAGTGGTCACTGGAGTGGTGGAGAAACAGCATGGAGGGCAGGGGAACAGAGTGAGCAAGGGGGAGAATGGCAGGAGGAAAGGACAGAGAGGTGGCGGTCAGGAGGGCCTCCGGATCCTTTTGACGTTGACTCTTACTCCCAGTGAAATGGGGCTCCAGGAGGCTTTCTGAGGGCATCTGGTTGCCGTGTGGGAAGCAGACTGTGGGACTGAGGATGGAGCCCCCAGACCAGAGAGACGACTGCTGCACTGGTCTGGTGAGTGGAGAGTGTGACAGTGGCTGGCCTCGCCTGGGAGCGGTTCATGGCAAGGGGTAGGGGCTCAGACATTGTTTTGTATTATTTTCTTTCATCTTCCTTTTTGGTTTTTCCTTTTGGCTGTGCTGCATAGCATGTGGGATCTTAGTTCCCTGACCAGGGATCGAGCCCATGTTCCCTGTATTGCAAGACACATGCTTAACTACTGGACCACCAGGGAAGTCCCGACAATGATTATTTTTAATATCTATTTTATAAGTGAGGAAATGGAGGCAATGTTCCAAGGCCACACAGCCAGGAAGGGTCAGAGCTGGGTTTTGAACCCAGGCAGTCCAACTCTTAATCTCTATGTGATGGAGGCTTGTGAGCCCAGAAAAAGAGGGTACCTCTCTCAGTTGAGGGCAGGGTATATGGCCTGTGGTCAGGCTCAAAGAGGGCACTGGAGTTCCTGGAGTTGGCTGGGGCCGGGGATGTGATGCTTCAGGAGGAAACAGCAGGGTGCAAAGGTCTGGAGGCTGGAGTGTAATTCTGAGTTCAGGGAGGGTCAAGGGGTGGGGAGGAGGGAGCTTGCAGCAGCCACCCCCCGACCCCATTCTTGGTCTTGATCACGTGAAAAAATCGTAGGAGCTTTAAGGGTTTCAGCCATCTTGCTACCTCTGTCCTTGGCCTCAGGCTCGGACGCCCTCTCCCTCAGAGACCTCCCAGAGGTCCCCATTTCATGGGCGAGTAAAGGGAAGCCTGAACCTTCTGGAGGTTACACGCCCGGGGTGGCACCTGCGGGCTCTGAGTGTGGAGGGCTGAGTTCAGGGCCAGCCGTGTGGAGGGGCCTGGCCGCCAGCTGCTCCTGCCCACCCGCGTCCCTGCGGGGGCTGGGGCAGGGATGGGGAGGAAGGGACACTGTGTGTCCCCAGAGCAGGGACGCAGCCAGAGCTGCTGGCAGGAGTAGCGGGTGCCGTGGGCAGGGGCCGGCTGGCAGCTGTCTCCCCCGGAACCTGTCAGCCGTCAGCCAGGGGGGCTGGGGGTGCCTGGGAGGCATGACCTTGGCGAAGCTGGGACAGAGCAAAACTCGTCACCTCAGTGCTCCCTGAGGTCACCCTGATGCTGGGTGGGGGGGTCTGTTAAAGAATCCTCAGTATGCCAGGGCCTCTGCCCAGGTGCAGATGCTAAGGCCCATGAGTGGGTGTGATTTGCGGAGATCACATGGAGGTTTGGAGGGAGGCCTTCTGCTTAGGCATATGGTGGCCAGGCCAGGCGGTACCTGGCTGGGTCCCTGCGACCAGCCAGATGCGTGATCCTGGGGGCCCAGCATCTCCTCTTCCAGCTCCTCCTCACCCCAGTGCCCTTAAGCCTGGCACGCCAGGAATCTTCAGTCCAAGCCCCGTCCCACACCCTCTTTCGAACTCCCACCTCTACCGTGCTGTGTGGCCTGAGGCTGAGTGCGCCCCTCTCTGAGCCTCTTCTTCCACACCTGTGAATGGAGATCTCTTACAAAGCTCTCTGAGATTGGGACTGTGGTCTCCTGGCCCCTCAGCTGCCCTCCCCGTCCGCTTGCTGGGCAGCCTGGCCTGACCTGTGGGGCAGAAGTGTAGGGGGCGGTCAGTGAAGCCTCCCAATCCTGCCAGCCTCAAAGATGCCCCCATGGCAGGAGGACCAGCTGCCAGTGCCCTTCCTCTCAGGCAGCGGCCTTGGAGAAGGGAGGTGGTAGGATGTGGGGTGGGGGAGACGGAGGCATCCCCTGTGAGCCCTTCTTTCCCCCCATTTTGTTCCTGGAGAAACTGAGGCCACATGACTCAAACTGACCTGGCCCTTTGCCTTTCTTTCAATGGTCCCACCTCTGGGCCTTTGGCCAAGCAATTGCTGCTGCCTGAATCACGCTTCCCCTTCCTATTTTCATAAACTGCCTACCTTTGGACCTCAAGTAAGATGTCCACTCCTTCTGGAAGTCCACCGTGGTTTAGATGGTGGAGCTGGAGCTGGAGGCCACTGTGCTCTGACAGGATCGCTGTGGGGTGCAGTCTCAATAATCTGCCCCCATCCCACTCAGCATGCTCCAGGGTCTGAGAAGACCTTCATGGGCTTCCCTCTCAATTTTTCAGGTCTTTATGACCTAAATTGCTGGACGTGTCCCTCTCGGGGCCTCCCTCAGACCTCCTCATGCCTGGGCCAAAAGCCTGCAGTGACCCAGTTAGGCTGGAACCCACTCAGTCCAGACCTCTCACTCAATAACCCTCTGCACATCTGACCCTCCTGGCTCAGGGCCTTTGCTTGCGCTGTGTCTGCCTCCTGCACGGCCCTTCCCATGCCTCTTTGCAGGTGCGGCGGAGAGAGTGTGGGCTTTGGTATCCTTGGGCCTGGCTTGGCACCCTGGCTCTCCACTTTCTGGCTGGGGCAGCTTCCTGGAGCCCGCCATGTACTGACATGTAAAGTGAGTGACACGTAAAGTGGTTCCAGGGCTGTTGGGAGTTCAGTCGCTCAGTCATGTCCGACTCTTTGTGACCCCATGAATTGCAGCACACCAGGCCTCCCTGTTCATCACCATCTCTCGGAGTTCACTCAGACTCATGTCCATCGAGTCCGTNATTGGCTTCTGAATCTGGCGTTCTGGCTCCAGGCCTTCCATAATGCTTCTTCTTCCCCGGAGGATCCAGAGATATGGATGGTGATGTCAGAGGTTGACCTCTGATCCGAGTTGCCTCTGTGTTAAGGAGGTGGAGATGATGGAGTGATGGGCGCGCCTGGGGTAGTCAGAGCATCAGCGAGGGCCCAGAGGTACCTTCTGACTGCACTTCCCTGAACCTGAGCATCCCAACTCAGCTGCACTCACTTGCGGTGTGGCCTCAGGCAAAGTTCCGGCTTCTCCGAACTTTGAGCCCATCTGTAGAGAAGGTGTAGTTACAGTCCCCCGCTTCACTGTGCTGCAGGGATGGTTGAGTATAGATTGCGGGCAAAGTGCTCAGTTCCGTGCTTGGCTCTCAGGGCCCTGCCATTACTCTCGCTTCGTCTTGCTATTCGTCCTCCCGTCACTCGTAACGGTAATAACAGCAAACGACAGTGAGTGCTGTTGATTGAGCACTTATTCTCTGCCTGGCACATGGACTCTCTCACTTACTTCTCAGATATTAAGTTTATTACTACCCCCATTTTATTTTGTTTTATTTTAAAAGTATTTATGTCCAGACTCGCCATGCCGCCCTGGTGGCTCAGACGGTAAAGAAATCTGCCTGCAATGTAAGAGACCTGGGTTCGATCCCTGGGTTGGGAAGATTCCCCTGGAGAAGGAAACGGCTACCCACTCCAGTACTCTGGCCTGGAGAATTCCATGGACAGATCCTTGGTGGGCTACAGTTCATGGGGTTGCAGAGAGTCGGACATGACTGAGCGACTTACTGAGCACTTATTCCCTGCCTGGCACGTGGACTCTCTCAATTCCAGGTGTTAAGTTTATTACTGTCCCCGCCTTACTTGTTTAACGATATCCATCTGCTTATCTTGTGTTTTGTGTTTGTCTTTGTTGCGGTGCATGGGCTTCTCTGGCTGTGTGTGGGCCCAGTCATTGTGGCACGTGGGCTTAGCTGCCCCATGACACGTGGGATTTTAGTTCCTGGACCGGGGGTCGAACCCACGTCCCCTGCATTGGCAGATGGATTCTTAAGCGCTGGAGCACCAGGGAAGCCCTACCCCCCTTTTAAAGATGAGGAAACAGAGGTGAAGTGACTTGGCCGAGAAGATTTAGCTAGTAGATAGTGGAGCTGGCTCCATTGGGATTTGAATCCAGGTCTGCCTGGGGTCCTCTCAATTCCTAAGCTCCTGGCCTTCCTTCCACCTTAGAGGAGGTGAAGGTGACATTCTTCAGTCAGGAAGGAAGGAGTGGGTATGTTCTGACTGAATTACAGTCTATTTTGGACTCTTCTGGATGTTGTGTCTGTGTACGTGGCAGAGGGGCACAGCTTACGCAAAGGCCAGGAGGTGAAAGAGTGTGGTGCCCTCCTGTGGGAGTTGGCGGGGGCAGGGCCGCAGCCCCCTTCAAGGGGCTGCGAGGACTCAGGTGAAGGGTTTAGGCCTCATTCACAGAGGATGATGGGAAGCGCTTACATGTTTTTTTAAGACTCATTGAAAAAAACATGATGAGAGAGTAATTTCTAAATGTCATGTCTGACTCTTTGCGACCCCATGGACTGTAGCCCGTCAGGCTCCTCTGCCCATGGGATGTGCCNGGATGATGGGAAGCACTTACATGTTTTTTTAAGACTCATTGAAAAAAACATGATGAGAGAGTAATTTCTAAATGTCATGTCTGACTCTTTGCGACCCCATGGACTGTAGCCCGTCAGGCTCCTCTGCCCATGGGATGTGCCAGGCAAGAATACTGGAGTGGGTTGCCATTCCCTTCTCCACGGGATCTTCCCAGTCCAGGGATCGAACCCAGGTCTCCTGCATTGCAGGCAGATTCTTTACTATCTGAGCCACCGGTGAAGCCCATGTTGGTATTTAATTGTCTGAAAATGTCTGTTTTACTTTTATTCTTTTTGTTGTTTAGTTGCTAAAGTCCTGCGCAGCTCTTCTGCATCCCCATGGACTGTAGCCCGCCAGGCTTCTCTGCCCTTGGGGATGCTCCAGGCAGGAATACTGGAGTGGGCTGCCATTCCCTTCTCCCAGAGATCTTCCCAACCCAGGGATCGTACCCAGGTCTCCCACATTGCAGGCAGATTCTTTACTGACTGAGCCACCAGGGAGCCCAAGTGATACAACACTTTAACATAAAGAAGGGATTTTCCTTTCCCTTTTCCACACCCTCTGGATGAAATATTGTGAAGAACTTGGACTTCTTCCCAAACTTTCTCTAAAGCTCTATAGCACATGTGTGTGTATCCGCACATACACATTCACATGTGAATATTCTTTACAGAAATAATTGGAGTTTCTCTGTACTACACGCCAGGCACCCCACTAAGCCCTTGCCTGCACTATGTCTTTAATCCTTCCACCAACCCTCTGACCTAGGTAGCAGTATTGTCCCCATTTTCAAGATGAGAAAACTGAGGCCCCTGATGGCCCAGAGGACCTTCTACACTGCCGTCTTCCTCTTTTCACTTAATAGTGTGTGTCATGCACATCTTCCCAGGCCACACAGAGCACTCATTCTGTTTATTTAGCTGCACAACTGTGCACTCAGTGAATGGACCGTCCCTTATTTATCCAGTCCCCATCTGATAAACACTTAGGTCATTTCTGGTTTTCTGTGGACAGTGTTGTACAAAAGCCCCATTTGTTTGTGTGGATTACAGAGATGCCGCTGGCTTTCGGAGGAGGGGTACCCCACTGCTGACCCAGGTCAGGATGACAAGGGCCTGGCCTCAAGGGAGTAGAGACAGGATGAGGGGAGGGATGTGTATGAGGAAGACTGGAAGGAAGGGTGTGTGAACCAGCCCTGAGACGGAAACATGGAGTGCAGGGCAGTCTTAGAGGAGGCTGCTAAGTCAGTTTGGGGCCCACTGAGCATGAAGCCCTGGGGACACTGATGGGGAAGTGCTGTAGGGCTAGGGTCCCCAACCTCCCAGATCTAATACCTGATGATCTGAGATGGAGATAATGTAATAATATTATAAATAAAGTGCACAGTAAATGTGATGGGCTTGAATCATCCCCAAACCATCTTCGACCTCCTACTGTGGTCCATGGAAATGCTGTCTTCCACGAAGCTGTTCCTTGGTGCCCAAAAGGTTGGGGACCACTGCTGTAGGGCATCCTGGGGCCTGTCACGGTATTGATAGCGCAGATCCTCTGTCCTGAGCCTGTGGTCAGGAGCAGGTCCCCAGAGGAAAGGGACCGCCTTCCTCTGCGAGCCTCACACATCCCCAGTATGGAGCTCTCCCCACTTCCTCTTGAACACCAGGGATCTATCTCTGCCTGGGAGTGAGCACGTGGCANTAGCGCAGATCCTCTGTCCTGAGCCTGTGGTCAGGAGCAGGTCCCCAGAGGAAAGGGACCGCCTTCCTCTGGGAGCCTCACACATCCCCAGTATGGAGCTCTCCCCACTTCCTCTTGAACACCAGGGATCTATCTCTGCCTGGGAGTGAGCACGTGGCAGAAGAGATGTGTGGAGCTAGCCCTTCTCAAATGGGCAGCTCATGGTGACTTAGCATTTGGGCCCTGAGACAGAGTCCTGTTTCAAGACAGGACACCATAGTCCAGAAGGAGGGTCGGTCCCAAGGTGACACAGCCTAGCAGGGACTGGACCCCTCCCTAAATGTGCTGTCCTTCTAGCACACTCTGCTGTGTCAGAGCTTGAAATCTTGGGTCTTCCCTGGTGGTCCAGTGGCTAAGACTTCACTCTCCCAATGCAGGGGACCTGGGTTCGATCCCTAGTCAGGGAACTAGATCCCACATGCCACAACTGAGAGCCATGATACAGCCAAATAAATAAATAAAATATATTTTTTAAAAATGTGAAATCTTGGTCTTTCTAGAGGAACGGGGCTAGGCTGCTTTATCCAGTCATGCCCCATCTGCCATGGGCATCCATCTGGCTGTGTGAGGGAGAGGCCCAGAAGGCAGGAGGTGGACCCCATGAGCAACCCCTGATTCCTACCTGCCCAGTGCGGTTTCATGTCCCCACTTCTTTTCATTCTCACCCTCGCTGTGTGACCTCAGGCAGGTGCCTCAACCTTTCTGTGCTTCTGCTTCCACGTCAATAATATAGGGACACTATTAATGTCTACCTCCCAGATTATCATGGGGATTTGATGAGTCAATATTTGCAAAATGCTTAGAGCGGGGCCCAGTACAAGGTCCAGGCTCCAGGAGAGTTTGGATATCTCAGATACATGGTCTCGACAATGTGGCATTGCAGGAACAAAGCAGGATGCGAAGTGTTTAGTCTTTGCATTTAGTCTTTTGTCTCTTCCACAGATATTTCAGAATACCTAGTGGGGATAAAGAAATGGATCTGACCTGGTCCTGTCTGGAGGGAGCTTGGAATCAAGCACACTAGCTGGGTCCCTGGATTCAGTCTTATGTTTCTATGACACTGGAAGGAAGTCCCCCGCCATGCCCAGGGGCTGGCCCTCTGGCAGCATGTTGCCAGTAGGCCACAGTGTCCCCAGCATCTTCTGTGTGCTTCCTCATGGATCCTCCCAGTGGCCCTACGACATGGTACTTACTGGTGTTATCCTCAGTTGGCAGAGGAGGAAACTGAGGCATAGGGTCCTACACTGGGCTTGTAGGGCTGGAATTCACACAGATGGTCTTCTCCAGCGTTCTTGCCCTTGACCTCAACCCGCCCACCTCTCTCCAAACACATGGCACTTGTATAATCATTGCATAACAAAAACCCAAACCCCACCAACCAACAAACAGTGCAGTTAGAGGCCCCAGGCCACCTTAGTCTTGAAGACCCTCTTATGCTTTTTCTGAATGCCTCAATGGGGAGTGGTCCTCTTGGTCAGTGTAAGAACTTAGAGGCCAGGAGCTTTTTTCCTTGCTCCTTCCCAAGAGGGCACATGCATCCTCTTGGTGCCGGAAGGGCCTCTGAGGTGCAGCCCTGGCTGTCCCTTGCTCTCCATGGCATGTCAATCAAAGGACCCTTTTTCTTGTCCTTGATTACTTCTAGTGACAGCAGGCTCATTCTTTACCATTTAGTTCCTTCTAAAGAAAATTTGGGCTTTTAGAAAGTTCTTCATTAAAATTAAAAAAGTACTTTTATATTTTTATTTCCTCTCAAAGTCCTGCAAACACGTCCACTGTTAGACCATGCACCCCCTGAGACAGGACCTGGCCAGTCCATCTCTGTGTACCCCTGTGGTGACGGGCAGAGGGCTTGCTGCGCAGTTGGTGCTGTGAATACTGTTCCGGGGAGCAGGTGAGTGGGAGGTGTGGTGGTTGGGGCTCAGCTTCCAGCAAGCCTGTGGGCAACTGGGTCAGTAGGTCCCTCAGGTTGGCAACCATATGAGCGCTACTGGGCATCATGACCTCAAGGGATTGAGTTGCCGTAGAAATCAGCTTTCCCAGGCCCATTGGCATGTTGCTCCCCTGGTGATCTTTTGAGCAGGTCTCCCCAGAGCCTTCCCAGCCCCACATTCTCTGAGCTGGTTGGCCCCCAGGGAGCATACAGGCCACACCCCTATTGTGTAGATAGGCAGCCTGAGTCCCAGAGGGTTAGAGGCACTGGCTAAGGTTCACCTAGGGAGGGGCATCGCATAGCTGGGCTTAGTGCTTAGAGCAAACAGTCTTGCCCGAGGCCCCAGCCAGTCATGGGGACTTTTCCCCATTCATGGGTTCCCAGAGGAATTCTGGACTGATTCCAGGACCTACAGCTTCCCCAAGGGAGTGATTGGAGCTCACGTCGCCAGTGTGTCCAGAATCACAGTGTCAGTAATAGCTGGTGTGGCAGGGTGATCTTCTGTGCTCCCAGCACTCTGCTTTGCCTTCAGTTGTCACAGTCATTTCTTGATGAAGAAATGGGGCACACAGAGAAGTTAAGTCATTTGCCTGAGGTCACACAGCCAGTTAGGGGCAGAGCTGGGATCCAAGAGTAGGGAGTCTGGCTTCGGAGCCCACCATGCTATACCCGGCCTCACTCTCTCTCTTGATTTGAGAGGAATGAAGGATCTTTCAGGTCTGGGGAGCACTGAGCACTGGGCCCGCCAGAGTCAGAGCCAGATAAATCGTGACCCAAGTGTCAGAGCCTTGGCAATTTCTCTTTCTAAAATCTTTATTTATTTGACTCTGCTGGTTCTTAGTTGTGGCATGTAGGCTCTGAACCTGGGGTCAGATCCCTGACCAGGGATCGAACCCAGGCCCCCTGCATTGGGAGCACAGAGTCTTAGCCACTGACCACCAGGGAAGTTCCTGATTTCTCTTTCTAATCATATCCCCTCAACAGTCCTGAGAAGTCTGCTTTATCCCTACTTTGCACATGAGGACACTGAGGCCCAGAGAGGGGAAGTGACTTGCCTAGGGTCACACAGGAGGCAGAGGTGGAGCAGGGCCTCTAGTCCACGACCCCTGACTCCACACCTGGTGTTCGTGCTGTGACCTCAGGCTGCTTCCCAGGTCCTCTGGGATAGCCCCTGCCTTCCACCAGGTAAGGTGATGACCCGTCGGGGCTGCCAAGATGAGGGAGCTGTGAGGGGTGGCCATAGTGGGTGGGGAGACCCTGGCCAGGCTTGGTGGGAATCAGCATCTGTGGATGGGGACATAAGGAGCAAAAGGGGGGTGGTGGAGTGATGGTCATCACTGGGGAGTTTGCAGCTTGAGTTTCTTTGTGTTTCCTGATCTCTAGCCCACCCAGATTTCTGGCNGTGAAGGACAGGGAGGCCTGGCGTGCTGTGATTCATGGGGTCGCAAAGAGTCAGACATGACTGAGTGACAAACTGAACTGAACTGAGACCCTTGGATGAGCAATGTCATTTCTAAGAATGTGCCCTACTATTATTTTCATATTTGTGCAAAAATACATAAGCCTGGAAGGGCTTCCCTTGTGGGTCAGCTGGTAAAGAATCTGCCTGCAATATGGGTTCGATCCCTGGGATGGGAAGATCTCCTGGAGAAGGGAAGGGCTACCTATTCCAGTATTCTGGCCTGGAGAATTCCATGGACTGTATAGTTCATGGGGTCACAAAGAGTTGGACACAACTGAGCGACTTTCACTTACTTAGTCACACAAGTCTGGAAATCACCGAAATATCTGTCAATGAAATACTAGTTACGTGATTTATGGACCATGTACAGGATAATGACCACGTAGTCATTCAAAAGAATACATGCTGTGATATCATATGATATTACTTATATGTGGTATCTTTAAAAAATGGTACAAATGAACTTATTTACAAAATAGAAATAGAAAACAAATGTGGTAATCAAAGGGGAAGTGGGGAAGAATAAATTGGGAGTTTTGGATTAATATACACACAATATTATATATAAAATAAACAAGAAGAACCTACTGGATAGCACAGGGAACTACATTCAATATCTTGTACTTATCTTGTAATAATCTATAATGGAAAAGAATCTGAAAAAGAATATATATGTATATATATGCATATATACATGTGTATAATTGAATCACTTTGCTGTGTATCTGAAAGTAATACAACTTTGTAAATCAAGTATACTTTGATTAAAAAATATTCAAAAATTAAAATGAAAAAGAATACATGAGCTCAACATGTATGGAAATGAAAGGATCCCCAAGATAAGTTCTAAGTAAAAGTATGCTCCCATTATGTGTGTGTAGAATATTCCTGGGAGGATTGCTTCCCTCTTAGGAAAGGGAAACTTGTGATTGAATGTTTAGTGTAGAAGACGACTTCTTTTTCTCTGATACCATTTTTAGGGTTCCAATATGTTAATATGGGTAGTTACTATTTTTCCAATAACATAAAAAAATTCTTTTTTATAATCTTAAAGTTTATATCAAGATTTCTGATTGCAAGAGGGAAAATCAGTTATTATGAGTTTCCTGTCATGATACAGAATGAGAAACACTATATCGTCAATGATGTACCAGCCAAGGGTGCCTGACTGGACTCTAATCAAGCCTTTAGATCTCACTTCCAATTTAGAGAAAATATAGATGATTAGGAACAAGGTAAATAATACTGCAAGGAAGCAATCAGGTGAATCATATATTCTACAGGACAGCCGGCCTGGTCCATTCCGCAAGTCAGTGTATTGGGAAAGCTGACGTGTATAAAGGGCTTCCCTGATGACTCAGATGGTAAACAATCTGCCTGCAATGCAGGAGACCCAGGTTCTATCCCTGGGTTGGGAAGATCCCCTGGAGAAAGGAATGGGAATCCACTCCAGTATTCTTGCCTGGAGAATCCCACGGACAGAGAACCCTGGCCAGCTACAGTCCACGGGGTCAGAAAGAATTGGACACGACTGAGCAACTAACACACACATGTGTACAAAACAAACCAATGCAATACATAGTTCTGGATTGGATCCTAGATTTGCCAAACATA
Source organism: Neotragus pygmaeus (assembly GCA_006410875.1). Classification (NCBI taxonomy): domain Eukaryota; kingdom Metazoa; phylum Chordata; class Mammalia; order Artiodactyla; family Bovidae; genus Neotragus; species Neotragus pygmaeus. Next base: position 252,569 of record SJYV01011725.1, read on the forward strand.
CTATAAAAGGCCTATTAGGTACAAATTGGGTAAAATTTAATATGGACTGGGTATTAAGGAATCTGAATTAATTTTGTCCTTACTTTTCAAAGATGCCTATGAATTTTTTGATACATTCTAAAATATTAAATTACTATTTATAATTCACTTTAACTATTTTAACATATAGAAATGAAGAAGAGAGACACAGACATGGAGAACAGACTTTGGACACAGTGGGAGAAGGAGACGGTGGGCTGAACTGAGAGTATATTATTGACATATGTACACTACCATGTGTAAGACAGCGAGCCAGTGGGAAGCTGCTCTGTGGGCACAGGGAGCTCCGCCCAGCGCTCTGTGACAACCTAGAGGGGAGGGATGGGGTGCGGGGTAGGGGGAAGGTTGAGGAGGGAGCAGACATGTGTACTTGTGGCTGATTCATGATATTTTATGGCAGAAGTCAACACAATATTGTAAAGCAATTTTTCTCCAATTAAAAACAACTTTTAAAATTAGAAAAAATGAGGCTTTTCTTCAAAAGCAAAATTCTTACAGGTTCTGACTTGGTACAGGGAAATTAAGAAAAGTTCATTGTAAAAAGTTAAAAATGATCAGTGGAACTAAGAGTAACTGGTTTGAACCAGCTCTTTCCAGTTCCACAGCAGATGTTTACCTTACTGGGGAGTTACCAGGAACAGTAGATGGCCCTTGGATAAACCCTGCTGTGCTGTGTGTAGAATCAGCAATGCAGACCTGCAAATAGCTGACATGGAAACAATCACAGGGGATCGAAGAGATGTGCTGAAGCTAAGAGGCAAAGTTCAGCTGGAAAAACAATTCCTGCCTTGCAGTGAACACAGCCAGAATTTGATACCCTTGAGCAAAATCGTAAGCAAAGTTAAGCAACTCCTTTTGGTTGTACAGCCTGCTGCCTTGAAGATGAGCAGATAATCTGTCTATCCTGAAAAGAGTTTCAGAAGGGTGCCATTTTGCCTGATATCAGAGTTATTACAGTCTTGAGCAAAATAGATGGGGGCCTGCTGACTCGGGCACTACTGGCACTCTGACAATCACATGTCATTCCATTCTGATATTTGGTCAGAAGAGAAAGGAGAGAAGAGGAGAGAGGGGGAAATAAAAGTTGTATTTTTAATGATATGGGTTTATATGAGCTGACCTTTTCAAAAAAATACTGAAATTGGAGAAGCATCTTTCCATGTGATGGTGACTACTCACCTTGAAGATTCTGTGCTCCTGTACCAGTTATATTCATTCATTCATTCATTCATTCACCAAACCACTCACTCATCCATTTGTTAAACTTTTTCCTAGTACTTGACTTCTGATAGTTACTTCCCCCTGCTTCTATGTGCTTCTGTAGTACCCTATATTTATTGTGAATAAGTACAATGTAGTTTTAATACTCTCCTGATCATTTCTGTTTACTTGCCTATCCCCACTAGAGGGGGCAGAGAAGATGTCTTGTTAATTGATGTATTCCCAGTACCTGACATATTGTAGAACTGAAAAAAGGTATGTTGAATGAATGAATGAGTGGGCAAGTGAATGTACAAACCATGCTAGGGTCAAGAGATGCAAAGATGAGTAAGTCACTGTCCTTATATTGCTTTGTTGAATTCTCCTCCCTGATAGCTCAGTTGGTAAAGAATCCGCCTGCAATGCAAGAGACCCTGGTTCAATTCCTGGGTCAGGAAGAGCCACTGGAGAGGAGATAGGCTACCCACTCCAGTATTCTTGGGCTCCCCTGGTGGCTCACCTGGTAAAGAATTGGCCTGCAATGCAGGAGACCTGGGTTAAGTCCCTGGGTTGGGAAGATCCTCTGGAGAAGGGAAAGGCTACCCACTCCAGGATTCTGGCCTGGAGAATTATATTAGAACTATACAGTCTAATACAGAATTATTAGAACTATACAGTCCAGGGGGTCACAAAGAGTTGGACACGACTAAGCAACTTTCACTTCACTTCACTTTGCCAAAAATATTTTGAGGAACAAGTACATGATATATGACAGACCAGCATCAGATTGTGTTCCTTTGAAGAAGCTAGTGTTGGAGAGACTGGTGCAAGAAAATAAGAGGCATTGGGGATTGGAACAGCACGTTATACAAGAAGAATGGCTCAGGAAGCAACCCCAGGCAGGTTCTGGCTGGAGTAGCTAGAAGAAGTGTTAGGGTAGAGCAGGGAGTTTGCACTCAGGACCATTACCAGTGGGAAAAAACTGCACCTTTAAAAATGCATCGTTGCCATTTAAACTGTGGAAACCAGGGCTTCCCTGGCAGTCCAGCGGTTAGGAATCCACCTGCCAATGAAGGGGACGCTGGTTCAATCCCTAATCTGGGAGGATCCCACATGACAGGGGGCAACTAAGCCTGTGCACCACAACTAGGGAGCCTGCGCTCTGGAGCCCGCGAGTCTCGACTGCTGAGCCCCTGGGCCACAGCTACTGAAGCCCGCGAACCTCTAGAGCCTGTGCTGCACAAGAGAAGCCACTGCACTGAGAGGCCTGCACAGCGCTGCTAGAGAACAGCTCCTACTCCCCACAACCAGAGAACACCCACGCACAGTAATGAAGACCCAGAGCACCCACAAGTCAACACATAAATAGTTTCTAAAATGTGGAAACCATTTTGAAGTCTAAAAAAAAGTAAAGCCAACACAGCCATTTTAACTGTTTCTGGAGAAGATGAGTGTGAAACACACGATTACAAACTACTTTTGGTAACAGCAAAATGATAAATCCTTCTGTTTAGTAGATTAAGAAATATTGGTTCCCCATTCATGAAATGTGGGCTTCTTTCCATGCTGAAGAAGGCTTAAACATGGCTATGATTAACAGATATACCTATATTTTCTGACTTCAAGAGCAATAAATAATCCTTTTCACTCCCGTCTAAAAGTACTTGTTTTTCTTACCTACTTATTCATTCATTCATTCATTTTCTTCAATAAATATTTATTATGGCTGCTAAGAGTTGGACACTGTTCTAGAAATTCACAGTGTGATTAACTGGCCTCGTTGGCCTGGGACAAACCCAGTTTTAGCACTGAAAGCCTTGTGTCCTGGGAAACCCCTCTCTCCTAGGCCAAAGTTGGTCATCCTAGAGCCTGTATCAGTGAAGTGAGGTTGAAATTTTAAATAGAAAGACCCCTTACTCAAAAGGTTATTTTCAAGAAAAAACTTGGAGGAGATAAGGATGGCAACACATGGATATCTTGGAGAAATTCAAAGAGGTCAAAGCCCAAGGCAGCCAGCTTACCCCACATTTTCGAGGAACAGCCAAGGAACCAGGAGACACAATGAGAAAGTCACAGGAGCTGAGATCTGGAAGTTAGGAAAGTCTCATTATGTCAGGACTTGGCAGTCTTAACACAGATTTTGGCTTTTACTCTGAACCATATGAGAGGACACAGAAGAGTTTTGAACCAAGAGGGGACGGGATTACTTTGGTTGCTGCCTTGAGAATAAGCCACAAAGATGTCAGAGCAAGGAAAGAGAGGTATAAGATTTAAATCATCTTTTTGAAAGTTCTGATTCCTCTTAGCTGTACCCACGGAAACTGAAGGAAAGATTATCACCCATTTGGGGGCTCAGTTTTATCTTTAAGAGAAACAGATCAGGGGCAGGAGTCTTTACTCTTTCCTTCTCTAATCATGATGGCTGATTCTTAATTTTATAATGAGGGAAGCAGTTTTAAACATGAACATTAACAGTATTATCTAAATTGAAAGTCTCACAGTGGCACAAGCTTATTGCCATGGAGTGTTGTTGTTAAGAATGTGCGGTCTGGGGACAGACCACCTGAGTCTGAATCTCAGTTCTGCTGCATACTATCTGGTCTTGAACAAGCGGCTTAGCTTAGAGACATTCCTTGTTTTCCTCATCTGTAGGAGTAAGAGCTATACTTACTTATAGAGTTACTGGGACAATTCAATAAGTTAACACAAGTGCCTGGAGCAGTATAAGTGCTCATTAATGTTATGCATTCTTATAATTATTAAGTCATCCAGCAACAGAGGCTCAGCTTTGAAACAGATGTGAGCTTTCAAAGATAGGGCTTGTGACTTACTAATCACCCATATCCTTTTTAGCTCTGAGCACAAGATTTGCTGAATGAATAAAAAACTGTTACTAATGCATCATATTTTTAAATTTTATTTATTTTTAATTGGGAGATCATTGCTTTACAATGTTGTATTGGTTTCTGCCATACATCATCATGAATAAGCCATAGGTATACATATGTCCCCTCCCTCTTGAAGCTCCCTCCCACCTCCCATCCCATCCCACCCCTCTAGGTCATCACAGAACACCCGATTGAGCTCCCTGCATCATACAGCAAATACTGACTGGCAATGTATTTTTACACATGGTGTACATGTTTCAACCCTACTCTCTCAATTTGTCCCACCCTTTCCTCCCCGCACTGGGTCCACAGGTCTGTTCTCCATGTCTGCATCTCTAGTGCTGCCCTGCAAATGGTATCATTTTTCTAGACTCCATATATATATAATATATCATTTTTATTTTTCTCTTTTGACATATACTTAACTCTGTATAACAGTTTATGTTCATCCACCTCACTAGAACTGACTCAGATTTGTTCCTTTCTATGGCTGAGTGATATTCCATTGTGTGTGTGTATATATATATATATACCACAACTTCTTAATCCATTCATCTATTAATGGACATCTAGGTTGCTTCCATGTCCTGGCTGTTGTAAATAGTGCTGCAATGAACAGTGGGGTACATGAGTCTTTCAGAATTGTGGTTTTGTAAAGGTATATGCCCAGTTTAGATTGCTGGGTCTTATGGTAGCTTTATTCTTAATTTTTTCTCTTACACTGTTGGTGGGAATGCAAACTAANGCACACAAATACAAAAGCACATATGCAGAAACGCCTCCTACTCCCAGATGGAGACACAGACACGTGCAGTCAGAGCCCTTCAGAAGTGCACACATGCTCAGCTAGAACCCACGGACTCGCAGATGCACAAACGTGCAGTGAGAACACACAGACACGCACCCAAGCGAGACAGACGGACCCACAAACACAGCCATTCATTTGTCCAAGAGACAGTTGTGGCGCCCCTCCTGTGTGCCAGGCCTCTTCTGGTGTCAGGAACACAAGCAGTGTGTAAAACCGACAAAACCCCCCTGGGGAAGAGAGGCGAAGAGCGAGTTGTGTAAACTGTGCCGTGTGTTTGTGGGTGGTAACTGCTCTGAAAGAACACGGAGGACAGGGAGGGGCGCTGGGGGATGTGTGGGTGGAGGTTGTAACTTAAAATGGGCACAGAGAGGGCGTAGGGAGGGACAGTCACCCGCAGCCAGGATCGTCCCTGATGGCCTGAAGCACCCGGAGTCACACAGAGTCACAGAGCCGCCTCCCCAGGGGCAGGTTCCCTTCACTCACTGCTTCATTCGCCCATGGTTGTTGAACACCTGCGATGCGCCAGACTCTAGGAACAAAACAAAGATGCCTGTTACTGGGGACTTCGGGTTCTGGGGGGAATACAGATACCAAACAGAAGCCAACATCCAGCATCACCTGGAGCCCGTTGGGCTCATCACGTGAACCCGCTCAGACGCACGTGAGAGACCCACGTGCCTCCTCCATGCCCTCACAGGTGTGCCAGACACATAGACACAGCGGACATGCGCAGAAGCCCACCGTCTGTAAATGAAAGCAGGCCCCCGGGCTGGCAATGGGGGACCCACCCCCACCCCCAGGGTGCAGGGCTCTCCTCCACCAGCCAGGGCCTTGGCCGTTCTGACACGCCCATCTTCTGAGCAGGCGGAGTGACCACCTTCGTGGCCCTCTATGACTATGAGTCGCGGACAGAGACTGACCTGTCTTTCAAGAAAGGGGAGCGGCTTCAGATTGTCAACAACACGTGAGTGCCCCCTGGGGACCCCGATCCAGTTTTGGGCTGGAGCCACTTCTGAGCATCCCAGAGCCAGCTTGATGGGCAGTGGGCGGGGCTGGACATCAAGGCAGCCGAGGTCCAGGGAACCCATCCTGGGCATCCTGGGGCCTGTGGGGATGATGAGGCGGGCACCCCGATGAGGTGGGTGTGGCTTTGGGAGGGCTCCAGGGACAGGGATCTGGGTTCGGTAACTGATCCACAGAGCACGGTGCTCCAGATCCCAGCACCCGCAGAGGGGCGTGTGGTCAGCGCAGGACTGGGCCCGGGACCTGGGGCTACAAACAGCAGGGCCTTTGTACTTGAAGACTGTGCCCCCAGAGGTGCTGGAGCGCCTGGGGCAGCCCAGAAAGTGAGTCTTCAGCTGTAGAGGGAGGGCCCTGCATTGGCAGGGTTGGGGGACCCATATTAGGGACCCAACGTGAGAAGGGTCAGGATAGGGCATGGGGAAGATGAGGCATAGGATGTGGAAGGCAGGGCACCCTAGGGTGGCATCCATGTCCCCCTCCAGGGACTCCAGCCTTGGCATGGGGCATCCTAGGGCCAAGCTGATGAATTGGGGAGCAGGGGGCTCTGCCAGACTCTGTGGCCCCTGTGAGTGATGAACTGATGAGAGGGGTGGGGCTTCGGCCAGGGGGTGGGGGCCTTCCC
>SJYV01011725.1:260075-298720 GCA_006410875.1 Neotragus pygmaeus
GGCTTCCCTAGCTTCTGTCCTCACACCCTAGAGTTGGACCAGATCCTGACCTGTACCCCCAGGCTGAGAATGGGGAGGGTCCTCTCATCATCCCTGTCACTGCCCATCACACCTCCTCCCCATACACCTCCAGCTCGCTCAGCTCCCCCCGAGTGCCAGCTGCATGCAGGGCCAGCGCTGGGCCCAGGGAGGCCTGGGTGGAGAAGGCCACGTCCTTCAGGGGCCAGAGTATAGTGGGACTGCCCCTCGTCAGGGCCCGTGGCCAGTGCAGGGCAGGGCTGGGATCAGCTTGGGCTCTAGGGGGCTGTGCTATGTGCTCACCTCTGGTGTAACCAGGGGCTGGGAGGCTCAAGCAGGACCTTGAAGGAAGCACAGTGAAGCCGAGGTGCTGGAGTGGGGGTGGTAGATGGCAGCCCCCCTCACAGAAGGGCAGCTTCTGGGAGGGTGCAGTGCTGGAGGGGGTTACATGCCTTCAGGGCTATGGAAGGGCGAGAAGGTTCTAGAGGGTAGAGTGGGGTTGATCCCGGAGCATCCTTGAAGGCCTGGCTAAGGAGGTTGGACATTCCCACCATCTCCAGGCATTTCTTGCTTGTTCGTGCCTGCCTGCTCTGTTATGCATGTTGTTCACTCTGCGTGAAAGGTCCCTTCTCCCATCGGTCTGGCAAACTCCTACTCATCCCTCAAGATCCAGCTCAGAAGTGCCTTCCTTGTGAGGCAAAGGGGAAAAGAGGGGTAGGCGTTTTTACCCATGTCCTTTACTCTGCTGCCATTCCGCCAAGGCTGTAGTGATGGGGAAGGGGCCGTCACCATATTGATTCCTCATGTGGAATGAGGAAACTGAGGCACTGAATGAGGAAACTGAGGCTCAGAGATGTAAAGGCCCTTGCCCAAGGTCACACAGCTACCAAGGAGCAAAGCCAGGATTGGAACTTGGGCAGCAGCTCTCTCTCTTCTTTAAGCTGCTCTTCCAAGGGGAGGGGGCTTTCCCAGCTCCCCCAAACCCCTGCTGAGTCCCAATGCCACTCTAGTTCTCTTCTCGTTCCAGCTGTTTCCATCTGCCTACCCCCAAACTGGAAACTCGTTGAGGGCTGCTCTTGTGCCTGCCACATTTTGGGGGCCCCCATCACCCCATATTCCTCACCCCACTGGGGTACCCAGGTGGTACTGGCGCACCATTTCTTGTGCTCTGCTTGTGGGCCTGTGCTCACGCTGATCGCTTCAGTTGCGCTATTTTATTTAAAAGGCACCATAGCCCTGGGAAGTGAAATGTTTATTGGCTCCATTTTACAGATGAGGAAACTGAGACCCAGAGGGGTGAAATGACTTTCTCAAGGTCACACAGCTAGTAGTGGCAGAGCTGGGTAGGGGGGCGTTGGGGGGGTTGGCATGACCCTGAGCCCTTGGAGGAGGGGCTCTGTGCAGGAGCAGAGGAGCTGGGAGGAGGGAGGGGCCCGAGCTGGGCGGGATGGTACCTCAGGCTGGAGGAGACTTTGAAGTGCTGGGGAGATCTCAACTGGCAACGATGGGAAGGGCTTCTCAGGGGGCTCGCAGCTTGAGCAAAGGTGTGGCCAGAGGAGAGTTCTGGAAACTTTGATCCTGCCTCTTTCACTCGTCCTTTGCCAGCCCCTTCCTTTCCTTCTTCCTGTCTTCCAGGATGGGCTGGGGGCTGCCAGGAGGGCCAGAAGTGATGGAGACCTGTCCATGGGAAACCCATGGGGGACAGTGAGGTGCCCCATTTGGAAGGTGGGGGTGGATCGGGAGCCCTTCCTCATATCACAGTACTCAGCTGCTCCTCTGCCTTAGAAGTCGGGTGATGGTGGAGTTGGGGGGAGCTGGCATTAGAGAAAGAGGAGGGGTAACAGGGTCAGGGATGGGGCAAGGGAGCGTCCCTGTCCTACTTCCCTTAGTGGAAGATAGGCTACCCAAGCGTGAGGTTTCATACCTCACCCCGGGACCACCCTGCATGTCCTTCTACCATTATTGCTTAAGCTCCTTTATTGTAAGCCCCCTGAACCCACCCCGCACCCTGCAAGAGTGAGGGACTTTCTGAGTCTAGCCTGTGGCTGGGCTGGGAGTCTGGCAGGGAGAGCCTAAGGCCCAGCCTGTTGGGGCTGGGCCAGGGCTGGCTGGGCTGGAGTCCTCACAGTAGCTGCCTGGAGACCCTGCTCCCTGGATCTCCATGCCACGTGGTCCTGGACCTAGAGCTCTGGGTGCTGTGTGGCCTTGGGTCAGATGAAGCCCATCTTGGGGTGACTGCCCTAAGCCCCTGTCCTGGTCCTCTAGGAGCCAGAGCCCCTCGGGTCTGACTTTGGGGTGCTTCCCAAACTGCCGTTTCCTCCCACCCAGATTATTCCAGCAGCTTCTCCAGCTTCCTCCCACCCAGATTATTCCAGCAGCTTCTCCAGCAAGCACTGACCTCTGCCCCCTTTCCCTGGGCTCTTCGGTTCCACTCCCCACCATCAGGCGAGGGACTCCCTCCTGCCCTCTTCACATGATCTGCCTCGGCCTCACCCTGCTCTCTCCCCAAGGACCAAGCAGGGGTCCAGGCCTCAGGGCTCGGAAACTTGACTGTCTGAGCTGTGCCCAGCTGCCCTGGCTCGCCTGCAAGGTCCAAATCGCTTTTCTGGTCAGTCCCAACAGCCCAAATGGGTTAAATAGAACGATGCAAGCTGCCCTAATTCCCCAGGTTCCAAAGCTGCCACCTTCCCAATCCACATGCCTGCCTGAATTAGCCACAAGGATTAGGCTCTTAAAAAGAGGATCCTGAGGCTCAGAGAGGTGAGGTCAGTAGCCTGAAGTCACACAGCTAGTGACGGCACTTGGGGTGTAAAATCGTAGTTCGGGGACTCCTGGTCCAGTACTTTCTTCTCTGGCCACATGAGCGAAGGTGAGGGGTCAGGCAGGGAATGTGTGATTCCCTTCCTTCCCTTCTTCCTGCCTATCTAATGGGACCCAGGCCCCAGGAAAGGTGTGAGACGCAGTAAATGTGCTCAACATGTTAGGTTAACACCACCATCACTTCTGAGCTCCGATCAGAGTCCCCACCAGACCAGACTGATCTGGGAAGCTATGGGGCCCCTCATTGTGAGGGCAGTCCCTGGCGCTTCGCAGAGCCAGCTCACAACCACCCGAGGCAGGTCTGAACCTTCCAGACCATTGGCAGCAGCAGATGGGGCTTGATAGTTCTGTTTCACAGGTGGGCACACTGAGGCTCAGATGATAATCACAGTAATCCACTTCTTGGCTTGATGCTGACTGATTTACACACTTTGCCTGCAAGGGAGATTTTGTGACTATTATCTCCTTTTTATAGAGGTGCTGAGAGAGTAAGAACTTGCCCAGAGTCACACAGCAAATCCTTATCGACTGGAACTGAGCTGCGTGCTGGTTTTTAAAGCCGTTTTGAGAGTTGGGAGGGGTACCATAGAGATGTGGATTTCATTCTTTTTTTAGCCAAATCAAGATACTATCAGCTCATGCACATTGAGCACCTACTGTGTGCCAGGCATAGTGCTGGGATTTCACATCCTCGGAGGGAGGCATGAGTATCCCCATCCTGCAGATGAGGAAATCGAGGTAGAGCCAAGGTCATGCCTGCAAGTGCTGAGCTGGGCTGGCACCAGGATGCTTGGACTCTGGCGCTCAGGCTCTTCGAGATCTCTCAAGCCGGGGCCAGGCTGAAGCTGAACCTTGGATCCTCAGTGAGCTTTCAGCACACCTCTATCCCTGTCCTTGTGAAATAAAACCTCCCAAATGGACTGTGAGCCCAAACTCACACATGGGCTGGTGTCGGGGAGCTGGAGGCTCAGCTGGCCCAGTCTGGGTAATGTCAGCAGAGCTGAACCCCCGCTTCAAGGACTTCTGGGGCCATGCTTGGCCTGCCTCTGGGCACATGCCACTGCCAGCCTTCCATTGTGAGTAGGTGGCTGGGGCCTTTCCCAAGGCCAGCCAGCTTGCAAACTCTACTTTGTCCCTCTGCCACATTTTGTAGTCTCTGACCTAGACCTTGGCTCAGTCCCCTGCCCCCAGCCCTGCTGCCTCCTCCTCCATCTTCCCCTGGTTTCCCTGAGGGTCTCTAAGTCTGAGGGGCCTGGAGAAGGCACAGGGGTCCAGGGGGCCGGCCAAGACTGGCTGTGGGCACCCAGGGGCCCCGGTTCTCACCCTTGCTCTGCTGTTGATTCGCTGTGCGTCTTTGGGCAAATCATCGCCCTTCTCTGTACCTTAGCTTCCCCCTTGGTGAAGTGAAGGCTTCGGGCTAGAAGATCTCTGCTAGCTTTGGCGAAGTCTCTACCCCATTCTGTGCCTCATTTTCACCAACTCTACAAAGAAAGTGCTGGGTTATTCCATCCTGGGTGTTGTGTGTCCTTGGGCTGGCCCCTAGACATCTCTGAGCCACCTTTTCTTCATGTGAGGCTGAGGCCTGCCTTTTTTGCAGGGTGATCTTGAGGGTCAAATAGGACAGACAGTGCGGGCCCCCCCATCCACTGTGGGTACACACAGAGAGGTAGATGGAGGTCCTGGGCACCTCCAGGCTTCTTGCCTTGAGGGGGGCATCGCCGCCTTACTTTGGGGCCCTCCGTCTCTTGCCAAGATTCCCATGTGAGCCTGTGCCCCCGCCTGAGTGTACACGTGTGCAATGATTGTACAGCTGAGTCAGCCCACACAGCACCAATCTCACTCCATCCAGAAGGGACTCACACTCTCTGGTCAAGCGTGGGCTCACCTAGCTGACTTTGGGATGCTCACCTGTACTCATCTGTTCTCAGAGAGCTCCCCAGCTACACTCTCTCCTGGCCTCAACTTCTCCATCTTCAAAATGGGCTGAAGAGCATAGGAGGGGCAGCTCAGAAGAACCCGGAGCCAGGGATCCAGGTTCAAGTCCAAACTGTGGCTGTGGGCAAGGGCCTTTTTCTCTTTGGATCCCGATCATGGGCAGCAGGGAGCTGCTGCTCCATTGGCTGTGTGTCTTTTCAGGGTTGTGATGAGATCAAAGGCAGCCTTGGGGTGAGAAGCTCAGCAAGGTATCAAGCTCTATAGCTCCCCATAGGGAAGGATTCCTCCTCATCTGGGAGTTAAGAACCTGGGCCTGGCTGTGTGACCATGAGCAGAGGTCCTTGCATCTCTAGCCTCAGTCTTCCCATCTGTACAGTGGGGATTGGAGGGGGCTGGGCCCTATTTCCCAGGCAGCCCTTCCCATCGGCCTCCCCTCCCTCCCCATCGACCCTCTCCCTGCCTCCACTGATTGCTTTGGATGCAAGGCCCCTGTGGCTGCCGCCTTGTCTCCCCTCCCCCATCCCCAGCACCGCCTGGCACTCCGCTCTCTCCCTCGCTCTTTCTGCCTCTCTCTCTCTCACCACCCCCATCTCTGCCTCTTCTTTCCTGTTGGGCTCTCGCTTTCTCCTCCCTCCTCTGTGTCTCTGGACCCCCGCTCCAGCCAGACCTGGTTCACATTCAGATGGCTGCAAAGGTACTTCTGCCCCTTCCCTGCTGCCCCCCACACCCAGGGGACCCGCCCTGCTGGGGGCTTCTCCTGCCCCATCACCCTGTCCCCATCACACTCCCTGCCTCATGGGGAAATCAGCGTAGAAGGGCCCTGGGCACTGGGGCTCTGCCCCTTCAGCTCCCTCTGACGTGACTCGCTGTGTGACTCTGGGCAAGTCCCAGCCCCCTCTGGCCTCAGTTTCCCCATAGCTGGGTAGGCTGCAGGAGGAGGCCTGTAGTTTTCAATCAAGGAGCCTGGTGGGTGTGACCCGTGATTTGTGACAAAGGCAAGCATTGCTCCGGCTGCAGCGGCAGCTCTGCAGAGAGCGCCTAGATTGTCACCAAGCCCCAAAAGGACCACCCTTTGCCTCCACTCAGGTCTCGCCAGTTCCCAAGCTTGGGCTTCCAAATCTCAGGGCTTGGGGAGGTTTTGAAGGTCTGATTTGCCATCCATCTCAGGCAGGAAGCTTCTCCTGTTACAACTTGCTTGCTCCCCAGAGACAGGGAGCTCCTTCCCTAAATCTCAAGGCGGGCTCTTGGCATCTTGAGACAGCTTGGGGTATCTGCAGGGCAGCCGATCACTTCCCATCTCAGGACTCTGCCCCTGTGAGTTTGGGCCTCATCGTCTGAGTCAGCTTTGGCCAGGAGGCTTCTGGGATAGGGAGGGGAGGAGTCCCAGGCCAGCTGAGCTTGGCAAGGGGTGAGTGGCCTGATCTCCGTGTTCCCTGCACCTCACTCAGCCTCGAGAGCCCCGAGCACAGCACCTCTGAAGACCGCACGCCCCGGGGCCCATTGCTGATGGTGTCCTTCTCCTTTGCTCCCTCCCTCTCCCCCTGCTCAGAGAGGGAGACTGGTGGCTGGCCCACTCGCTCAGCACAGGACAGACGGGCTACATCCCCAGCAACTATGTGGCGCCCTCTGACTCCATCCAGGCTGAAGAGTGAGTATTGACTCTGGCCTCCTGCATGCTCACCATCATCGCTGCTGGTTCAGATCTTCTCTCCTGGGCTAGAGTGGGGGTGCTGGCTGCCCCAGCCACATCCCAGGAAGAGGCATGGTGGGTGGGCGGAATCCTGGACCNCCCTTTTCTCCCTCCTCCCACTCCCCTCCTCCTGTGCCCTCTTCCCTGGTTTCCCTCTGCCCACCCCACCCCCTCCCACCCCTCCATCCTATTTCACCTCCTCCAAAGCTGCCTGATGAGGAGGGGGCTGCCTGGAGAACTGAGCCAGGAAGGAGGGGGCATAGACTGGTGTCATTTGGCCCTGCAGCCTTAGGACTGGTTGGAACCGGTTACCGGGAGACAAGGAAGGGGTGGCTAGATCGATCGCAGCAGTGATCGCAGAGCGAGTGGCAGGCGGGGAGCTCCCAGGCGCAGGTTGTGGGCGTGGCTTAGGCCGTGTGTGCAAGGCTGTGGCCAGTCCGTCTGGATGTCCCGGGCTGCCTGGGGGGACTCCAGTGGTATCGCGGCCTGTGTGCTCCTGTGTGGACAGTCCTGTGGGTACCTGGGTGTCTGGCATGTGCTGAAAGCACCACCTCCTTCTCTGCAGCTGAGCCTCCTGACCCCCTCAAGGATCTGCCACTGTCCACCTCCATCCCTCTGGCCACCGCTGTATTTATTCTGAACCCAGTTCCCCCAGATCAAAACACTCCAGGGGTTACCTTGGAATTTTAGGAGAAAGACCCCCATGTGGCCTCGGGTTTTGGGTGGTCTAAACCCAACTGGCCTCCATGCCTTACCTGGGGCCCTCCTTCCCCTACTCACTCCTTGGCGGCCCTCTCCACCCACCTCGACCTCTTTTCGGCTCCTCCAACCCACTGGCTTGTTCCTCTCTCAGGGCCTTTGCACATGCATGACGCAGTGTGCGCTCTGCCCAGAAGGCTGTTCCTTAGTTGACCACTCACCCTCCTGCAGATATAAGCCCAGGTGCCACCTCTTCCAGGAAGCCTCCCAGGATTCCACCCAACCCACCTGCTATTGCATGTATAGCTCTCCTCTGTCACACTCGTGGTCCTGGGAAGTGATACGGGAAGGTTGGGTGCCCCCCTGGACTGGGAGCTCCATGAGGGCAGGCTTCCACTGGCTCCCTGGCACCCCGCTAAAGTCAGACGAATGAATGAATGACTTGGGGAGCAGATCCATGAGGCAGTGTGGGCCTGTGTTGGGGGCAGTGCATACACACAGGTATGGACACCTGGCCTCGAGGGTGTCCTGTGTAACCCCAAAGCCTGTGTGCATGCAGTGTGTGAGTCTACACACACACACTGTGGGACTCGGCGACCTTGCGCAGATGCCAGGCCTGAACTCCACCGCCCTGTCTCTGTCTTCAGAACACGCTGACGGCCTCTGCCACCGCCTCACCACTGTGTGCCCCACGTCCAAGCCGCAGACTCAAGGCCTGGCCAAGGACGCCTGGGAGATCCCCCGGGAGTCGCTGCGGCTGGAGGTCAAGCTGGGCCAGGGCTGCTTTGGAGAGGTGTGGATGGGTAAGGCCGTGCCCCCGGCGCTGCCGCCCCTGCTTTGGCCCCACTTGAGAACCAGGCAGATGTCTGTCCCGTGTGGCTGCTCCAGGCCCCACGAATCCCCCAAACTTGCGTCCACAGCCTCATCACCTCTGTGAACTGTGGGTCCTACGCTCAGTGTGGAACTCCTCCAGTGATGGGCAGCAGCAAGCTAGGGCCCCAGCAAGCCATGCCTCCGGCTGCTGTGGTACCCGTTTTCCAAGAACTGCTTGGGGCTGGGCATCGTGATTCCCCAGTGACATGCTCTGTGGTCTGGGCCGGGTGGCTTCCCTCTAAGCCTTGATCTTCCCACCTGTAAAATGGGGCTGGGGAGGACCCCCTGGGGGATTGAGAGAATGCTGGCCCTACATGTGTCCCCACGTTAACTTCAGCCATGGGAAGAGAAACCTCAGCTCCTAGATGGAGCTCTGGGAGATTAACGCTCCTGGCCTGTTAACGATCTCCTGTCTCACTCTGGAGAAATGGCCAAACTGTCTTTGAAAACAAATGCCGTGCAGCCCTGACAAAACCCAGACCCCCTTCTGCTAACTGGTTTCTGAGGACACGGGTCGCAGAGGTTGTGTTGAGGGAGGCCTGGTCGTTGTGAGGCTGCGTGTCCAGGGGGGAGATGACCGTGTGTGGTTTTCAAGGTGGTTCCATCTGAGTTCCGGTGTATCACTGCCTCCACTTCCTTCCCTTCAGAGGAAGAGATGATGGAGGAGAGCAGAGAGGCTTCCTGGGAGGCTCATTGCAGGGACAGAGGCCTACAGGCTGGAGGTCAGGCCAGGTCAGGAAAGGAGAGCTGCTGGCTTTGAGCTGGGGAGAGGGGATGGAGATGCAAAGCACAGGCACAAAGAGAGGACCTGATGGGACTTCCCTGGCAGTCCAGTGGCTGCGATTCCATGCTCCCAATGCAGGGGCCCAGGTTCAATCCTTAGTCAGGGAACTAGATCCCACAAGCCACCACTAAGAGTTCACATGCTTCAACAAAGATCCCATGTGCCACAACTAAGATTTAGCGCAGCCAAATGCATAAATAAATATTTAAAAAAGAGAGAGAGAATCTGAGCAAAACGGAGACAGCATCAGCCATTCTGGTGGCTGCAAAACTCATTCCTGGCTTGCCTGTGCGGTGAAATCAGTGGAGGAGGCTCTCGCTCCTCCCTGGATGATCCAGGCAGACTTACAAAGAGAAGAGCCTGGTACGTATCTCCAGAGGGCCTGTGCTGGAAGACTGCAGACATGGGCCTGAGCCCCAACCCGCAGATGGAGGCCCAGAGATGGTGAGGCATGGGCCAAGGCCACTCATCAAAGGAGCCTCAGGCCTGGCTCGGACCAAACTGGGATTAAACACACTGGTTTAAAACATAGCTTTCCCTGAGGCATCACAGTTTGAAAAAACAGATAATAAAATGACAGCTGCAGCTGTTAACTGTGTGCTCATGGTGGGCTTAGCAGCCCTAGCAGTCCCATAGATGGACATTATAGCATCCCCATTTTCCAGATGAGAAAATCGAGGTTTAGAGGGGCCCTGACTCACCTGTGGTCTCACTGTTGACAGTGGGCAGAGGTGGGAGCCAAACTCCTGCCAGTCTGACCTCTGAGTCTTTGTACTCGGTGTGAGGTTTTAATTACTTTCTGGTGAGTGTGGCTTGAGACAGCTTCTTGTTCTGGTGGCCTTGTTCTGAGGTCAGCTCTGTCTCACCCCCAGCCCCCACCAATGCACACGCACCAGCTGTGGACACCTAGGCCATCTTTCAGTGTGTTACCCAGAAGGAACATGACCACCCCGAGGAGGGCAGTCGAACTGACGAATGTGCTGCTCTGGGGGACATTTCTAATCATAAGCGTCCTAAGACCAGCTTCTGTTTCTTGAGCGTGCCCTGTGAAGAGCATCCTGCCCATTTTGCAGATGGTGACACTGAGGCTCAGAAAGAGGCTGGGCCTTGGCTGGGCTTGTCACCTGGCCTGGGAGGTCAGAGCTGACATTGGTACCCAGACAGGCAGATCCTGCATCCCTGTGAGATGGGAATGGGGGTCCTCCCCTGAGGCAACCTGCACGCCTGTCCACACAGGTACCTGGAACGGCACCACCAGGGTTGCCATCAAAACCCTGAAGCCTGGCACGATGTCTCCGGAGGCCTTCCTGCAGGAGGCCCAGGTCATGAAGAAACTCAGGCATGAGAAACTCGTGCAGCTGTACGCCGTGGTGTCCGAAGAGCCCATCTACATTGTCACGGAGTACATGAGCAAGGGTGAGGGAAGCCGGGAGGGCCCTGCTGGGGGTCCTTGCAACAGGGCAGGTGGGACGCGCTTCACTTCCCACCACATCTAGAATGAGTGTGTGCCTTTATTTTTTTAAATGTTTTATTTATTTTTTAACACCAAACACATTTTGTGTTGGGGTATAGCCGATGAGCAATGTTGTGACAATTTCAGGTGAAAGGCAAAGATATTCAGCCATACACATGCATGCATCCCTTCTGCCCCAGGCCTCCCTCCCTTGAGCTCTCCCAGCCACCTGGTTCCAGGCTGGCACATAACATTCAGCAGAGTACCCTGTTCTATACAATAGGTCTTTGTTGGTTATTCATCTAAAATATAGCAGTGTGTACATGTCCTTCCCAAAGTCCCTTCCCCCAGTGAGTTAGAGCGCATGCGTTTAAAGGTGAAATGCATGAAAAGAATCAGCTTCCCATGTCCATGGAACCTTAAACTGCAGGTTGCCTTTCTCAGTTCGTTTTGTTTTTAGTGATGTCCCACAATGCACCAGTGTCCTCCTGTCTGCTGCTTTTGTAAAGCTGTCTGCCATTTCTAGGGCTGGGAGGAAAATTTCCTGAATCCTCCAAGCTGAGCCACATCTGGGTCAAGTTCCTGGCTTGACTTTTACTTAGTTTTGAAAATAATTTTTTTTCAAAGTTCCACTTTTGGAGATATAACTGACATATGATAAAATACACCCATTTTAGGGGACTTCCCTAGTGGCTCAGTGGTTAAGACTTTGCCTTCCAATGCAGAGGATGTGGGTTCGATCCCTTGTTGGGAAGCTAAAATCTCACATGCCTCATGGCCAAAAAACCAAAACATAAAACAGAAGCAATATTGTAATAAATTCAATAAAGATTTTAAAAATAGTCCACATTAAAAAAAATCTTTGGAAAAAAACCACCCATTTAAAATGTACAGTTCAGTGAGCTTTAACGAATGGATATGCTGTGTATCTCTTAGCATAGTCAAGATAAACATCTCCATCACCCCAGAAAACACCTTTGTATTTTTTTGCAGATAATACGCTACAGTCCCAAACCCATACAGCCACTGATGTGCTTTCTGTCTTCATAGATTTCTTTCTTCTAGAACTTCACATATGAAATCTTTTATGTCCAAGGATTTTCTTTCTTGTTGTGTACATCAGTAGTTTCTTCCTTTTTTATTGCTTAGTAGTATTCCATTATAGCATGGCTGTACCACAGTTCTTTTCTCCTAGAGGTGAATGTTTGGTTGTTTCCCATCCTGCTTGCCTTTTGAGTGACAAACAGACTTTATTCAGAGATGGGTTTACATAAAATCTGCTGTATGGTTAAAGCAAGACTGGCCTGCCCCAGTGGACAAGATTGGGGAATCACTGCTTCCTGGCTCAAGGACAGAGCAGGAGCTAGAGCTGCTTTCTCTCTGCCCAGGGAGTTTGCTGGACTTTCTCAAGGGGGAGACAGGCAAGTACCTGCGGCTGCCTCAGCTGGTGGATATGGCTGCACAGGTGAGTCAGCCCCTCCCACCTCCTACATCTGGCCTTGAGCTCTCCCACCCACCTGGCTCTGCCACATCTGGCCTCTTGAGTGCCCCCTCCAAGAAACTTGCCTTGATTGCCCCCTCCCTCACTGATCTCATCCTATGTATTACTGGGACCACTTACAGTGGTGGTTCTGGGCAGAAAAAAGAGCCCTTACCTGGGCATCAGGAGTCACTGACTTGCTATGGGACCTCAGACCTCAGTTTTCTTCCCTGACAAGTGTCAATACACTCATCAAACGTGTATTAGTACTTGCTTGTTGTAGGAAGTGCTCAACAGCTACTTTTTAATGCTTTTCACAATCAGAGGAGGTAGGATGGCTATTATTCCATTTGACAGATGAGAAAACTGAGGCTCAGGAAGGGGACTTGGGACAACTGGCAGGATTTGGTACTCATCTGTGTCTCTGGGAGCATCTGGGGTCTCTTTTTCATGGTCACCCCACTTCCCTGGTTGCATCTTGTCTTGTGCCGCCCCTTTGCCCTATGCTCCCTCCTTAGGCCAGGCATTGGTTCCACTTTTTGTGCCAACAGGGTTTACTGTAAACTGGTTTCATTGTCTGAAAAGCTGGGAAGNCAGAGGAGGTAGGATGGCTATTATTCCATTTGACAGATGAGAAAACTGAGGCTCAGGAAGGGGACTTGGGACAACTGGCAGGATTTGGTACTCATCTGTGTCTCTGGGAGCATCTGGGGTCTCTTTTTCATGGTCACCCCACTTCCCTGGTTGCATCTTGTCTTGTGCCGCCCCTTTGCCCTATGCTCCCTCCTTAGGCCAGGCATTGGTTCCACTTTTTGTGCCAACAGGGTTTACTGTAAACTGGTTTCATTGCCTGAAAAGCTGGGAAGGGCAGGGCATTTGGTTGGCTGTCCACTCCTGGGGATGACCTCATTCCTGGGCATGTGCCCTGTGATCTGGGAAGGGCACAGGGTGGCCTCTGAATCAGGCTTCCCGATTCTGCCTGCAGATCGCCTCTGGCATGGCTTATGTGGAACGGATGAACTATGTCCACCGAGACCTCCGGGCTGCCAACATCCTGGTTGGAGAGAGCCTCGTGTGCAAAGTGGCTGACTTCGGGCTGGCTCGACTCATTGAAGACAACGAATACACAGCCCGGCAAGGTGGGCAGGGTCCCAGCAGGTGCTATGTGGCCGTTGGGAGTCATGCCCCTTCTCTGAGCCTGTGCTCTGTCAAGTGGGGACCAGAATGGTGCCCGACAGAGAGGTAATGATGTTCTGAGCTCCCCCGACCGTTCTTATTCCTACAGGTGCCAAATTCCCCATCAAGTGGACGGCTCCGGAAGCTGCCCTCTATGGCCGGTTCACCATCAAATCAGATGTGTGGTCCTTTGGGATCCTGCTGACGGAGCTCACGACAAAGGGACGGGTGCCCTACCCTGGTAAGAGAACTCCCCGCCGCCCATCTTTAGTCCTGCCCCTGCCCTGGTGACCCCCCTACTCAGGAGATCATGGGCACGTAAAAGCCCCTCCTGGGCTTCAGTTTCCCCATCTGCGTAACAAAGAGGTGACTCTCTGATCCTAGGCTCTCATTGTTCACGGCTCCCAGGCTTGGGGAGGGCCCTACCTGTGGTCACAGCCACCCTGCCCCTAAGCAGGAACCCCTCCTGGTTGTCCCCATCAACGTCCCTCTGCTCCACTTGCCTCCCCTAGCGCCTCACGCCTCCCTCTGCCCGCAGGGATGGTGAACCGGGAGGTGCTGGACCAGGTGGAGCGGGGCTACCGGATGCCCTGCCCGCCTGAGTGTCCCGAGTCATTGCATGACCTGATGTGCCAGTGCTGGCGGAAGGACCCGGAGGAGCGGCCCACCTTCGAGTACCTGCAGGCCTTCCTGGAGGACTATTTCACGTCCACTGAGCCCCAGTACCAGCCCGGAGAGAACCTATAGGGCGGGGCTACCGGGCCAGACTGCCTTCTTGGCTTGGATCCTGGGTGGGGTGGCCCCTGATGCGGGGGGTCTTGCCTGCCTCTGCCTGCCCCCGTCCCGTGGAATTGCCAGTGATGAGGCCCCGCCCTCTTCCGTGGTTGGGCGGGGCTTGGGGCCGCCCTGGGGGCGGGGCCTAAGGCTGCAGTCCTGGCTCCGCCCACCAACACGCCCCCTCCCTGCGTTCTCTCCTGGAGCTCTGGATGTCTCAGCGGGAGGCCCTGGGAAGAAAGGCGGGGGCTGAGGGTACCCTTTTCTTAGCCTCAGCCCACCCCGCGCACTGGCTCCTTGCCACTTCCACGCCACCCCAGGTCTGTCTGCAGAGCTGGCCAAAGAGCCTTTCCAAAGAGGAGTGATGGGCCTCTGGTTCCCGGCCTGCCTGCCGCCCTGGCCCATGCCGTCCGTTTCTGAATCGCCTGTTTGCGGAAGGCTCCTGGGTCCAGCCCTCTCTGCTGTGGCTCCCAGGCTGGTGAGGCCTAGCTTGACTTGATGATCGTGGGTGGGGGTGGACGCCCTCCTCAAACCCTGCCCTTCTTAGGCTTGAGGAATCCTCAGAGATCATCATCAATTCCTTGTCCCTGTATTACCTATGGGGACACTGAGTCCAGAGAGAGGATGTGACTTGCCCGAGGCAGCAGAGCACTTCAGGGTTGAGGTGGAACTGGAACCCGGTGCTCCCTCTGTCTTCCTCAGGAACCAATGCAATTGTCCTTGGAGGCATTGTGGACCGACTGGGGCAGCCCAGGGGACAAGGGGCCTGAGAGTGGCTCAGAGATAGGAGGCAGAGTCCTGTTGCACCTGCTCGCTCAGCGGGGCTGTGGTGGGGGGAGAGAGTGGAGGTGGGTGTGGGGCTGAGCTAGAAATGAAGGGGATAAGGATAGGGAAGCAGGTTTTAATCAGAATGTGGGTGATTTTTTATCTTTGGCGCTAGCCAATCATGGAAGGGAGCTCACAGGCCCTGGAGGCAATCAAGCAGAAGTAGAAGATCCAAGTGGTTGTGACCCTGGCCTCAGGACGGAGCCCCAGGTCTTCCTTCCCCCACTTTGTCCTGTGTTGTTTCAATGCCTGTCCCCTGCTCTCCTCTCCAAGTTGGCACCCTTAACTCACGAGTAGGGGAAGGAGTGCGTAGGCTGGGGTGAGAGAGGACACATTGTCTATTGCCACATACCGGGACTGGCTGTGTGACCTCAGGCAGCCCCTGCTGCTTCTCTGGGCTTCAGTGTCTGCCTCCATAAGTGGCCATGGCCTCTGCACTCCTGTCCAGACCCTATGGGCTGGCGCCACGTGGTGAGTCCAGCCCGTGGCATCAAGAGACCGTGTTCTGGCCCTTGGGCTATGTGGTGGCTTCTCCCTGGGCCTCATCATGCCCTTCTTAAATGGGGCAGCTGACAGTTTTGTAGGCATTCTGCCAAGGGCCCCTGTGTGTGTGTATGTGTGTGTGTGCACGTGTGTGTTCCTCCATGTGTGTCCATATTTAACATGTAAAAATGTCCCCTACTCTGTCCCCCAGCCATGTACATTTCACCCCCAGCCCCTCATCATAGCAATAACGTTCCTGCTGCCAGGGGTTCTTGAGCCAGCCAGGCCCTGCCAGTGGGGAAGGAGGCCAAGTGGTGCCTGCCTATGAAATTTCAATTTTTCCTTTCATACATGTGTTACCCAAGTCTTCTGTCTGTGCCAGTCAAAATTTGGGTTCACTCCATCGTGCTCTCAAATCCTCTTCCAACTGCCCAGCGCCCTTTGTATAAGGTATCCTAATACTGTCCTTTTTTTTTTTTTTTTTTTAAAGCAAACAGTGTTTTGTAGATTTCAGATGACTATGCAGAGGCCTAGGGGACCCCCGGCTCTGGGCAGGGCCAGGGGGTCCCGCATTCCATGGCCCAGGCCTGGGTTGGGGGAGGGGGGGAATTTGGAATTGGTTGTAAATACTTTGCATATTGTCTGATTAAACACAAACAGACCTCAGAGTTTGGCCAGTGGTTTCTTGAGTATCTATTGTGTGCTGGAGCATGACAGGGGGTGGGATGGGAGGATAGGCTGTGTCAGAGGAGCCTTTGTGCAGGCAGCACCAGTGGCTGGGAAAGGCCAGGGAGGGACATAATCAGATTGGAGACCTCTGGAGTGTGGCTGTGTGTGAACATCTGTTCCTGTGTTTGGGAAATGACCGTGCCTGGCAGCAACCTTGCTTGTGTCTGGGTGAAGCCCAGGACTCTCCAAGTGTGAACAGTTGAGGACTCAGATGCCCTGGGTGGATAGTGGCAGTTGACACTGGGGGCCCCATGGGGCTGTCATGCCCTTGTGGAGTTGATGTCCCCACGGGGAGCTGTGGTTGTGTGTATGCTGTATGTTTCCCAGGAGTGCCTGGGAGGGTGGGAATGGTGAGACTGGGTCAGCAAAAGCCCTGGGTGTTCTGGAGAAAACTCCAAAGACGACTCCTCTGTTCCCTTGTCCCCTCCACCAGGGCACACAGCCTGGGAAATTCATTTGCAACAGTCTATAGGAAAAAGTGTATTTTTTATCAGATCACACACCTATCCATGTGAGTTGCCTCTGGCCTAATGACACTGTTTAATCTGTTTAATTAAAAACAGATTTCAAAATCGGGATGTTTCTCTGTTTGCTGTTATGTTCACATGCCAAACACCACAATGTCCGGATCTGAAAGGACATCTGGAGACTCCATGGGTGTGTGTGTGTCTTGGGAGCAGAGGTAGGAGCATGGGTGTGAGTGTGTACTCCTGGGAGTGTCTTTGTGCTCATGTGGGTACGCCTGTGGGCCTGTTTGCTCATGAACACCTGTGCTGGTGTGGGGACATGTGTCCAGGTGGCCTGTGAGTCCGGGCTCATGGGGTTATGTGTGCAAATGTGTGAACCTGCTTTTTTCTGGCTGTGTGGGTGCGATCTGTGTGTACTACGTGGATACCACTTTAGGAGGTTCTGCCTCAATCTGTGGGCTCCTGGGGCCAGGACCCCGAATTGAATGACAGGCCTCCTCTTGTCTGCACGGTGCATCGTCTGTATTCACATGGATGCTTGTGGGCTCAGGACGTGCACAGAATGCCAGCTGCTTGGCCAGGGCCCACACACACACGGTGAGGGAGGGGGGTGCAGGGACACGTGCGAGCAGCCCGAGATGCGCCCCAGCCCCCAGCGGGGACAAAGCGCCTGTCCTCGGCATCCTCAGCAGGATGAGGGTGGGGAGTGTGCCTGCGCAGCGTGGCTCTGGGCGGAGGGTCGAACCCGGGAGAAGCCCCAGCCCCTATTCTCTCCATGCGATTCAGTGGCCTGTGTTTCTTTCCTTATCTGTGTCTCTCCAGCTCTCTCTCTGGCTGTCTTGACAGTTTTCTGTGCTGCTTTTCCTTCCTTGACCCCCCACCCTCCCCGCACAGCACCACGCTCTCTTCTTGATGTTTCTCTGTGTGTTCCTGTGCGCTCCTGATTGTCTGTCTGTCTGTATGTCTGTCTCTCCCTGTGGCTAGTTTCTCTTTTTCTCTGTGCCTCGCGGCTGTCTCTATTCCTCTAGTCTCTGAGTGATTGTGTCTCAGATTTTTTTTTTTAACCAGTCTCTCAAAGCCTCTGGTTCTTCCCCCAGCCCTCCTGCCACTCGGTGCCTCTGTCCAGGCTGTTTCCACTACTGAGAATGCCCTTTCTTGCCTCTCTGCAACCTGGCAAACTCCTATTCATCCTTCAGAACACATCTCAGAGGCCACAGGTCGCCTCTGGAAGCTCTCTTTGACGCCCCTGGAACTTGCAGAGGTTGTCACAGTGGTTCCCAGGCTGGGGAAATTCTGGCTGAGGCACCCGAATGAGGCCCACAGAGGTGCCATCTGCTCAGGGAAGGCAGGCAGAGGCTCAGCCTGTCTCTCCCACCTATTGTCTCTGGTTCCTTCTCTGGTTTTGACTCTCACTCTAGGCTTCTGTTCAGTTTGCTTTTTCTCGACGCTTCGAGAGAGAAAGACAGTGAAAAGGCTCATGACGCCCACTCTGCTGGCCGCCGTCTTCCTGCCCCGCTGCCGGCTCCTCCTCTGCCGCCCTCGTCAGCGTCCAGCTCTCGCCAGGGGATTGGAGACCCTGGGACCTCTTCACCCCTCCGCCTTCCCGTCCAGGTTTCAGTGGTTTTTCTCGTTCTGCATACATTTTTTTTCTTTTTGAGAAAAATAAGATGTTTGCAAACAACAACAACAACAACATTCCTTAGAGCAGGGTAGGAAAAATACAGAAAAGCATGTACAATAAGAGATGGTAATTGGGACTTCCCTGGTGATCCAGTGGTTAAGACTCCGCGCTTCCACTGCCGGGGGCCTGGGTTCCATCCCTGGTCAGGGACCTGAGATCCTGCTTGCCATTCGGCAGGGATAAAAAAAAAAAAAACCACGGTAATTTGTGCTATGCACCCCCTCCCACCACCTAGAGAGGATGGAGCATGTTTCTGGGTGTGTGTCCATCTGGGCCTGTTACTTGTCCTCCACCCACTGGCTTCAGTGTCTCCTTGTCTCTTTCTCTCTCTTTCTTCACCCTTTGGCCTATTGTTACTGGCTGTTACTCTGGGCTCTTGGGCTTGATTCTTGATTCTTTCAGACATTCATATGTAAAACTTACATTAAAGATGGACCCTGGGCCCAGTCCTGCCAGGCAGCCTTGGGAGTGCAGGCACTCCGTTGTGTATCTGTCTCAGCTCCACACACCCTCTATGAGCTGCCTCTTTTTCTCCATGTTTTCATTGACCTCCTTCCCACGAATTGCACTTCCAGTGTGTGCAGTGTATGTGTGGTGTGTGCAGTATGTGGTGTGTTACTAGGCTTGTGTGTTCCTGATCCTTCCAGGCTGCGCCCCGCCCTTCAATCTGCTGTTGGTCCTTTTATTCATCTTCTTTCATCCCCTCCCTCCTAAAAAGTCCAACCAGACCTTGTGTTGCACACACAGAGACACATATAGACACGCACAAGATCCCTCGTCTTTTTTTCTCCCATCTCTGTCTTCTTTTTCCATTTTTCTCTCTAGGTCTTCAGAAAGCTCTTGTTTGCAGAGAGGAAGGCAGAGAGAGACCTGCAGGGAGAGAAACACAGAGATGGAGCGATGGAGGTGGAGGGTGGTGTGGTGCTGGGGGATCTGGAGGGGAGATGAAGCTCTGTCCATCTGTCCATCCCACTCTCCCCAGCCCTCTCTCACTGGGGCTCTTCCCACCCACTGCCAGATCTGTGTTTCCCTCAGAGTATGTCCAGGGGGACCCAGGGCTCTGCCTTCTGCCCATCTGTCCATCCGTCTGTGTGTCTGCCTTTGTTGCCCTGCCTCCCCCTTGCTGAGGTGTCATTAAATGCCTATCTCTTTCTCTGATTGTCCTGTCCCCGTGTGTGTGTGTGTGTGTGCATGCGCACGTGCGGGTGTGTGTCCATATGTCTGCGGCTGGATCTCCATGCCAGTGGGTCTCTTTCTTTACCTCCCACCTCCATCTCCTTGCAGATTTATTAAATATCTTTCTCTTCCCTTTCTTGTCGTTCTCTGTGTGTGTATGTGTGTGTGTGTGTGTGTGTGTGTGTGTATGAATGAACTTCCCCCTGCCCCCTTTCCCCTTTCCGGGGCTCCTAGGACTTGGTTTCAAGGGTCACTTTCTGCTTGCTCCCCATCCTGGCCCCAGACTCAACCCCATGCTTCCTCCAGCCTCCATCTCAAGGCCTCCCTCCCTGACGGTTTCCCAGGCAACCATCCCCAGGACACTGCACCCTCCACTCCAAACTCAACTCAGCTCCTGTCTGCTCCCTCCCTGATCCTGGGCCTCACTCAGCCATCACTCAGCCTCACTCTGCCGTGCCTTTCATTTTCTCTTCCCACTTCTGGCCCTGCTCAGAAGAATCCTGTCTCTGGTGGAGGAAGCCTCCGCTCCCTCACGATTGCCTGGCATGTCTTTCCTTCCGCTCTGATTGCCCCTTCCCTGGGGTCCCCTGGCTCCAGCACTCCCTTCTGTAGGGTCTGTCCTAGTCTTTGCCTCGTGTTACCCCATCCCAGGCTGGGCATTCAACCAGGGCTCCATGATGACTTTCATGGACCCTGGTCAGTTTTGCCTCCGTGGGCCCTTTCCTCCATAAAGATACCAAAAAAATGGTATTTTACAACATTGATATAAAGTGGGATATGTTAACATTACATATGAAAACATTTTCTTTGGGTTAAAGTTCATTTTTTCTCCTGATTTTGAAAGAAATTAAAACATTTTTCATGGGCCCCTAAAGGTATTGTGGGCTGTAGATGTACTGAGTGCCCTCTCTGTGCTGACCCTGGGCAAAAGCTGTTGCTGGCAGGCTCTATGTCCCTCTCTGGATCGCATGGGTTCCACCCTGCCCCCTGAGGTTGCCCCTGACTTCCATAGGAGAGCATCAGAGCCCCATGGTATGTGTAGCACCCCTGCCCCCTGAGTCTCTGTCCCTCCCTGTCCATTTCTCTCGCCTTGACAGGTTTGTCTTTTGCTCTGGGGTCCCCTGTTCATTTATTCATTCCCCCAACAGACATGTGTGGCCCTGGCATCTGTGTGTCTGCCAGGGAGCAAGGGTCTAGCTCCCTGTCTGTCCCCCAGGCCACCTGCCTCCCGGATCTGCAGGCTTATTGAATTTCCAGTGTGGGCTCTCTCCCTGCAGCCCCCCTCTTGCTGAGTGCTGGGGGTGAGATGTGTANCTGGCATCTGTGTGTCTGCCAGGGAGCAAGGGTCTAGCTCCCTGTCTGTCCCCCAGGCCACCTGCCTCCCGGATCTGCAGGCTTATTGAATTTCCAGTGTGGGCTCTCTCCCTGCAGCCCCCCTCTTGCTGAGTGCTGGGGGTGGGTGTTTCATTTCATTCCCTGGGCTCTTCAGGCTCTTCATAAAGCACTTGTCATGAAGCAGCTGCCCTGCCCGTGTGTGTGCGTGCATGCGTGCGTGTATTAGCCTGTACCCTCCAAGTGCTTCACCCCTCACCAGCTTCCAGAGCTCTGCCCCACCCCGCACCTCCTTTCAGATTATTCCAGATGTGCCTGCCACACCTTTCCGTCCCCCGCCCAGGGCTCTCCCTCCCTCTGCCCTCCTCTTTTACCCTTGGCTTTTCCCTTCCTCCTTCATCCTAACGCCTTCCGGCTCTGCTGTCACTCAGGTGTGTAAGCTTTCATTGTACACGTGGCCACTTTACACCTACTGGGTGCCTGATCCTGGTTGGGGGTTGGGCTTCAGGGGTGAGAAAAATCTGCTGGGGAGCAGCTGTTGACCAGGCACTTAGTGTCCAGAAGGACAGATGAGCAGAACAGATGCAGAAAGGCCCACTGTCCGCGGAGAGTAGAGCCGGGGTCCCGAGCTAGAAGAGAGGGCCCGGGGCGCACCGCGCCCCCCAGGAGGGGCGGAGTGAGGCCTCTGGCGGCAGGTGCAGAAGCCAGGGAGGAGGTGCGGGAAGGGGAAGTGCTCCGGGGGCAGGGCAGTCACTGAGCCCCTCTTTGCTCTGCCCGTGGTTCGCCCCTTTTCTGGAGAGTGATTGTGTGCTGGGGGTGGGGTGGGGAGGGGAGGGGGCGAGAATGAGTGAGAGGGAGACGGACAGACTTACCGACCGACCCCAGGAAGGGGAGAGAGGCGCGCGGAACCCTGCCCTCCCCGCTCCTGTCCTGCTCTCTCCTTCCCGCTTCTCTGGGACTTCTCGAAACCTTGTCTTCTCTCTGGACTTCCTGCGATTGTTCATGTGTTCACACACCTGTGTGGTGTGTATGGGCCATGCGTGTGTTGTGTATGTAGTTCAGCATGTGATGTGTTGTATGGTGTAGTATTTGTGAGGTGTGTGGGGAGTGGTGTGTGTGGTATGGTGTGTGGTATGTGTGTGTGTTGTAGGGTGTGGTATATGTGTGTGTGTGGTGTGGTGTGTGTGATGTGTGTTTTATGATGTGGGATGTGTATGACTGGGATGTGTGTGTGTGGTGTGGTGTGTGTGGTATGGTGTGTGTGGTATGATGTGTACGGTATGGTGTGTGTCATGTGTGATGTGTGTTTTATGGTGTGATGTGTGTGTGTGTGGTACAGTGTGTGTCACATGTGATATGTTTTATGGTGTGATGTGTGTTTTATGGGGTGGTGTGTGTTTTATGGTGTGATGTGTGTGTGTGTGTGTGTGTGGTGTGTGTGGTATGGTGTGTCACATGTGATGTGTTTTATGATGTAATGTGTGTGTGTTTGGTGTGGTGTGTGTGGTATGGTGTGTGTCATGTGATGTGTGTTTTATGGTGTGGGGTGTGTGTGTGTGTAGTGTGGTGTGTGTGGTATGGTGTGTGTCATGTGATGTGTGTTTTATGGTGTGTGGTGTGTGTGTGTGGTGTGTGTGTGGTATGGTGTGTGTCATGTGATGTGTGTTTTATGGTGTGATGTGTGTTTTATGGTGTGATGTGTGTTTATGGTGTGTGTGTGGTGTGTGTGGTGTGGTGTGTCACATGTGATGTGTTTTATGGTGTGGTGTGTGTTTTATGGTGTGATGTGTGTGCGTGCGTGTGTGTGGTGTGGCACATGCCTCCCTTGCTGACCCCCTGGCTGCCCCCTGAAGCCAGCCAGGGCTGTGCTGAGGGTCCCTCCCGTCCATTCAGGCATCTTTCTTTCACTCATTCCTTTGCTTCTTCTGCCGCCCTGGTGGCCTGGCGCCTCTCTGTCTCCCGTTGATCTTCCTCTCCTCCTCCATTCGGCCCCCATCTCCGTTTTCTCTTTCCAGACCCCGCTCTGGGCTGCTCCTCTGGTGATGGCGCCTGGGCCCCTGTTGCGTCCGTCCCTCCACACCCCGCCTCGGCGCCTTTCTCCTTTTCTCTGTTTTCCTGTCTTTGTCTCGGTGTCTCTGGCTTTCTGTTTGCTTTCCTCTTTCTTTGTCTCTCTCTGTCTCTTCCTCTCAGTTTTAGGTTAGCTCTTCATGTTACCCGGGCTTCTCTGGTGGCTCAGTGGAGAAGGAATCTGCCTCCAATGCAGGAGACACAGGTTCGGTCCCTGGGTCAGGAAGATCCCCTGGAGGAGCGCATGGCAACCCACTCCAGTAGTCTTGCCTGGAGATCCGTGGCCGAGGAGCTGCTGGGCTACAGTCCACAGGGCCGCAGTCACACCCGCCTGAAGTGGCCGGGCATGCACGCTCTACGTTCCCTGCGTCCTTAGTTTTGGGTTAACTCTCTGTGTTACCCACATTAATTCATTTTTTCTGCCAAGATGTGACTTCACGGTTGTCTGTATGCCTGTGTGTCTGGGTCCCCAGGCGTGTCCCCCACTCGCTTACCCGCCGCCCCTCCCCAGGCACGTGTGCGGGGCCCTCAGGCTTGTGCGGTCTGTGTGGCCGAGCCGGGCTCTAGCTCGTCTGACCCCTGAGCCTCTTGCGGAATTCCCAGTGTGGGCGGCCGCCTCCCTCACTCCACTCTGGGGGGTCCCTGCCGTCAGAGGGGGCTTCCTAGATCACTCCTTCCCTGGCAGGTGTGTGTGTGAGACACGGAGTGACTAACAGGACCCAGTAGCCCCCTGCCCCGGCCCCACTCGTTCGGGTCCTTGCTTTTGTGCTCATTCGCTGAGCGGCTTGCATCTGCCCCTCTGTTGAGCCAGCACTCTGCTGGGGGTGAGTGTGTAGCTGCCCAGGCTCTAAGGCGGTTCTGAAAGCCGCCCTGGTCCTTCATGTGGATTCACAGAGAGAGGTTTTGTGTGTGTGTGTGTGTGTGTATCTGTGTGTGACAAGCCATCTGTCACTGTGTCCCCTCGGCCACTTTACCTGAATCCTTTGCTCCCACGCTGAGGGGTAGTTCCTTTGTATTTTCTTTCGATCAGCACACGCTGAACACCTCCCATGAGTGTGAGTGTGTGTGTGAGAGTGTGTGTGACAGATCCCCTTGCACCCCTTGCTTTCTGCTCCCTCTCCTTTTCTCCGGCTCCATTTTGCTTTTTCCACACATGCCGACCTGTCTGTCCCCACTCCTCTCTCTCTCTCTCTCCTTCTCTGTCCGTCTCTGACACTGTCCAGGTTTCCTTTCGCTTCGTGCCTGAGCGCATCCCTCTGTCCATCTGCCTGTCCGATCGTTGCTTCCGGGCACTTTTCCTACCTAGCCCCGTGCCTGGCTCTACTGTGGCCCTTGTTCTGCTGGGCTGTCTCGGANTCATTAATTTATTTTATGTTTAATTTTGTGAGGTATAATACATGATTTGTTTTTTTTTTTCTGATATCCAGGATAACAGCATAAAGAAACAAGAATGTAGTTTCCTTACTTGTACTTAAGGGGAAAAAGTCTATTGAGTGTGAAAAAAGCAAAAGGAGAGTAAGATCAATATATGCCCCCAAGAGAGCTCACCTCCAAAAGAAGAGGGGTGTATTCTGTATTGTCACACTTATTTGCTCTTCCAGAACATTTAAAACATATCATTTTCTTTTTTAGGAAGAATAGCATTTCCTCTTAAGAAAAAAAAGAAAAAGATCAGTTCTGATCACCGGCCTGTGAGTTCATCTCTGCTTCTCTCATACCCATAGACATGTATGCTACTTATGTCTCATGACTCTGAGTGTACTGAAAAGTTGGAACCTCAAGTGCAATTTTTCAGTGTTGATAATGCTATAGAAGAACACGCAGTAAGAAAACCTTGGGTTTAAATTCTAACTCTACAAATCAGCAGTTGTAAAATTTAGTTGAGTTTAGCAAACCCCTTTTTCCCTCATTTTTAAAACTGAAAAAGTTAATAATACCTACTTTAAGGTTGTTGAGAGAATAGAAATACTTTCTGCTGGCAGATAAGAGGTGCTATAAGAATAAAACTCAACTTTGCTGATTTCTATTATTATCAGCGTTATCATTGCACATCTAGTACCTAATAGGACCAAAGTGATAACTCTTAAATCTATAAGAAAAATAGTTCTTTGAAGCATTCAACGAAAGGCTAGAAATCCCCAATGAGGTTTAGTTCTGTGTCTCTTCAGAAGTCCTGCAATCACTCACAGACTGAACTGCTTAAAAGTGGTCAGAAACACTTCTGAAACGGACTCAGCTTATTAGTTGTCTTTGAGAATCTGAAGTTTTTTGACTAGGGGCAAGCAGATCAGAGCATTTCTTTTTTTAATATAAATTTATTTATTTTAATTGGAGGTTAATTGGTTAGGAGGTAGGGGGCTTCAGGATGGGGAACACGTGTATACCTGTGGAGGATTCATGTTGATTTATGACAAGATTAGAGCATTTCTTTTAGTCATAATCTAAAAGGACATCATATCTAGAAACATATGGGACCTCAATTATTGCATACTAGACTTAATGAGTTATTTGGAAAAATCAGAGTGCATGACAAAGGTCCCTGATCAAAGCCTGGTACAGTGAGGAGATTCAGTTATTGTTAAATTTCTATCTTCTTTAGAAATGTGAGACTACAAGAATCCTTATCACAGTGTGATCACTTTTCATCTCACAGTACTCACAGTACTGCTTATAAGTTATGATCTTCCTGTATGTTCTATTGAAAATACATATTTAATTGACTTTAAATACCAGAAAACATTTTTTTTTTAAAGACAATGTGTAGAGCAGTTTTAGGTTCACAGCAAAATTGAGTAGAAATCACAGGCTACCATATAGCTCTTGCTCCCACACAGGCACTGCCTTCCCGACCATCAGCATCCCCCACTAGACTGATAAATTTGTTACAATCGGTGAACCTACACTGACACATCATTATCAGCCAAAATTCATAAATTACATCATTATCACCAAAGTACAACCAAGGTGGTGTATATTCTATGGGTTTGGACAAATATGTAATGACATATATCCACCGTGACAGTATGTTTCAGTATAATTTCACTGCCCTAAGAATACAACTGCTACAACTCTTTGTCCCCTACTGCCTAGCCCCTAGCAACCATTGATTGTTTACTGTCTACATACTTGATTCTTCCCTAAGAATGATGAATTGGTGTCAGTTTATACTGTTTTTTCAAAGCAATCATAAGGAAATCTGAAAAAGCTAATAAAGCAACCAATAAGAAGTCAGAGATGTGAATGAGGCGGGGTGAGGGTAAGAAAGAGGAAGAGAAGAGTTGAGAAGATATTCAAAAAGGCAAAAGGAGGACTGTATGACGGAGAAGAGCAGGGGCATGAGAACATTAGCTAGGTCGCTAGGAAGACATTTAGTTTTATGGTTTTATTACATGAATGAGGGGAAAAGTGACTTCTATCCATTGACTTTTCAGTGCCATATAAAGCTTGGTCCATAGCAGTTAGACCAGGGGAAGGTGAACAGGATGGAATCTGGCGACAGGAAGAGAAGCTGGAAGTCAGAGAAGACAGTCAGAACTGGAGGGGGAATGAGTGTCTGAGTAGGTGGCCCAGGGTTTAGGGAAGGAGCAGATTTTTCTTTTTTCAGATGTTGACTAAAGGGAAGTTTTGCCTGTTGGTAGGAGAAGGAAGTCAGAATAGAGGTATTGTGGGGTAGATTTGTTTAGAACAGAAATCAAAGACTGACATTTCTGAGAGAAAGAACATCTGCAAATGAAATGCTGTTTCTGCAAATTGCATTGCTCCTGACTCTTCTACCATGTGGTGACAATGAGGACGGTAAGAATTCTGTTCGAAAAGACATGTGTGTGTGTACGTGTGTGTGTATGTGTACGTGTGTGTGTTTGTGTGTGTGTGTGTGTGCATGTGTGTGCATGCAGGCAGGCAGGCACATCCACCTGCTTGAGCTGGTGTGAATGTGTGGTATGCATGTGTGTATGGAGTGGTTTCCCCAAACTAGAGATTGAGAATATCAGCCTAGTTTCATTCCAGTATCACTGACTCCAGGTCCATGGCTCTTTTGAAGGTTGTCTACTATGTTTGAGTCCCTGGGGCAGCCAAATGTTTGCTGAGGTATCTTGTTTTTCTCCTAAATTCTGAGTTTCCTCTCTTTGGCACCTTTCTTTCTGTGTTCTCTCCTTCCCAATGCCTCTTCTCATTCTCTTTCTTCTTTTCCCAGATTTCCAGGAGCCAATCACCTTCCAAATCATTCGGATCTCATCATTTTATAGCCAATTCTTTACACAAAATCTGGGCTCAGCTTGGTTGGATCAGTTGCAGACTCATGCCTGGGAAAACAACTCTGACACAGTCATTTACCTGCATCCTTGGTCCAAAGGCAACTTCAGTGATGAGGAGCTGATAGAAGTGGAAAACATACTTCAGACATTCTTCATTAGACTTGGTCAGGCATTTTACAACTATGCCAGTCAATGGCAGCTTGAATGTAAGTTCAGCTCCCTCAATGGGGGTTGGGGATATGGTGCAAATTATGATGTGTGTGTGTGTGTGTGTGTGTCTCAGTGAGTTTCTTATTTCTCTAATAAGCAGCCTCCATCAATTCTGAGCCTTACCAGACACTCTCATCTTCCTCATTCCTTAATTCAACTTATTAAAGTGTGATTGTATTCCCCATTCAATCGCTTTAGTGATCAGTCTATATTCAGTGTAACCTACAGTGTCCTACTTATCCTACATTATTATAATCCCAAATCTCTCACACTAAGTCCTTCCTTATGTTTTTACCCACATAGTTTACAATGCCTTCTTCAAATACTTTGCCCCTCATGTCATCTATCTCTTTCTGTATCTCCAACTACTACCAGTTCCCAATCTCTGAACCTCCAATCAAACTAAATTTTGCTCTATTCCCTCAAATTTTCTAAAATTCTCCCTTATGCTTCTATCATCTTTTAATTACTCATTTTATTTTATTTTTCTTATTCCTTCTTTCTTTTAATTATAACTTTTCTTCCCCAGATCCCTTTGAACTGCAGGTAGCAGGTGGCTGTGAGATGCATATCAGAGATGCCTCAGTAGGCTTCGTGCGAGTCAGTTATCAAGGATCAGACTTCCTAAGCTTCCAGAAAAATTTATGGGTACCCTCTCCAGAGGGTGGAAATAGGGCTAAGTTTGTCTGTGCACTATTCAATTTGTACCAAGGCACCCAGGAAATAATACACAAGCTGATCAGTGACACCTGCCCACGTTTCCTCTTGAGTCTTCTTGATGCAGGAAAGGCATATCTCCAGAGACAAGGTCAGACCTACACCCTTCCTCCACAAATTTTCTGTTATAAAAATCATACCTTCTCATCTTGCTAACCAAAAGCCAAGTGGGGGAGGGGATATTGGTTAACAGATTGCTAACAGTGGGAAAAGTATGTCCATCTAAACTGACATGAAGATTTGAACCTCTGAATCTGTATTGGAGTCCTCATCTGACTATCTTCCCTGTCCTCTGCAGTACGACCAGAGGCCTGGCTCTCCCTTGGCCCCAGTCCTGGCCCTGGCCAACTGATGCTGGTTTGTCACGTCTCTGGCTTCTACCCAAAGCCTATTTGGATGATGTNCCCTGTCCTCTGCAGTACGACCAGAGGCCTGGCTCTCCCTTGGCCCCAGTCCTGGCCCTGGCCAACTGATGCTGGTTTGTCACGTCTCTGGCTTCTACCCAAAGCCTATTTGGATGATGTGGATGCAGGGTGAACAGGAGCAACAGGGCACTGAGAGAAGTGACATCTTGCCTAACGCTGATGGGACGTGGTATCTTCGGGTTTCCTTGGATGTGGAAGCCAGTGAGGCATCTGGCCTGAGTTGCCGGGTGAGGCACAGCAGTCTAGGAGGCCAGGACATCATCCTCTACTGGGGTGAGGAAAAACTGGGGCCCCACTGGGATGGGAATAGGTGGTCCTCAGGCAGACTAAGAGAGCCAGGTGAAAAATTGGGGATTCTAGGCAGTCCAGACCCAAAAGGAATGAAAATGAGAAACAAGGGAGTTGAAAAATGAGAGCCCCATAGATATAGGAAGGAGGTTAGATGGAGCCATCTCTAGGGAGGGATCAGAGAGGAAATAGGGAAGGAGGAGATTGTTGAAGGCAGACACTTGAATAACAAAGGAAAAGCATGGAAATGCAGCAAAGTAGTGGGTGGGTTTGAAAAGACACTCTTGTGTTTACCCCACTCACAGATCATCACAGCTCCACTGGCTGGATCATCTTGGCAGTGACTGTGTCCCTGGTCCTCCTGGCTGGTCTTGCCTTTTGGCTTAGGAAGAGCTGGTGAGTTCTTTGTGTCCTGCCTTCCCCTCAGTTCCCACGTATCTGCCCACCTGATTTTCTCTCTCTCTTCTCATTCTTCTCCTCCCAGCCCCTTTCCTTCTTGCCCCTCATTTCTCACCTCCACCTCATGTAGAATGACTTCAATCTCTTCTCATTAGGACTTGCTGTAAACCTTCAGGCACACTTCTCCCTTTGGAATGAGATTCCTTCAGCCCAGGAACCTAGGACCTATCTAAACAGAACTCGGTGATGATGGTCTTTCTGCTCTCTTTGTACAACTTCTTTACATGCTGCTTTTTTTCTGTTGAATGATCAGTTGTTAATATAAGCAATAACAAATGTAATTTTGCAGGATTTGTTGTTCTAACCTAGGTTTGAGACTTAAAAATTCATAATTTAAGTTCTGAATGGAACACAGTATTCATATGTGAGTGAATCATTAGGCTTATTTCAGATGTCACTTCATCCAAAGGGCCTTTCCTGATTCACCAATGGAAGCTGTCTCTGCCTCATCTGAATTCCCAGCAAAATTTAACTGGACTGTGGTAAATCTCCTCCTCACTTCAGATCCTTTGTGGCCACTGTCTAGCTCTCTTTCCCTCTTCTAATTTTTAAGCTCTTGAGAACAAAATTCACACGTTTTACTATATGCATCCTTGGCAAAATGTCTTACCTGTGTGTAATATGTTCTTCGTAAAAATCTATGTTAAATTTATTTCAATTGTATAGCCTTTTAAACATCGATTTCTTTCCTGCTATCTTTGTAGTAGTTGAGACATTTGATGCTCTTCTTACTAAAGTCCTTCTCACTTGACCAAGAAATTTCAAATTTTTCTAGTTCCTTTGTGATTTCTCTGAGCTTCTAAGGAGAAACAGAGTTTTGCCTCTGACAATTCTAATTAGTTAACTCTTCAGACCTATTGGGATGACGTGTTGCTCCAAGTATTGTAAACAAAAAGAGGAAGGCAGAATACAGACCCTTATTTTCAGGGTGGTTCATGGATGAGAACCAGAATAATCATCTTGGAAATTGTTGTAAATATTGGGTCTTGGATCTCTTCTTAGACTTGATGAATCATAATTTGCATTTTAGCAAAATCAGAAGAGGTTCATAGTTGCCTTTATTTTTTTTTCTTTTGTTTAATTAATTAATNACATGAAAAGATGCTCAACATCACTCATCATCAGAGAAATGCAAATCAAAACCACAATGAGGTACCATAGTTGCCTTTAAATTCCAGGAGCACTTACATGAGTGATGCCTGAGAAGTATTGGTGGGAGTATTTCCCTGAAGAGAAAAGAAAAGTCATGCAAAAAGAACAAGAGTATTGATCCTCAGGACTGAAGTGAGATCAAGGCAAAGAGATTACATAAAACATGTTCTTGTTATTCATGATGTTGTGTTAAATTTATAGGAAATGCTGGTTTAGGGAAAACTGAGCCATTGCTTCTAGAGCAAATGCAGAGTTCGGTTCCAATGAGCTTCTGGTCACAACATTTTTCATCAACTAATAAATACATAGCTTTATGTGCAATTCTGCATATATATATATTTTTCAAAATAATCTATTAATTATATACAGTACTTCTTAATGATAAAATACCAGCCAAGTAGTGTTTAATCTTTTCTTGGTCTTGGGTAACACTATCATAAATTTCTTTGACTTTCAGCCATACCACTGTGCCGTCCACTATACTTTTAAAAACAAAGAAAAAAAGAAACAAACAAAAACCAGTCACACCTCATGAATCCACAAATCTAGCTCTTTCCCCATCTCTTCAGTAGCTTCATCATAACATTGTAGATGTTACTTTAACGCTTTCTGGAGTGGCTCCACTTACAAATCAGTAAATTTCCTTCTGTTTTCCTGGATTTACTGCACTGTTGATTCATTAACACTGAACTCATGGTTCATAATCCTACAATGCACACTTGAATGAAACTTTATCTACAGGTGTGTTTTCTTCATAAGACATGTCCCAACCTTTCTGTGCTTAGGAACACCAGACAGCACTTCAACACTTTGCCTTAAGACTATTTTAAACAGCAACATCACCTCAAAGAGCACAGATACACAGGAAATGTGGGCTAAGTAGACGGTGGAAAGCATATGTTTACAGTTTGAGAATTGAAATAAAAATGCAGGGAGTCACCTTTCTCATCTGGGAATTTGTGAGGCAGGTGATATTTCATACCACTCTGTACACATCCATGAATGACTGTGAAAGAACTGTGAGTATTTACTTGAGCATTAAAAATAAATTTTAGCAGACAGATAATAAGCACATGCAGAACTGGTGAATAGTGAAGATAGACTCTTTATGACTAATGAGCCAAATTGGCAGTGTGAGTTGAGATATCCATGGAGAGACTTCAGTTATTTTAGGATTCATTGATAAATTCAACAAATAATTATTAAGCACTTATCTTGCATCAGGAACAAATTGAGCATAAAGTAGTGGGGGAGAGAAAGATCACCACTGTGTTCTGAGCTGAAAATTTTTGCCTTGCTAGTTTGTATGTCTTTTTGGGAAAAATATCTGTTTAGGTCTCCTTCCTAATTTTTTTTGTAAGTTGGGTTGTTTATTTTAATTATACTGAGTTGTATGAACTGTTTATGTATTCTGATTAACCTTTCACTGGGTCATGTCATTTTCAAATAAGTGTTCCCATTTAAGGTAGGTTGTCTTTTCATTTTGTCCATGGTTTCCTGTTCTGTGCAAAAACTTTTGTTTAATTAGGTCCTGTCTGTTTATTTTTGCTTTAGTATCCATTGTCTTAGGAAACAAAGGAAAAATTGCTACAGTTTATGTCAAAGAGTGTTCATCCTGTTTTTCTTCTAGGAGTTTTATAGGTTTTGGTCTCATATTTAGGTCTTATTCCATTTTATTTTTCTGTATGATGTGAGACAATATTCTAATTTCATTTTTTTTTACATGTATCCAGCTTTCCAAGCCCCACTTATTATAGAGACTGCCTTTTCTTTATTGTATATTTTTGCTTCCTTTGTAGTAGATTAATTGACCATGGGTTTAATTCTGGGGTCTCTGTTCTGTGCCATTGATCTATGTGTCTCTTTTTGTGCCAATGTCATATTGTTTTGATTACCATAACTTTGAAATGTATTCTGAAGTCAAGAGTGCTTCTTACAGTGACTCAGACAGTAAAGAATCTGCCTGCAATGTAGGAGACTGGGGTTCAATCCCTGGGTTGGGAAGATTCCCTGGAGAAGGAAATGGCAACCCACTCCAGTATTCTTGCCCAGAGAATCCCAAGGACAGAGGAGGCTGGCAGGCAACATACAGTCCACGTGGTTGCAAAGAGTTGGACACAACTGAGTGACTGATACTTTCACTTTCACTTCACTGAAATCAAGGAACATAAATATCTCCAGCTATTTGCCAAGACTGTTTTGGCTATTTGAGGTCTTTTGTGGTGTGATTAATGGGGTCACAAAGAGGTGGACACAACTGAGCAAATGAACTGAACTGAATGACTGATGTTTTCATACTTGAAATTATTTGTCCTAGTTTCATGAAAATACGCCATTGGTACTTTATAGAGATTGCATTGAAATTGTGCAGTGCCTTGGGTAGTGTTGTTGTTTTACCAATATTAATTCTTCCAAGCAATAAACATGGTATATTTTCCTATCTGGTTGTGTTGTTTACAATTACTTTCATTAGAAACAACATCACATTTTATAATAACATATAGAAACAGAAGGATAATTCAGTAAGAATGTGGGGAAGAGAAGAGAATGGGGATAAGTCAATCAAGCAAGCCATTTATAAAGGAAGTCTGCTCAGACTAAATGATTTCCATGAACCATAAATGGAGAATAATTCAACAATGCACTAATGATTCTAAAGGCAAAATACAACACAATAAAACAACAGTTGGAAAATGTTTAATGATACTGTATAGAATAGAGACTGAATTTGGATTTGCTGTTCAGTTGCTAAGTTGTGTCTGACTCTTTGTGATCCCATGAACTGCAGCAGGCCAGGCCTCCCTGTCCCTCACTATCTCCCGGAGTTTCCTCAAACTCATATCCATTGAGTTGGTGATGTCATTCAACCATCTCATTCTCTGTTGCCCTCTTCTCCTTTTGCCTTCAATCTTTTCCAGAGTCATGATCTTTTCCAACGAGTGGGCTCTTTGCATCAGGTGGCCAAAGTATTGGAGCTTCATCTTCATTATCAGTCTTTCCAATGAACATTCAGGGTTGATTTCCTTTATGACTTACTGGTTTGATCTCCTTGCTGGTCAGGGATATCCCAAGAGTCCTCTCCAGCACCACATTTTGAATTAGGGATAATGGGTTTCATAATAGGAAATATCTTAATAGGGAAAACAAACACAAAACTATGCAATATTATTAGTTTTATAGCAAACTCCCTGGTGGCTCAGACGGTAAAGTGTCTGCCTGCAATGCAGGAGACCTGGGTTTGATCCCTGGGTCGGGAATATCCCCTGGAGAAGGAAATGGCAACTCACTCCAGTATTCTTGCCTGGAGAATTCCATGGACAGAGGAGTCTGGTAGAGTCCATGGGATCACAAAGAGTCGGACACGACTGAGTGACTTCACTTCACTTCATGCAATAGTTTGCATAGTTTTATAGCAAAACTATGCAATAAAATACTTTTATATCTAAGAAAAGTATTGAAATATCTGCAACCTCAAGGCTCTCTGATTTAAAACGTTAAGGTTTCTGCAATCATTAAAGTCTATAAATGGGCTTTCCTTGGTAGCACAGATGATAAAGAATCCACCTGCCATTGCTGGAGACCTGAGTTCGAACCCTGGGTTGGGAAGATCCTCTGGTGGAGTGAATGAATACCCATGCCAGTATTCTTGCCTGAAGAATTTCATGGACAGAGGAGCTTGGCAGGCTGGAGTCCGTGGGGTGGTAAAGAGTAGGACATGACTGAGCAACCAGCAGTTTCACACTTTCACAAAGGCTCTAGATAAGGATACATTTCTATATTTTACCACTTGGTGGCAGTAGAGATTAAAACACAGCTTCAGCTACTTAATACTGGAATTTTCAGGCCTCCAAATCATACTACTTAAATTCACAGTAACTTGTTAGCTCTAAAAATAATTAAAAATTGCTCATAAAACATGCACATAATATTAAAAGTATATAAGCTATAATATGGAAATAGAATCCAAGGGAATATGTGGCCAGTAAAACAAGCTAACCCCAAGAAAGATTCACTTACAAAAGAAAGTGTCATGGCACCTATGCACAGGCTATATGTGGGTCATGGATTATCAGTGGACTACATGATGAGTAAGACTGATCAATTACATAGTCACAGAACCTAGAAGAAACAAACAAATATATTGTTCAGTAAAGACACAGCTCTTCCTGGTCCTGAGGTGCCAAGAAAATTTCTTTCATCAGTTTCCATAGAGAAGAAACTGTTTGGTTCAGGGAAAAATGTTCTTAGGAAAGTTCTTTCAGTAAATTTCATGAGGTTCACAGGCCTGTTGGTTTGTAGTCTCAAAGTGGGGTTAGCATGTCAGTCTAAAATACATTAAAAATTAAATGGGGAAAATAACTCTATGCAGCACATAGGATCTGGTTCACTTGTGCAGTTCTTTGATACTCTGGAAAATTCAATAGAAGATCTTACATAACCTACAGAAATTAGTAGACTATAAGTGTTCCATGAATATTATGTTGAACTGATTTGAATCTTTTTCAGCAACAGAGGCTTTTAGATTGTTACTCTAATATACACCATATGTATGACAGTTTTATATAATCTGATAAATGCAGAGCNGCGTGCGTGCGTGTGTGCCTGTGTGTGGACGTGCATCTGTTCCTCTCTTGTTGTCTGACATTCATCTTTCCTTTCCTATCCTATCAACTCTTTCTCTCATTAGAAAAAA
Organism: Neotragus pygmaeus; assembly: GCA_006410875.1. Lineage (NCBI taxonomy): Eukaryota > Metazoa > Chordata > Mammalia > Artiodactyla > Bovidae > Neotragus > Neotragus pygmaeus. The sequence goes on from SJYV01011725.1 coordinate 294,738, forward strand.
TTGAGGTATAACTTGCATACCATAACTGTACAAATCTTAAATGAAAGACCTCGATGAATTTTACATGAGTCTACACCTGTGGATCCACATCCCAGAGCAAGAAACAAATCATCTCAGCCCCCAGCAGCCCCCTTCTCGCTCAGGATCACCGCCAACTGCCAAGCAAACCGGTTATTTTGACTCTCTTACTGTTTATTCTCATTATTTTAAATCCAAAACGCGATTGGGAATTTTTTCTTTTCCTCACTGTGTATACATGTGACATTCTGTCTGTCCGCTTCGGAACTTTCTCAGGCATAGCTTTCCTTCTGAGAGTCCCTCATCTTTGTTCCTTCATTCGATCAACAATTATTGAATACCTCCTGAGCCGGGCTGTGTGTGTCTAACCCACTCCCTCCCTCCCTCCCCTGGCTGCTCCCTCCCCGCTTGCTCTCTCTAAGTCATTATTGAATTCTGCTGCTATTCCGTGCGTCACTGCAGGAGTGTATGTGTGCGTGAGAGTGTGTTTGTGTGTGTCCTGCTTGCCCACCACCTCCCCCTCGTTCCTGTTTGCTTCCCCCACCTCTGTCTCTCTCTCCTCCTCTCCCACTCCTGGGGGCTCCATCTAGAATTTTCCAGGTGTGCCTGGCTCTGTTTCTCCCTCTCTCCTTTCTTCCCTCACTTTCTCGGAGGGTGGGTGAGCACTGGCCAGCGCTGTGTATGTGTGTGTGTGTGTGTGTGTGCACGCGCGCGCCTGGCCCCCCACCTCCTGCCCCTCGAAGCTCCCCAGACCGCTTCGCAAACTCTATTTGCTCTGCAACTAGCTGCCATCGGGATCTCTAGCTGAGCTGAGCCCCAGATCCGTCCCCCCACCACTGATCTGTCTCTCCCATCCTGCAGAGCACCCGTCCCAGAGCTCTCTCTGTGCACCTCCCTCTCATTCTCTGGCTGTCAGTATTGTGTTCCTGACCCCCTGAAATGGCTTTGCTGTGGCCTCTCCCACTCTCCAGCCAACTCGGGTCTGACTCTGCAGACAAACCCATTCTCTGAACCCCGAGGACACCGCGTCGCTTGACCCTACCCCTCCCTCCCTGCTGACTCCTTCTCCATGTCTGGTCCTGCCACCTGTCACCTGTTGCCATGCTCCAGCCTGCATCTGACTGCAGGAGAATTTGGTCAACAAACATGGTTGCTGCTCCACGATGGGGTGGTGGTGGGGGGGTGCGTGAGGGAGACAAAGGACCCCTCCACCCCTCAGTCCCCCTGCTGTGGGGTAGACCTTAGAGTCAAAAGGGTATCCGTGGCCGGGCTCCCTGGTGTGGAGGGGAGCCCCCGAGCCTGGTTCAGGCACCTGGCCTCATCCCCATCTTCTCGTCTCCACCGCCTTCCCTGTCCTTCCATCTCACCCTTGTGGGTGTCCCTCCCGTCTCTCCACATGTCAGTGCGCGTTCTCGTCTGACTCAGGCTGAGGGTCTGTGTGTCTCTCCCTGTGAGGTCTGTCTGTCTGTCCCCGTGCACCAGAGCATGTGATGATCTGGTCGTCCTGTCTGTGTGTCTGTGGATGTGTTTGTGTGTGTATTTATTTGACTGTCTGGTATCTGTATTTGTGTGTATATGTACATCTGTCTCTCTGGGTTTGTGTGTTTATCTGATGGTCTGTGTGTCCTGACCTGGAATTCTGAATGTCTCTGCCCCTGAGAACGGGAATGTGTGCTGGTCTCCGTGTGTGTGTGTGTCTTCTGTCTGTGTGCGGTGTTGCATGTGTGCGTGATGTCCATCCAAGTGTCTCAGGGACAGTCCTTCCTGGTTGTGTCTCCATGTCTTGTGAGAATCGCTGTGTCTCTGGCCTGTCTCTCTGAGTGGAGGGGTCTGTCTGGATGATTTTGTCCATGTGTCCTTCCCTCTCTGTCTGGGGGCTCCTTGTCTATCTGTCTGGCCCCAGATCCCCCCAGTGCCAGGCTATCCAGCTCACGTGTCTCCCTCGCCCTCCTCTTTCTTCTCTGCATCCTTGCTCCTGGGAGCTTTGATGGGATATCACGTCATGGTCTGTGCCCGGTGGCCTGAGCGTGGGCTGTGTGTCACACCTCACGCCCGCGTGGGCCGGCAGCGTGCGTCATCCCGAGCCCCTGGCGGCACGGGGGTCTCGCCTGGCCGCTTCTGCTTTCTCTCTGCCTCCTTGCTCTCCCTTGGAGCCTTTCTCGAGCTTTCTTCCCCTTTCTTTCTGTGTCTTGCTGGCGTCTCTGTGAGTCTCTCCAAAGCATCTTGCTCTCACCCCTCCTGTTGCTTTTCTGTTGGGGAAACTTTCAGGATTTAATCAAGTCTTAATCAGCCAACCCTGCAGGGGGCAGAGCCAGCAGGGCTGGGGCCTGACAGGTCCTCCTTGTCCTTCTTATTCCTCCTGTTCTCATTAGGGTCCGTCTCCCTGGGGGACACTCCCCTTCAAAACCAAGACACCCACTGGCACCTACAGGAATGGCCTTGGCTGCAGGCAGGGCTCCACTGCCCCCTACTCCCCCAGCCCCTGCCCGCTGCCCTTCTGCTCCAGCCACCCTGCCATGGCCTTTCCTTGACTGAGACGTGCTGCCCCACCCCAGGGCCTTTGCATGTGCTGTTCCAGATGCCCGGAGCACTCTCTCCTGAGATTTGTGCGCTCGCTCACCTCTCAGACTGCTGCTTCATTGTCTCCTCTTCAGAGCGGCCTCCCTGATGACTGAGCCTCACACAGAATCCTCCAGTTGAGCTTTCCTTACCTTATTTCACTTTCACTTTTGGGGCTTCCCTGGTGGCTCAGAAGGTAAAGCAACTGCCTGCAACGCGGGAGACCTGGGTTCAATTTCTGGGTCAGGAAGATGCCCTGGAGAAGGAAATAGCAATCCACTCCAGCACTCTTGCCTGGAAAATCCCATGGACGGAGGAGCCTCGTAGGCTACAGTCCATGGGGTCACAAAGAGTCTGACACGACTGAGCGACTTCACTTTCACTCTTCACCTTATTTTGCTGTCTCTGTCTTCAGAGCACTCTTCACTGCAGCTGTCATCTTTTAAAATATTTATTTTAAGCTTTTTATATATACTGGGGTATAGCTAATTATGAGCTTCCCTGGTGGCTCAGATGGCAAAGAGTCTGCCTGCAATGTGGAAGACCCAGATTCGATCCCTGGGTTGGGAAGATCCCTTGGAGAAGGGCATGGCAACCCACTCCAGTGTACTTGCCTAGAGAATTCCATGGACAGAAGCAGCTGATGAGCTACAGTCCATGAGGTCGCAGAGTTGGACACGACTGAGCGACTGACAGACACACATAGCCAATTAACAAATAACAGTGTTGTGACAGTTTCAGGTAAACAGGAAAGGGACTCAGCCATGCATATACATGTATTCCTTCTCCCCAAACCCCCCTCCAGTCCAGGCTGCCACATAACATTGAACAGAGTTCCATGTGCTATACTGTAGGTCCTTGTTGTTATCCATTTTAAATACAGCAGTGTGTACATGCCCATCCCCAACACCCCAACCGTCTCTCCCCTCCGGGCAACCATAAGCTCGTTCTCCAAGTCCTGCAGCTATCACCTTATCCATGCATTTCTTGGTTTATCTTCTTTCTCTCACGCCATCCTTGCTGCCACTGTGCTGTAGGACCCTGGAAGAGGCAGGGAGTGTCTGTTCGCTGCTGTGTCTGCAGGTTCAAGAACACTGCCCGGCCCGGGGAAGGCCCTCAGTACGTGTTCTCTGACTCATTGAACAACCTAATGTCTAAGCCCTGCCTGGCTGGGATGCAGGGAAGTGCCTCTTCTTGTTCATCCAGTTCCAGGGAGGCAGCCCCAGCTCCAGCCTTGGGGACCCCATCAGCCGTCACCTGTGCCTAACTGGTCCCCAAGTCCCGGGGCCTTGGCTGAGTCCTCCCTCTATCCCAGTGCCCGCTGCTCACAGCTCATAAGCCCCCACTTGAGTGACTGATGCCCGCATCCTCTCTGGTCTCCACCAGGGTCTGATCTTACCCTGGGC
>SJYV01011725.1:307340-367077 GCA_006410875.1 Neotragus pygmaeus
ATCTTCCCAACCCAGGGATCGAACCCAGGTCTCCCACATTGCAGGTGGATTCTTTACTTAAGAAACCCAAGAACAAATGGACAGGCCAGGAAAAGGGTTGGTGGGACACAGAAGGCCCCCAGCATCCTGATGGCGGTAGCAGAAGAGAGAGAGAAGGGAGAGGAAGGGAGGATGGGTCTTTCTCTGTCTCTGCCTCTAATCTAAACGCCCCCCCCACTCCCTGCTATTTTTTTCTCTGGGTTTCTCTGTCTAGCTTCCTCTCCTCCCCCATCTTATACACAAACACACACACACGGACACACATCTGATAAAGCCCCAGAAGGAGGAAGGAATGGAGAGAGAAGACTGCCAGACAGACAGACCTTCCCAGACAAAGACATTCAGACCATACAGACCAGCTGACAAAGACACACAGGGGTGTCCCAAATGGGGACCCCTCAAATGCTTCCGAAGGAATAGGTAAGTAAGAACAGAGTGAAACTGAATCTGCAGAGAAAGACACACATGGAGAAAAAAAATGTTCACAGATATAAGGAAGATTGTGAAAAGATACTCAAATGTTAATAGTGGTTCTTTTCTCTCTAGGAGCTGGGATTACAGGGGATTTTTATTTCATATTCTTCTGCACATTCTTTCTGGTATTTTCCACCTTCTCTGCGGTGAACACATATTACTTCTGAAACCAAAGGAAAACAATGAATGTCATTTCTGAGAGGGAGAAAATGTCCTCGGGGTGGGGGGAGGAACAAAGCCTGCCAAAGCTGCAGAGAAGCAGCGAGACTGTGGACCACACGCGAACACACACACTCTACACCCGCCTGCACACTCACAGGCTCACACACAGTTCTACATTCACATGTACTGCCCCCAACAGGCACACACACAGGCCCATTTTTTATGCTCACAGCGTGAACAACCAGAGTGAAATTCCAGAAGTCTCCAAGGAAGCAAAAGGATGGAGAAGGGGAGGAAGGAGAGGCAGCCAGGGAAGCCCAGAGATGGACGAACAGACACACATACACACACGCGCACACATGACTCTCTAGCCTAGGACATGACTCGGCACAGCCTCTGACAACAGACCCCTGACACCTGCTTTACTCTGATGGTGGCTGTGGTTATAACTTCCTCATGATCTTCTTCTTACAATGGTAATAACGTAATTTGTGTTGCTGGCAGACAATTTAGAAAAAAATGATGCTCTATTTTCTGAATGAGCAAAAACTTATGAATGGGAGTGACCAACGGAGACACAGGGAGAGCAAACTGGGAGGAAACCACAGAGGAAGTGAGAGAGGCGAGTGCCTGCGCAGGGGGCCACACTCATCCGCGAGCGCACACACGGAACAGGGCGAGAGCAAGGTGGCAATTTCTCAAGGCTGTGGAGAGGGGGAGGTGGCACACAGACAGCCAGGCAGATGGGCGTCAGGGAGCCAGACAGAGACACGAGCGCGACCCGCCTCCTGCCCCTGAGCTCACAGAGACTAGGGGTAAAACGCCAGNATTAGGGAGCGAAGGGAATCACGGAGGCCTGTGGGCAGCAGGGACGGGGGAGGGAAGGCTGGGGAACGAGTGACATTCATGATACGTGCCCGCCTTGAAGGCTTTGGCTTCGGTTCTCCTTCCCTTATCATTCCTTTTACCTGGCTCCCTCCTCTGCTCCTTGATGGTGTCCCTCCCGTAACCTTCTGGGCACATCCCTGTGGCTGCTGGTACCACGTTCTCTGATCACAATCTGTTTCTCCCAGGCTTGCCTTCCCCGTGAGACTGGGCATGACTTGGAGAGGAACTGGTCTGGTACTCAGCCCCTCTCTGGAGCTTTGGCCGCCAACATTCACACAAGCCCAGGCATGAGTGAGGCACTTAGGGAATGCTGGAGAGTGGCTACAAGAATGAACAACTTTTTCTTCTCCATCTGCAGACTCGTATGCATCCTTTAAGGCCCAGCTCAAATGACCCTTCCTCACTAACATCTTTCCTGATCCCCTATTAGTAAGTGGCTTCCTGGGCTCTCTCACCAGTGTGGGTGTTAAAACAAATCTCAGGTCACATAACTGTTCTCTTTCTGTTTATCTGCCTTCTGAAGGGCTGTGGGTGCTCAGGGGCAGAGTGAGAATATAACCACACCTGAAAGAATAACAGCTCATTCTTGTACAGTGCTTACTATATGCTTGAAACTGTCCTAAATGCCTCACAGGTGTTTTGCATTTAATCCTTACACTATGATTCTTGATACTATTTTATCCCCATTTTACAGATGGGTAAACCAAGACTGAGAGAGGTTAAGTGACTCGTCCCAGCTCACGCAGCAAGTAATTAGTGGAGGTGGGCTTTGAACCAGGCTATCTGGGTCCAGAGTCATCTTCTAAGTGATACAAGGTGGTATGTGTTCAGCACTTTTTCTCTCAGCAGTTTTCTCCAGGGCCCTGAAATCTCTCTCTTTTCAGCTTCTCATGTCCTGCCCAGAGCCTGTTGTCTCTTCACTCTGCCCCTTCTTGCTGGGCAGTACATCCCCTGCTTCTGTAGTCCACAGGAGTAAAGACACGATGCCAGTGCCGGCTGGGCCTCTCCCTGAATGCTTGAAACCCACCACCTTGTCTCTGCAGCCCCCAAACCCGTTTTTCTCCTGTTCTCATTCGTGCCCACCGGGGCTGCAGCCAGGAGTCTGGAGTCGTCTCTGATTCCTCAACTCCCTCTGCCCACAGCCATCTGCCCGCTTTCTGCTGCCCGTCCCTCCGGGAGCCCCTAGGCAGCCCCTGTGTAGCCCCTCCTGTGGCACAGCCCCCTCCCTGGGCCCCTACCTCTGCGCTCATCCCTCCACTTCTTGCTCCAACACCTGTCACCTTTCCAAGTCCCTTCTTCTGCCAGTGAAGCCACTGACAGCACGTTCCTTGTGGGGTGTCACGAGGATTAGATGAATTTTGAAAAGCTGTTACGGCAGGGCCAGGCTCACCATCCGCAGCTGTTATTAAGGATTAAACAGATAGTTGTTATTAGAGATTTTCTGAATGAATGAATGAATGAGCCAGTGGCTGCACCTTCCTTCTCTTGTCCTGCTCTCAGTAACATCTTCCACCTCCTTGTCTCACAGGCTGTACTTGTGGAAGGTTGAATACACTTCCAATTTTGGATCCCTCCAGCCAGCATGCACCTCTCTCCCATCCTAGCAAAAGAGTCTTCTCTTGACCCCCATCTCTCCCCCAGTTACAGCTCTCTCTCTCTCCTCTCTTCTCAGCAAAGCTTGGGGTAAAGAACTGACCCTACCCCAGCCAGCCCTTGCCTCCACACCCGCTGGGATCAGCAATCCATCCCCAGCAAGGTCACTGGTGTGACCTCCTTGCTGCCAGATTTAATGGACATTTAAATTTTAGTCTTTGCCACATTTCATAGCTATTCTCAGTTCGCAGGACATTCAACACCACTCCCCGCCCCTTGTGTCCTTCGTGACTAGCTGTTGGAGAAAGCTGGAGAACCCCTTGTAAGTGTGGATGACATATTGGCAAGCCCATGGCTCAGTCTTTGGAGATTTTTCTCTCTCTGTCTCTCTCTCCCTGCTTCCTTAGGAATCTTGATTCATCCAGTCCTATCCTATCCAGTCCCAGCGAGCCTTATGCTCATGACTTCCAGCCCGAACCCAAATCCCAGACCACCAAACCCACATCTCCATGTGGGAGTCTACAGGCAACTCAGCTCTAACACGCTCCTAATGAGACCTTGACATCCATTCCCCAAGCCTGACCCCGCTCCCGACCTTGCCTACCTCACTGCTGTAACTGATGCACCCACAGCCAGAACCGACGAGCTGCCCTCCCTCCTTGCCAAGACCATGTCCCCAGCTCCTCCCATTTCTCCTCCTACCTGTTTCCCTGCCCCTTATCTCAGTAACCACCCAAACGCTATGACTCTCAAGTTTTCATTTCCTGCCTCATCATTATCTTGAGCCTCAGATCAGTGTGGTCAGCCATTTTCTAGATGCTTCCACCTTGATGTTCTTCCAGGCACCTGCCACTCCATGTGTCCCAAAGTGGACTCAGCATCTTCCCCACATGTCCTTCTCCGGCTGGGGTCCCCGGGCCTGCAAACAGGATGTGTCCTGTTGTGGAAGGCGGTATCTTCACGTCACTTTCAGTCCTGCTTTGCTCACTCCACCAGCATTTCTCATTGGGGTGGTCACCTTCCAGTCTCCCATTGTACCCTCTCAGTCACTGAGGATTGTATGTCCTGGTTCTTCTCTCTGTTCCCAGTCCTGTGGTCATCCTTGACTTCACCACCCACATGGATGGTGTGTGTGTTAGTTGCTCAATCATGTCCAAATCTTTGAGACCCCATGGACTGTAGCCCGCTAGGCTCCTCTGCCCATGGACTTCTCCAGGCAAGAATACTGGAGTGGGTAGCCTTCCCTTCTCCAGGGGATCTTCCTGACCTTGGAATTGAATCCAGTTCTCCTGCATTGCAGGTGGATTGTTTACCACTGAACCATTAAGGAAACCCACGGATGGTGCAGTCATTACCATGGTCTCCCAAGTGCCAACAATCTTGTCCTCCACTCAACCTTAACCATGGTCTCTCTTTGACCTTGCAACAACAGCTCCAATTCCAAAATCCCAAATTCAAGCCATCCTATTCCCAAGCCTTCATCACCTGTTGTCATTCCATCTGATATACTCGAGCATGTCTCGGATCTCAACAAGACCTTAAAAATCATCCCCCACCATTCTTTCTCTAACCCCTCTAGTTAGCTTTCCACTCCCACCTTGCTATTGCCGTTACTCTTGCCAGTGTCTGCAGCGACTTCCATCTTCAGGTCCAGTGATCAGCTCTCAGTCCTCATCTTCCCGTCCCATCAGCAGTATCGGATATGGTTGAACACTTCCTCATTCTTGAAACATTCACTTTCCTCGACTCTCATGATATGACATTCTTTTGATTTCTTGGTCTCTTTTGCTGTATCCTCCCACTTCCCCCAACCTCTATATGGCCCACTTTTCATCTTCATTTACACAGTCTCTCCAGTTCAACAGTTTCACATACTCTCTATTCTCTATGACTCCCAGACGCTACCTTTCCCTTAACTTCAGACCCTACTGCCCATTCAGCACCTCTGCAGGGATAGCCAACACACCTTTCAAATTCACTGTCTCCGAAGCTGAAACTATTCCATCTTCCCTGAAAACCTGTTCCTGCCTCAGTTTCTGCCCCAGATCAATAGATGACCCCACCCCCAAACCCTGGAAGTTCTCCAGGAGTCCCTTGTGACCCTCATCATTCATACATACTCACGGTCAGTTCACTGGTTTAAGTCTCACAGAGTGAATTTCCAGAGGACCCACAATCATTCTGCTTTCTTCACCCCATCTGTTCCATCCTAACTCAAGCACCCACCGTTTCTCTGAGACAATAATAGCTCCGCCTCCTTCCTGGGCTCGCTGTTTCTACTCCTGAATGCAGAACCTGAGGAATCTTATAAGTCAGATCAGGCTGCAGCTTGATTAGACCCTTCTAATGGCTTCCCATTGCAATGACTGTAAAACCCAAGCTTTGAGCCGAAGTCTAACATGATCTGGCCCTGATCACATGAGACTTAGTAGTTAGTTACTGGGCCTTCCCTGATGGCTCAGGCAGTAAAGGATCTGCTTTTCATGTGGGAGACCCAGGTTCGATCCCTGGGTCAGGAAGACCCCCTGGAGAAGGGAATAGCCACCCATTCCAGTATTCTTGCCTGGAGAATTCCATGGACAGAGGAGCCTGGCAGACTACAGTCCATGGGGTCACAAAGAGTCAGACACAGCTGCGTGACTAACACTTTCACATCTCACTGACTTACTTGGCTTTTTCCTGTCTTCTGTACTAGAAGATNCCTGGAGAATTCCATGGACAGAGGAGCCTGGCAGACTACAGTCCATGGGGTCACAAAGAGTCAGACACAGCTGCGTGACTAACACTTTCACATCTCACTGACTTACTTGGCTTTTTCCTGTCTTCTGTACTAGAAGATCAGTTCTGGGAGAAGAGGAGCTGTATCTCCTACAGTAGAAATTCCTTGTTTAATCTACTCATTCAACAGTGTCTGGCACATAGTAGGTGCTCTATAAATGCTCATGGATCATGAGCATGATCCCAATTGGTGACCACATCCTCATCAAGTCTGCTGTTTCTCAGCCCTCCTCCTGTGCCCACCACTCCAGCTCACCCCTCCTACTTTGCCCTCCTCGCCAGCTCACCCCTCCTCCTTTGCCCTCCACGCCAGCTCACCCCTCGGTGTCCCTGCTCGGCTCTGCTGTGTTTGTCATTCTCTGCTAGCTTCTGAGTTCTCTCTCCCCACAGGTTTGGCCCTCCACTGTGAGTGGATCATCCTGTGTGTGTGTGTGTGTGAACTCACAGCCATGTCTGGGAATGCCTGTCTCACCGTGGTTTATTCTTGAGTCTTACTTATTGAGTTTCAATCCGATTTCCGGTTTGCTTCATTCATTCATTCCTTTGTTAGTTTACTACTTCATTTAGTTATTCCATCTTTAAATACCTTGTGGTGGATGCTATGTTAGGAAATGTATTTGTGTGATGTGGGTGTGTGGTCATATATGAATCACTCTTATTCAGGGCCCTTTATTAAATTTTGTTCTCATCTCTGGATTACCCATCCATTCATCCATCCACTTACCTATCCATCCACTTATTGATCCCATCCAGCCAGCCATCCATCCATCCATCATCTAACAAGTTCTGGATTCTGTGCCAATCAGCGAGAATGTGAGTGTGTGTGCAGTGTACCTACAACTGTGTCCCTGCTGTCTGAGGGCCCCTTTCCCCTCCTTCACGGCCTTTCTTTTTATCTCACTCCAAAGACACATTTCCTTTCTCTCTACAGTGGAGCTTTGTTGAATTTTTGCTCTGAGTCTGTGAGCAATTCTGCGTGTGTGTGTGTGTGTGTGTACGTGCAAGCACCTGCTGACCTTCCCTCTCTGCTCCCTCTCCCTCTGGAGCTTGTGTAGTTTTGCCATTTCTTTGTGACACTCTCACTCTGTGTGTATGTGTGTGTGTGAACATCTGTTGGTCTCTCACATCTTCTCCCTTGGGGCTTAGGCTTAGGTGGTTCCCAGTCTTTAGGTCACTGTCATAGACACTTTGTCCAACTATTTATTGATTCATCCACAAGAGGTTTATTAAACACCTGCTTCATGCCAGGGATGTGTGTGTGTGTGTCTGTGTGGTGTAAGCACGTGGCAGTGGTGTAAGTGCTGTCCACTGCCCTACCCCCGTCTCCTGTCCTTCCACCTGCCTTCACAATCAGGGCCCCAGGTGTGTGTACTGGGCCCCACCCCCTCCTCATCATGGGCTCCTGTCCGTGGGACAGACTCCCATTTTGCTCACATGTTGAAAACTCAAAGCCAACTCCCAGCTGGCTTTGGTACCTCAAATGTAGAATATGACAAGCTCACCGCATCATTTCCTCACCTCTAATGGGTTTCTCTCCCTGTTCTCATTAGCGCTGAGTGTCATTGCCTGCCTGGGTTCGCAGCCAGGAGCCCCGAGTCATCTCCGAATCCTCACTCTCCCACCACCCACAGTCCATCTGTTCTCTTTCCTGTAACATCTTCCTCCAAAAGCTGCTCAGCACCCACTCCCCAACGTCTGATCAGCCCCTCCTTCAGCTGGGCCCAGAAAACTGAAGCCTGGACCACTGCCTTCATACATCCAACCAACAGAGTAGCCCCAAGCACCTCTGGTTCTCTGATGAAGACACAGACCCCAAAGCCCCAGCCCAAGTCTTGCAGGAGCTCATCAGAGTCCAGGGAAAAAACAGACCAGTCATCACTGCTCTATGAGATGTGTGATGGAGCATCCCAGGATTTTCTGTCACTTTGGTGACTACACTATGTGTTGTGGGGGTGACATCTGTCTTTTTTGCCTTGGCCACTTTTTCAGACCTTCTTCTTCCTTCCAGCCCTCCAGACTGGGCTCAAGGTGCTCCCCAGGGCTGTGTCCTCCTCCTCCTCTCCTTCCAAGAGCTCTCCATGCCCAGGGCTTCTGAGACCCTCCTCCGTGCAGAAACTCCCTTGTGCATACTGGCTGTTCCTTCCTCAGTCCCACTTGGATGCCCCGGCAACATCACAGACTTACCAAGACAAGATCAAGCTCCTTAGGATCCCCACCCTCTCCCTTGTTCCTGCCTTGCCTCTTCAAGATCAGAAATCTAAACGTCACCTTCTCTTTTCCTTTTCCCTCCATTTCCAATTTAGTTCTCATTTCTTGCTGACTCTTCCTCCAACATCTCTCTCCAGCCTTTCCCCTTGTTCCTGCCCATCCTTGTGGCCAGTGTGGTTGCCCTAGCAACGGCCATGCTCGCCTTCTCTCCAGGCTGCTCTCAGCAGGGGGACGTGCTCACTTTCCTCTGACTTGTGGAGAAACACTCCATCTTGTCCTGTTTCACTCCCGGCTGCTCTCTCCTTCCATCTTCAGAAACCTTGGCTTTAGCACGCGTGCACGTGTGCCAAGTCACTTCAGCCGTATCCGACTCTTTGTGACCCTACGGACTGGAGTCCACCAGGCTTTCTGCCCATGGGACTCTCCAGGCAAGAATACTGGAGTGAGGTGCCATTTCCTTCTCCAGGGGATCTTCCTGCCCCTGGATCAAACTCGCTTTTCTTCCATCTCCTGCATGGGCAGGCGAGTTCTTTACCACTGGCGCCACCTGGGAAGCCCTGGCCTTAACATAGCCACCTCCAGTTCCTCTGGGTCCCCCATGACGCTTGGCAGATCCCTCTACTGACCTCCTGTCCACCAGATCCGCAGTCTATTCTATTGCAAACAGAACATGCATCTGCCCAGTGGAGAGGCTCCCAGGGATGTTCCCTCCTCACTGTCAGCAAGGCTGCAATGGCCTCTATCCTTTCCCCTCTCAAGCTCATCGCTAAGAACAAGACACCATATTCTCTTTGATGAAGACCCTGACAGCCTCCCTCCCAATATCCCATCATATCCCAGGGATATCCAGGCATGCCTTTGGTTTGGGTGGCTTTCTCCCCACCAGACTGAGCCTTGCATCTGATTTCTTCTCTGGACGTCAGCACAGAGGTGGGGCTGGGGGACATTAGGCTTGGGGAAAGAGGAGGGGTGGACAGATAGGAGTTGCACCTGTGAGTTTCCTCTTTCTCCTTGTTCTTCATCAGTTTCCTTCTCCCCTCTCAGCCACCCTTCACTATCTTTTAATAAAAATTACATTTTGGTCTCTTCTGTGATATACAAATATATTATCTTAAAATATTAAAACACTACATATGAAACTAAATTCCCTTCCCTTTTTCTTCTCAAATTCCCTTCCCAAGTGGAAACTAGCATTATCAAAGTAGTGCAAAAAAAAAAAAAAAATCACACATACACACACAGAGTGTCAAAGCAGCCAAAATAATACCCAGCGATGAAAGACTTCTTTCCTCCTAAGAACAGAACATGGCGAGGACATCCTCTTTTTATCCCTCTTATTACCTCTTTTATCACTCTTATCACCTCCCATTGGAGGTCTTAGCCAGTGCAATATGGCAAGAAAAAAGAAGTAAAAGAACATACAGAAGGTAGAGGAAGAAATAAAACTTTCTCTTAGCAGATGACATTATTGTCTACATAGGAACTTTTAAAGAACTTACAAAAGAGACTCCTCGAACTGTTAAGTGAGTTTAGCAAGGTCACAAGATACAAAACCAATCTACAAAAATCAGGGAATAACTGGAAATGGAAGCATGTACATTCCTTTAGAAAATTCAGAGAATAGTTTGGTAAACAGTATTCAAAGTACTGTCGCTGTTCTTGTTTTTAAAAGAAATCGTCTCGTACTGTGTATCTGACTCTCTTGTGGGCTTTGACACTCAGCTGTTCTCCGAGGGCTCCTTTTCCTTCTTAGAGAGTGTATCGCACTTAGTTCCCTTTCTCTGCTCACAGGATTTCTGAGAAGAGCTGCACCGGAGTTTATTTAGCTCTTCCCCACCAAAGATGGACATCCTGGTTGTTTTTGCTTTCGCATCGTTACAGATAAGATGGTGCTGAACACGTGCTATCTCTTTCCGGCTACCACTTCTCCAGGTCCTAGGGGCACTCCAAATCTTGGCTGTGCGGTCGTCTGTCTCCTAGCTCCCCGAGAGCTCTATGTATCTTCTTCCTTGCTTCATTCTCTCTTAGTTTCTTCTTTATCTTTCCCATTTTGTTTTGGACTTGGCCCTAGATATTGCGCGCGCGTGTGCGCGCGCGCTCGTGTGTGTATTTCCACGTTGCCTATTCCCCACCCTGTATGTGGATCAGTAAAGGTCCTATCAGGAAATTGATGTCACAATCAAATTAGGACAACTTGAGGAACTTTCCTGTCTCTGGGGACTTTCTCAAGTTTTATTCTCACCCTGGGCTACTCCATCCTCTCATCCCTCCAGAAAGACCCATGGAGGCTGTTCTAGAAGCAGAGCTTAGAGAAAGAGGGAGAGAGCGTGTGTGTATCAGGGGATGTGCACGGGCGCGTGTGCTCATGTCTCTACCTGCTTGCCTGTGGGTCCCCTGAAGGTTTCACCTTCCTTCTTTTTCTTTTCTTTCTAACTTACACATCATCTTGTTCCTCTTGCTTCTGTCTTGATCTCTGTCTCTCAGCCATGCTCTTCCCCACTTTCCTGAGAAAGCACTATTCAATTTTGCTCTGCATTTGTGCATCATTCCTACCGTGACTATGTGTGTGTGTGTGCGCGCGCATGCACATAGCCCGCCCCCTCAGCTCCATCTCTTTTTTCTCAAGCTTGTAAAGTTTTTTTTACTTTCTCCTTGTCTTACCGTGGGCATGCAGCAGGCACATGTGTACCCGTGTTTGGGTCCTGCTTCTCTCTCATCGGCTCCCACCCTCTCTGCCATCCTCCACGCCTGTTTGTCTGCCCGTCCGTCTATCCACAGCATTGCTATTGAGCATACTAGGGTCTGTCCGTCCTGACCGTCTTTCCCCCCTGGGTCCTCCTGCTTCACACGCCCTCACATGGCAGACCCCCAGGTTCCTGTCCTGGATCTTTCTCTCTCCTACTTTTCACTCGCTTCCTGGATGAGTTCACAGAGTTCTTCTTGGCATGGACTCACCCGTGTACTTCCTGCAGCCCCCTCCTGCTCATCCTCTCCCCTCTCCTCCCCTCTCCTGGGCTCACATGCAAACCCAGTGCATCATCTCCTGGTCCTCCCAGTGTGCTTCTCTCCCCGCTCTCATTAGCGCTGTGCATCACCACCACCTGGGCCTTCACAGCCGGGAGTTGGAGTCATCTCTGACTCGCTCATTACTGCCATCCACCCCCATCTGTCCCCTCTTCCTGTCAAGACTCCCTCTGAGGGGCTTCTCAGCACTTCCCTCCCCCCACATCCCTTCAGCCTCTCAGAGCTACAGTCATCAGTTCTTTGCTGCCTGGACCATCCCTCCATCCATCCATCTCTCCGCCTATACCATTAACTTGCCCTAAGTACCCACTGAGTCTCTACTGAAGACCCGGGTCCTAAAGCCCACATCCTCCAGGAACTCTGGGGCAACGTGGGTGACCAGGGTTTCCCATGACTGTCTCAGCATTGTTGTGTGTGTATGTCTGTGGTGTGTCTCGGCCACTTTTCCAGACCCTTCTCCTTCCTCCTTGTGTGGTTCCAGCATTGATGTTCCTTGAAGCTGCAACCTCTTCCTTCCTGGCCTTGTTGTCCACTCCTGGGAGTTCGAGGGCCCCCTCCACAAGATGCTGCCTCACCTCATGTCTCCTCCCTCCCCCCAACCCAGGCCCTCTGTTCAGCTTAAATATCCAGACCCTAAATATCCATGGTTCCCTCCTTGGCTCCAAGTAGGTCCACCAGCATCACAGATTTATCAAACATGACCAAATTCTTCACCCCTCCTCATTTTCAAAGACAGAAATCTGACCCTCTAGCCCCTCTCTCTGTCCCCACCTCTAATCGGCCCCCAATTCGTCACTATTCTTTCCCCAAAGGTTTCTCCCATCTCTCCTTGCTCATCCCCATCCTCAGGGCCAGTGTTGTTGCCCTGGCAATGGTCATCCTCTCCCCCTCCTCCCAGATCCTCTTGGTAGGTGGGTTTGCTTGCCTCCCTCCCACCCGAGGAGAGAAGTCCCTGTTTCNTGCAGCGCCCCCCCTTCTCAGGCCTGTCTCTGACTGCCCCTTCCGGGGGCTCGCTCCAAGTCCTTCAGGCATGTGTCAGCAGCCCGGTGCGTGGGGTCCCTGCCAGCGGCTTCAACCCGGATGCCCGACAACCTTTACTTCCTCAAATTCGTCGCCCCTGGGTTTCCTCAGCATCAACATCTCTCCTGGTCTCCCTCTCCCATCTCTGGCCACCTTCTCATCTTTTGTGGCTCCTCTTCCCTGCACTCCCAGAGGCTAAGTCTTCCTTTTGCCTCTCCTCTCTCCACGCCCCCTCCTGTGCCCAGCTCTGAGCACCAGTGCGCGCGTGCTCAGTTGTTTCAATCGTGTCTGGTTCGTTGTGACCCCATGGACTGCGCCTGCCAGTCTCCTCTGTCCACAAGATTCTCCAGGCAAGAATACTGGAGTTGCCATGCCCTCCTCCAGGGGATCTTCCTGACCCAGGGATCCAACTTGCATCTCCTGTGTCTCCTGCATTGCTGGCGGATTCTTTATCCACTGAGACACCAGGTTAGCAAGTTGAAATAAAGAGAATTCCAACCATTTGGAATTCCAACCGAGCACCAGGCCCTTAGTTAAAAGCACCCACTGCCCCCTCACTGCCTCAGGGGCATCGGCCTCAAGCCAAACCCTTCCTTTTTCCTCTTGAATCGGCCCTTCTTCCTGAGTGTCTATCTCACTCAGTTCGAAGGGTTTGTTGAGCATCGGCAAGGTGCCTGCCTTGATCTCGGTGCTATGATGCATCACTGGGACTGGACACTGTGGATACTCTGTCTGCTTCCTTCCTGATCCCTTTTGACCAGCTTTTTTTGTGCCCTTCAATCCTCACCTTTGGTGTGTCTGGTTTCCCACAACTCACATGTGCAGTTGCGTTTAGGGGGTGATTATTCTTAGGCATCTGTCAGGAGCTACTCACCCCACAGACATTAAGAACCAAAAGTGCATAGGGATTTAGGGCTCCATCCTCCAGCCCCACTCTGCACCCCCAAGCCCCTCAGCCGATGCCTGATTGGTGCAGGCGTGTGCAAGTCCAGCTGCCCTCCTTCCAGAAGTGATAATTTGGACGTGTGCCTAACCCTCCTGAACTCCCCAGGGGATCAGGCTGAGTCTCCACTCTTCAGGACCTATCTGAGATGGGTCTCCTCCCCTTTCCTGTCCAACGTCCCCATTCCCTTACCAGTTTGTCTTGAGATCACTTCTTTAATAAGCCATATGTCTCTAAATGCTTGTCCTATGTTTTGCTTCTGGGTACCCTGGTCTAGGTCAGTGGGCATCACAACAGCCAACGCTTACCATCCCCTCCTGAATACATTCACACCCCTTTCAGATTCTCTCCTTCTCCCATCCTCATAGTCACCCTGGGTGTGGCCTTATCATCCAGACAACGTGCCAACTCCTCCCAGGTCCCAGGGCACAGGCTCATCCACTCTGGTCCCCTCTAGCCAGCCCTCAAACACGCATCTGACATCTGATTGTGCCCTTCCTCCACTCAAAACCCTCCCAGTCGACCCAACAAAAATATGGGCAAAAGACACGAACCACCGCGTGCGCGCGCACGCTCAGTCACTTCAGTCGTGTCTGACTCTTTGCGACCCTATGGACTGTAGGTTATGGTGGCGGTTATGCAACTATATGCATTTGTCAAAACTGTATACACCAGTTCCATTCATGTGAAGTTCAAGAACAAGCAAAACCACTCTTGGGTGATAGAGAAGTCAGGATAGTAATTACTTACCCTACAGAGTGGGCATCCCTGGTGGCTCAGTGGCTCAGACAGTAAAAGCGTTTGCCACCAATGTGGGAGACCCGGGTTCGATTCCTGGGTCGGGAAGATCCCTTAGAGAAGGAAATGGCAATGCACTCCAGCACTCTTGCCTGGAAAATCCCATGGACGAAGGAGGCTGATAGGCTACAGTTGATGGGATTGCAAAGAGTCGGACACGACTGAGCAATTTCACTTTCACCCTACAGAGTAGTTACATATAGTTAGATAACCGCCACCATAATTGAGATATAAAACATTTCATCCATCTCCCCAAATTCCCTCAAGCATTACTATGGTTCTCTGTCCTATACTTTTGCCTTTTCCAGAATGTCACATAAATGGAATCACAGAATGGATAATTCTTGGGGTCTGGCTTCTTTTACTCATCATAATGTGCTGGAGATTCATCCATGTTGTTGTATGTTTCAGTATTTGTTCTTTTTTATTGCTGAGACCTGTTCCATTGGTGGATGTTCCACAGCTTTGTTGCTGTAGCTGTTTTCTGGCCACGCTGCACACCGGGTGGTGGGTGCTAAGACTTCTAGGGGGTTGAAATTGCTTTTATCTTGACCTGAGTGATGGTTACATGGATGTGTTCATCATTTGACTTCCCTGGTGGCTCAGAAGATAAAGAATCTGCCTGCAATGCAGAAGATCTGAGTTGGATCCCTGGGTTGGGAAGATTTCTTGGAGAAGGGAATGGTAAAAATTATTTAACTGCACACCTCAGATTTGCCTGCTGTACTTCTTGTGTACTAAGCTTTAATACAAAACTAAATACGTGGCGCAGTGGTGAAGAATCCACCTGGCAATGCAGGAGATACAAGAGATGTGGGTTCAATCTCTAGGTCGGGAAGGTCCTCTGGAGTACGAAATGGCAACCCACTCCAGTGTTCTTGCCTGGGAAATCCCATGGAGGAGCCTGGAGGGCTACAGTCCATGGGGTCACAAAGGGCCAGGCACGACGGAGTACTGAACATAAACATATTCAGCACCCACTGGTTTTATCGACCATGGCAAGTGGGCAAGGGTGTCAGGAGGTGAGGAACATGTGCCCTCAGCCATGATGAAAGATGAAACTGGTACCTACATGGGGCCCGATCACCATGGAGAGAAACACAGAAGGGATCAAGCTTTCTGGGAAGAGAGGCAGTTTAATTAAATGTCGAACTTAACACATGTCTGATGATAATCCCCTCACCTACACCCTTGGCCCCATCTGTTCCCTAGTTGTCACATCCCCACTAGCTCAATGTCCCTGACGTGTGTTCTCAGAAAACTAGTATATTACATTTCACTTTCTAGACAATAGGGCCCCCCTGGCCCCTGCCTCCCTTCTTCTCCCTTTCCTGCCTTCCCTTCTCGGGGTGGGGGGGTATATGCATTCTCAATTGGTTGTTCCCTGACCCCCTTTCCTGACAAGCTTCTCTCACAGAGGTCCCCCCAAGCTTCCCAAACCTTGCCAAGCCTGGAGGTCACCATTCTCTCCTCATCTTTGCATTCCAACCTTCCTGCTCCCTTTCTTGGCAGACCACCCTCTCCTGTCCCCTTGGGCCCCACTTAGCCCTGCCTGAGTAGCCTTGCTGGGCTTCTCTCCCTGTACCTGGCGTCCCATTCTGGTGGTGAGTTCCAGGGTAAGGCTCTTGGATTCTTCTCTGTGTGTCCTTGCCTTGTGGACTGTCTCCTCCTTCTCTGCCTGAGTTCTGAGTTAGATTTGATCTCTGAGCTGTAGGCCAAGCCACCTAAGCCCCCTAGATGCCAACCATGCCAGACGCCCCCCAGCCCCCTCCGCACTCGGGTGCACACAGATGGCTCAGGTCTTCTGGCGCATTTCCTCCTTGGTCCCCAGAGCCCTTGACTCCGGGAATCCTGCTGGCCTTCTGGCTCTTCCAGCTCCCACTTGGAGCCTGTCCTTCTGTGATGGTGTCTTGTCTCCACCTGCACTCCACTTGGGCCTCCTCACCCCCTCTCTGGTTGAAAGGGCCCCCACATCCCTCTCCACACAGCAGCCAGAACATATATATATTTAAAATATTTATTTGGCTGCACCCAGTCTTCTAGTTGTGGCTATGAGAACTCTTTAGTTGCTGCATGTGGGATCCATTTCCCTGACCAGGGATCAAACACGGGCCCCCTGCATTAGGAGTGCAGAGTCTTAGCCACTGGACCACCATGGAAGTCCCCAGAAGGGCCTTTACAAGTGGAAATCATATCGCAGGCCCACGATGCTCCCCACTGCACTTGGAATAAACACCAGCGAGGCTGGGGTACCTGCCTGTCTCACTCCCAGCTTTGCTCTCTGTTGCAGCCACACTGGCCCCTTTGTCATTCCGGGAGCACACCAAGCCTGACCGACTGCAGGTTCCTTGTTCTAAAGTCTCTCTGTTATGGGGTGAATTGATTCCCCCGGAATTCATGTGTTGATGTCACAACCCCCAGCATCTCCAAATTTGTCCTTATTTGGAAATAAGGTCACTGCAGATGTAATAAGTTAAAATGAGGTTATCGTGATGTCAGGTGGGCCCCTAACCCAGTGCAACTGATGTCCTTATAAGAAATCTAGACACAGGCAGATAGGAAGAAAACCAGGCGAAGGTGATAGTGGAGATCAGGGTGATGGCTCTGTCTTCAAGCCGAAGAATGCCAAAAAACCTCCAGAGGCAGGAGGAAGACGTGGGGTAGATCCTCCATTGCAGCCTTGGGATGGAGCTGAGCCTGCCAATGCCTTAAACCTGGACTTCTCACCCCTAGAACTGTGAGCCAATGAATTTCTGTTGCTGAAATTGTAGTTCTTGTTATGCAGCCCTAGCAAACTAATATACTCCCTCTTTCTGGCATACTTCCTCCCCCAGGTCCATATATCACTCACTTCTTCATGTCATTTACATCTCTGACAAAATGCCAACTCCTCAGAGAGCCCTTCTCTGCTTACCCCATCTAAATAGCCCAACCCTTCCCCCAACCCATAAGCAAGGAAAAACTCTGGCTAGTCTCTGCCTCTTGCCCTCATCCTGCATTTTGTCATCACATTTATGATCACTGAAGGCAAGGATGTTGTTGTTTGTGTGCCTGTTGGCTGGCTCTCTCCTCTACTTGCTTGTGAGCTCCATGTGGTCAAGGGTTTTTGGCATCTTCAGCTGTATCTCCTGCATCTTTGCCTGGCATGGGGGGCTGCTGGTTAATAACTCCACTTGGATACATTTAGCCAATCAGAAACTACTTAGTGAGAGGGACTTCCCTGGCTGTTCAGTGGTTAAGACTCCTCGCTTCCACTGCAGGGGGCAGGGGCTTGATTTCTGATCAGGAAACTAAAATCCCACATGCCATGTGGCATGGCCAAGAAAAGAAAATAGACTCTATGCTGGGGAATAGAACAGCCCCGATCCTGGTCCTCATGGAGCATCCCATCTGCAGGGGAAAAGACTCTTATTGACAAGCAATCTTACAGAAAATAAGCAATGAGGGAGACAGACCAGATGCTTACAGTGGCCTTCAAGGAAGACTTCCCCGAGAAGTGATGTCTGAGCTGAGACAGAACTTTCACCAGTGTTAGCAGGTTGAAGTAGACAGAGTTGTTGTTGTTCAGTTGCTCAGTTGTGTCCAACTCTTTGCAAGCCCATGAACAGCAACATGCCTGTCCTTCACCATCTCCTGGAGTTTGCTCAAGTTCATGTCCATTGAGTCAGTGATGCCATCAAACCATCCCATCTTCTGTCATCCCCTTCTCCTCCTGCCCTCAATCTTTCCCAGCAACAGGATCTTTTCTAGTGAGTTGGCCCTTTTCATCAAATGGCCAAAGTATTGGAGCTTCAGCTTCAGCACCAGTCCTTGCAATGAATATTTATGGTTGATTTCCTTTAGAATTGACTGGTTTGATCTCCTTGCAGTCTAAGGGAATCTCAAGAGTCTATTCCAGCACCACAGTTTGAAAGCATCAATTCTTCAGTGCTCAGCTTTCTTTATGGTCCAGCTCTCACATTCAAACGTGACTACAGGATAAACCATAGCTTTGACTATGAAAGAGAGAGACACACCACAAAGGGAGGTTGCTGCTAAGTAGCTTCTGTCGTGTCCGACTCTGTGCAACCCCAGAGACGGCAGCCCACCAGGCTACCCCGTCCCTGGGATTCTCCAGGTAAGAACACTGGAGTGGTTTGTCATTTCCTCCTCCAAGGGAGGTTAGTTCAACAGCAAAAACAGCAAGCGCGAAAGCCCTGAAGCGGGAAGTAGAGGATGACATGTGAGGGATTAACGGGCCCTAGCAGTGGGAGAGTAGCGAGTGAAGGGCAGAATGGTGGGCAATGAGGCCGGAAAAGAGGGCAGAGGGCAGAATCATGCAGTAGGGTTTTTATTCTAAGAGCAGTGAGAAGCCACTGATTGTTTGAAGCAGCGGAGATTGTTTTAAGCCAGAGTGAGCCTGGGAGCAGAGGTCAGGGGTTGTTGCAGTCCTGAGCAGAGTGAGAATAACACCTGGACCAGGCAGTGAGGATGGAAATCAGGGGGCAGGTCTAAGAAATGTCAGCCAGACCGAACAGGCTGGACGTGGTTCTGATTGTCAGGAGAGGCATGGGAGGACTGGGGTCGGAGATGAACCCCACATTTCAGCATGAGTTGGACAGTTGACATCAGGTGGGTGCTATTATCTGGGCTGNGGGCAGGTCTAAGAAATGTCAGCCAGACCGAACAGGCTGGACGTGGTTCTGATTGTCAGGAGAGGCATGGGAGGACTGGGGTCGGAGATGAACCCCACATTTCAGCATGAGTTGGACAGTTGACATCAGGTGGGTGCTATTATCTGGGCTGGGTAGGCTGGATGTTTGGGAATTGGCAGTGTGGTGTCGATGGCCTTTTTTTTTTTTTTTTGATGTGAACCATTGATCTCAATGACTCAGATAATTATGATGGTGTGATCACTGATCTAGAGCCGGACATCCTGGAAGGTGTGGTCAAGTGGACCATAGGAAGCATCACTACAAACAAAGCTAGTTTAAGGTGATGGAATTCCAGCTGAGCTATTTCAAATCCTAAAAGATGATACTGTCAAAGCGCTACATTCAATACATCAACAAATTCAGAAAACTCAGCAGTGGCCACAGGACTGGAAAAGGTCTATTTTCATTTCAGTACCAAAGAAGAGCAATGGCAAAGAATGTTCACACTACCACACAATTGCTTTCATTTCACATGCGAGCAAGGTTATATTCAAAATCCTCCAGGCTAGGCTTGAGCAGTATGTGAACCAAGAACTTCCAGATGTACAAGCTGGGATTAGAAAAGGCAGAGGAACAATCAAATTGCCAGCATTCATTAGATCATGAAGAAAGCAAGGGAGTTCCAGAAAAACATCTACTTCTGCTTCATTAACTATGCTTAAGCCTGTGATATCGTGGATCACAAACTGTGGAAAATTCTTGAACAGATGGGGATAGCAGGCCACTTTGCCCATCTCCTGAGAAACCTGTATATGGGTCAAGAAGCAGCAGTTAGAACTGGACATGGAAAAACTGACTGGTTCAAAATTGGGAAAGGAGTACCACAAGGCTTTATATTGTCACCCTGCTTAGTTAACTGAAATGCAGAGTAAATCATGAGAAATGCCAGGATGAATCATAAGATTGCTGGGAGAAATATCAACAACCTCAGATACGCAGATGATACTACCATAATGGCAGGAAGCAAAGATGAACTAAAGAGCCTCTTGATGAAGGTGAAAGAGGAGAGTGAAAAAACTGGCTTAAAACTCAACATTCAAAAAACCAAGATCATGGCATCTGGTCCTACCACTTCATGACAAAAAGAAGGGGAAAAAGTGGAAGCAGTGACAAACTTTATTTTCTTGGGCTCCAAAATCACTGTGGATGGTGACAACAGTCATGAAATTAAGCAGTGCTTGCTCTTTGGAAGAAAAGCTATGACAAACCTAGGCACGTGTGCTCAGTCAGGTCTGACTCTTCGCAACCGCATGGACTGTACCCAGCCAGGTTCCTCTGTCCATGGAATTTTCCAGGCAAGAATACTGGAGTGGGTTGCCATTTCCTTCTTCAGGGAATCTTCCTGACCCAGGGATCAAACCCACGTCTCTTGTGTCTCCTGCATTGGCAGGCAAATTCTTTATGAGCTGAGCCACTGGGGAAACCTAGACAGTGTAATAAAANAGGCAAGAATACTGGAGTGGGTTGCCATTTCCTTCTTCAGGGAATCTTCCTGACCCAGGGATCAAACCCACGTCTCTTGTGTCTCCTGCATTGGCAGGCAAATTCTTTATGAGCTGAGCCACTGGGGAAACCTAGACAGTGTAATAAAAACAGAGACATCACTTTGCTGACAAAGGTCCATGTAGTCAAAGCTATGGTTTTTCCAGTAGTCGTGTACGGATACGAGACTTGGACCACAAAGAAGGCTGAATGCTGAAGAACGGATGGGAGCCCAGGTGGGAGCTGCACTGCCCTCCCCCCGGCACCCCACATCTGATGGGTCAGCTCATTCTGTGCACCTCCAGTCCCTCCACTCCCCTCCTTTTGATGTCAGCCTGGTGAGGGTCCCAAAGATTCATGACAACCGGGTGACAGGGGAGGTCTTTGGGGAGGGAAACCGGGGCACTCACTCCGTGCAGGTATTTATTTTCAGTTAAAAATACTAAAATGGGGACTTCTTTGGTGTTCCAGTGTCTAAGACTCTGTACTCCCAATGGGGGAGGCCCATGTTCAAACCCCGATCCGGGAACTAGATCCCACAAGCCACAGCTAAGACCCAGTGCAGCCAAAAACAAAACAAGCCTAAAATGTACATAAATGATGTTAGTGCCTCAGAAGTTTCTCAGGTTCCTCCATCTCAGGGGTCACAGCACTTAGTGAGGCCCTTAGAAAGCCTCCTTCCGGGCAGCAGGAATAGGGGGCCAGGCATTGCCAGGGTGGCAGGGACCGCACTGGGTGGAACTCTCATCACTCAATGAGGCTGTGCAAGGCTCGCCTGTGAACACCTGGCTCCCCAAGGACATACCCCCTGCCAGGTTTAGGAGGACCCCAGGGCCCAGCCTTCCCTCCTTCACCCTACTGGAAGCTTGTCTTTGGGGAGGCCCACTGACCCCACGTGCCCCCTTGCTCTGGTGCCATGATGCTGGAATGTATTGGACAATGGGGTCCCATGGACTGTGACCTGGGTCCTAAGTGGCCACCAGGGCATCACTGGAGATAGAGACGGATGCTGGGAGTCCAACATGGTCAGGGCAAAAATGGTGGAAGCAAGCAATGAGAGGTCACCCGGTGCCAGCTCTCCTGCAAACCCCACTCACCATTTCTACAACCAGAGGACTGAAGCCCAGCGGGTGGGGGGCATCACCGGGAGTCACAGAGGGAGGCTGAGGGAAGGCCCTAGGGGACACAGTGACCCCCACTCTAAGGGCATCTCAACCCTTTGGGCCTCCCAGCAGTGTAGCCCCTGCCCCTGATGAATGGGGGTCTGCTAAGGTGAGGGGGGAAAACACCCCCACTCCCCATGAGAAGGGCCTGGAAACTCTGGGAATGATGGCCCTGCAGCTGCAGCTTCACTTTCTGAGGCCACAGGCAGTCAGAGCTTCAGGAACTTTCCGGGTGGGCAGCCTGGTCTCTGCCCTGTTTCTCCTCTCCACCCTGCCCCCGCCACTCCTGTCCCTCAGCCCTAAAGCTTCCATTCATGTGCCCTTGACACTCCAATTGGTTTCAGTAATTAAAAAAGAAGATTGAGCTGCCTTTCAGACCTCTCATTTCATGTCAGAAAGCGTTTCTTGAGCAGCTGGCGGGATTAATTTGGCCGCCAGGTGTGGAGTGTTTCAAAGGCAGGGTCGGGCCTCCAGCTGTGGGGCAGGACAGACTCTGGGGAGCGGGAGCAGCAGCCGGGGCGGGCGCCCCGAGAGCCGGGAGAAGGCTGAGCTCACGGTACTTGGCAGCAGGAGGACAATTTAATTTTGTTCCATTCAATGAAACACGCGTTCTTGTCCAAAACTAATTTCCCTGCTCCCCGTGGGACCCCCGGCTCCTGTGTCCCTCTGCTCCATCACTGGCTTGGCAAGGCGTCCCTCCCCTTCAGTTTCCATACTCTGAGATTTCTTTTTCCTGTGAATTCCAGAATTCCACATGGTAACTTTTTCTTTTCTGCCTCTGGAAGGAGTTGCTGGCCGCCTTTACGGAGGGGACCCGGGGAACAGACAAGGGGAGAGGTGCCCGAGGGACATCTGTCACCTGACATCCATTCCTTTGTAGGTTTTGAATTTTGAATCCCCATCTACCCTATCTACCCTCTGGCCCTGCTTTTTCTTTTGTCCTAAGATCACACACTGGCTCCTCGGTTTGTGGGGTCTGAGTTCCCCGACCAGGGATTGAACCTGGGCAGTGAAAGCATGGAGACATAGCCACTGGACCACCAGGAAAGCCCCCTCCCTGCCTTTTCAATCTCCCTGATGTGCGTGTGTTCAGTCACTAGGTCATATCCAACTCTTTGCGACCCTATGGACTGCAGCACCCCAGGCTTCCCTGTCCTTCCCTATCTCCTGGAGTTTGCTCAAATTCATCTAAATGCTGGTATGGTCTGGGCCACAATATCACCCATCCCTAAAGCTCTGATCCCCTTCTGGACTCAGTGACCCCCAGTGTGTACCCCCTATCAGCACTGGCTGAAGGCAAATCAAGGCCCTCCTCTGTGTGGGGCTGCAACTATACCTCCAGCCCGAGTGCCCCCCCAACCCCCCATTCCATCCCCAGCCTAGATCCACCTGCCTCCTTGATCCCCATTTGTTTATCTTGGGGCAGGGGTCGGGGACCTCACACCTACTTGCCTGGTTTTTCTGGCTTCAAATCCGTACTCTGCCCTTTCTTGCTGTGGGCAACTTTCTTCACATCTGTGTCTGTTTTCTGTGTCTGTTTCTTTATGTGTAAATGGCAATAAATGAGTGAGTAGCTATCCATCCTCATAGGATAGTTACAAGGATAAACGAAGTAATACAAGTAAAACTCTTAGAACAGTGTCCGGCACATTGTTAAAGCCAGAACACATTCACTAGATATGATGTCCCAAACAGATCTTCCTCTTTGTGTTACCCACTACTGTCCAGTCCCTTCAGAGGCCAGGATCCTTGGCGGGGGCGGGGGGTCTTGCTTGACACTGTCCCCTCCTTCTCCAATACATACCCCATCACCAACTCTGATTCATTTTACCTCCTTGATCCCTTTCTATCTCTCCCCTCTCACTGGCCCACAATCCCCTGAAATTGTTCTTATTAAGCTCATCAATGTCCCTCTAATTGCCAAATCAAAAGAAAATTTTCAGCTTTCAACGGTTTGGAATTTTCTGCTACCTTTAGTTCTGCTGATCCCTCTCTCCTAGAAATGCTTTTCTAGCTCAGTTTCCATGACAACCTGCTCTCAGCTCTGCTCACGTGGCCATGTGGCTCTCTCCACGGCTTTTGTAGGCGCCCCGGGCTCTACAGCCCCTGAAATGGCGGGTTGGAGATCTTCAGACCGTGATGGGCTCTCTTTACCTCTCAGGCTTCCCAAGTCACAGCCATTGACTGTGACTCCAGGTGACATGTTCACCTGAGAACCGGACTTCTAGCCCTGACTCCCTGCTGGTCGCCTCCTCCAGGTGTCCACGGGCTCTGCAAAGTCAACTCTGACCTGTGGCGATGACTCCTCCTCAGTCCACCTGCTTCTCCAAGCCCATGTTAGTGTTAGTCCCTCAGTCATGTCTGACTCATGGACTGTAGCCGGCAGACTCTTCTGTCCATGGAATTCTTCAGGCAGGAATACATTCCCTACTTCGGGGGATCCTCCTGACTCAGGGATCGAATCCAGGTCTCCTACACTGCAGGAGGATCCTTTACCATCTGGGCCACCATGAAGCCAGTGAGATCTCTGCAAAACAAATATCTTGTTCCCTGTTGAAGCTTCAGTCTCGTTTTCCAACAGTGCCTCTCTCATCCCAAATTCCAGGCAGCCCCCGACTGTCCCAAGCACACAGCTCACAGTGCCTGTCCTCAGTGGCACTGTTCACGCTTCTCCCTCTGTCTAGGAACTTTTGCAGTCCATACTCCTTGAGAAATCAGCTGAAGGATCACCTTCTCTAGGCATCTTCTTCCTGACCACCTTCTACTAATTCTGGGTTCCTAAGATGAGGTTACAGTCCCCGTCTTCTGTCCTTAAAAACACTCCAGGCATTATCTCCATTCAGAATATCTTGGTTGTAAGTAACAGAAACACAGCTTGAAACAACTCAGGCAAAAAGGGAATTTATTGGCCCAGGAAGGGCAGGGGTTCGTCTGGGTTCCAGGGAAATTGAATATAGAGATGAGAAATTGAGGATAAGTCCCTGATACCATGTCGCACCAGCACAGGTCCTATTTTCCTATTTATTTAATAGTTTTATTGAGGTACAACTGACATACAAATA
Source organism: Neotragus pygmaeus (assembly GCA_006410875.1). NCBI lineage: Eukaryota > Metazoa > Chordata > Mammalia > Artiodactyla > Bovidae > Neotragus > Neotragus pygmaeus. The sequence goes on from SJYV01011725.1 coordinate 331,669, forward strand.
CTGCACCTACTTAAAGTTTGGAAAGTCTTTCCATATGTGTACACCCATGAAAAGTCCCTGATGCTGGGGAAGATTGAGGGCAGAAGGAGAAGATGAGGTCTGAAGATGAGATGGCTGGATGGCCATCTCACTGATGCAATGAACATGAACTTGGGCAAACTCCGGGAGATGGTGAGGATCAGGGAGGCCTGGCATGCTGCAGTCCAAGGGGTCACAGAGTCAGACACGACTAAGCGACTGAACAACAGCACACCCATGAAACCAACAGCAGTCAAGATACTGAACATGGCCACTGCTGAAAAAGATTTCTTGAAGCCTTTGTGATCTCCTCTTCTCCAGCAAATTTGGAAAACTCAGCAGTGGCCACAGGACTCAAAAGGTCAGTTTTCATTCCAATCCCAAAGAAAGGCAATGCCAACGAATGCTCAAACTCTCGCACAATTGCACTCATCTCACATGCAAGCAAAGTGATGCTCAAAATTCTCCAAGCTAGGCTTCAACAGTATGTGAACCGTGAACTTCCAGATGTTCAAGCTGGATTTAGAAAAGGCAGAGGAACCAGAGATCAAATTGCCAACATCCGCTGGATCATGGAAAAAGCAAGAGAGTTCCAGAAAAACATCTACTTCTACTTTATNAGTCTAGATCCTTTTATTTATTTTTCTTGCCTGCCTGCTTTATTAAAAGATCATTGATTTAAATGTTAATCTCATCCAAAGATAAAAAACTTCACAAAATACTTAGAATAATATCTGCTCAAAACCTGAGCATCCTGGCCCAGTCAAGTTTACAGAAAAAATTAACCATTAGAGCACCATTGATAAGCTCTACACAAAGGTTACTATTTTCTTGATCTGCCAGAATACATTTTTAAATTTTCCTCCCATTTACCAGATGGTAAATACTGAATTTAGATTGATTATATTCTTTGCAGCCAAAGATGGAGAAGCTCTATCCAGTCAACAGAAACAAGACCAGGAGCTGACTGTGGCTCAGATCATGAACTCCTTATTGCCAAATTCAGACTTAAATTGAAGAAAGTAGGGAAAACCACTAGACCATTCAGGTATGACATATATCAAAACACTTAGGATGATACAGTGAAACTGACAAATAGATTCAAGGGATTAGATCTGATAGACAAAGTGCCTGAAGAACTATGGCCAGAAGTTTGTGACACTGGATAGGAGGCAGTGATGAAGACCAATGCAGGAAAAAGAAATGCAGAAAAGGCAANACACTTAGGATGATACAGTGAAACTGACAAATAGATTCAAGGGATTAGATCTGATAGACAAAGTGCCTGAAGAACTATGGCCAGAAGTTTGTGACACTGGATAGGAGGCAGTGATGAAGACCAATGCAGGAAAAAGAAATGCAGAAAAGGCAAAATGGCTGTCTGAGGAGGCCTTACAAATAGCTGAGAAAAGAAGAGACATGAAGGGCAAAGGAGAAAAGGAAAGATATACCCATCTGAATGCAAAATTCCAAAGAATAGCAAGAAGAGATAGGAAAGACTTCCTCGGGGGTCAGTACAAAGAAATAGAGGAAAACAATAAAATGGGAAAGACTAGAAAATTCTTTAAGTAAATTAGAGATACCAAGGGAACACTTCATGCAAAGATGAGCATGATAAAGGACAGAAATAGTATGGACCTAACGAGAAGGCACCCCACTTCAGTACTCTTGCCTGGAAAATCCCACGGACAGAGGAGCCTGGTGGGCTGCAGTCCATGGGGTTGCTAAGAGTTGGACATGACTGAGCAACTTCACTTTCACTTTTCACTTTCATGCACTGGAGAGGAAATGGCAACCCACTCCAGTGTTCTTGCCTGGAGAATCTCAGGGACAGGGGAGCCTGGTGGGCTGCCATCTATGGGGTTGCACAGAGTCGGACTCAACTGAAGCAACTTAGCAGCAGCAACAGCAACAGAAGCAGAAGANTTCTTGCCTGGAGAATCCCAGGGATGGGGGAGCCTGGTGGGCCGCTGTCTATGGGGTCGCACAGAGTCATACATGACTGAAGTGACTTAGCAGCAGCAGCATGGTGTTTTATGATCTTCCTATTTAGGTCACCTAATGGGGCTTGCCTCTTGTGTACTGAGAATGCTGTGGTATTTGGACTAAGGCAGTTGAAAATAGGGGTGGTGTGTAGGGATGGGCAGAGGTTGATTTCTAAAGAGCTTGTGAAAAAGCTTATAGAGCATTTTAAACATAGTTTTAATGTCCTCTACTTCAATGAAAAAATCAACTCTGATAAGTAGGTTGTAGCTGTTAAACTATAAGCAGAGGCAGAACAAATGTGATTTCTGGAATTCTGGAATATCCTTTCATGTCTCTAAAACCCTCTGGTGCTGCTAGAAATCCTACTGTTAGGAGTGTTGGTCTGTATCTGATAGCCATTAGCTAATAATGGGACTAGCTTGTCAAAGGGGCAGGGATGTAAGCTAGAGAAGAATATCCAAACAGTTGATAAAAATAGAAAACTCTTTTAAAAAAATGTATTTTTAACTGACGGATAATTGTTTTACTGTTTTNTATGCAGAGGGCAGAGAAAAAGCCTCCAGGAAAACATGGAGATCAGGTTCCTTGGTAATATGTACATGATTTAATTTGCCCCTTTCTGCAAACACAACTAATCCCTTCACCTATACACTTAATCCCACCATCTCTTTTACCTGGCCCTGCTTTTCAAACTCAGGCTCACACAGCCATCCTCTCTCCAAATGTCACTCTGAAAGAAATAACACCTTCTAGAAACTTCTGTTCCCCCAAACCCCCCATTGCCCTCCTGCTTTCTCAGTCAGCCTTTAGTTCATCCTCCACCCAGTTGGGCTTTGCTCCCTTCCCCAGAGTTGCAGTGGCAGGGGTCCCCACAGGCCAGGTCCAGGGAGTGACCTCATCTCCCCCAGTGTCTCTTCCTCTGGCCCAAGAGTGGCCACACCATCCTGAAAACTCCTCTTCATGGGCTTTCGAGGCCCCCCTTTCCTTACCTTCTCTTTCTCGCACTCTGCTTCCGTGTCTACACTGGTCCCATCAAATGTCAGTGTCGTTCAGGGCTCAGGCTGCTCTTTCACTGAGTACCTTTCCTCTCAATCTCACACACCCCTAATGCTTTGCAGACCCACTGGGAGCTAACTCTCCAAACTGACTGTCCAGTCCAAGCCTTCTCTGAGCTCTAGACCAACACATTCATCCTTCTCTTTAACTACCACCCTCCCACATGCAGTCCAGAGCTCCTGAACCTGACAGCCAGTCATCTACCAACATCTCAGACACCTCAACCCTGTAACCAAAATAAAACTCCTGTTTTTTTTTTTTTTTTAAATTTATTTACTTGGCTGTCTTAGCTACAGCACTTGGGATATTTGCAGCACACAGGATGTTCAGTTACAGCTTGCAAAGTCTTAGTTGGGCCATGTGGGATCTAATTCCCTGACCAGGGATGGAATCCAGCCCTGCCCCTCCACCGCCACCCTCTGCATTGGAAGCATGGAGTCTTAGCCATTAGACCACCAGGGAAGTCCTACTGGTCTGTTTTTAATCACTAGATTATCCTTTTTTTTTTTTCGTTCAAATTCCTAATCCTTCTTCCCACCAGCCATCCTCATCTGGGGTTTCCTATTTTGGAGAATGATGCCCCTGCTATGTAGGAGATGCTTAGCAGTCACCTAGAATCTCCTTTGACCTCACCTGCAACATCCCATCATGAGGCTGTGGACCTTACCTCCTAACCCTTTCCATCATCACTGCTAGCTTGGTCCATGCCATCATCTCTTTCTTGGTCCAGTGCAGTTATCTGTTAATTTGTCTCCTCAAACCCACCCTTGCTTCCAATGATCCAATCTTCACAGAGCAGCCAGAGTGGTCCTTTAAGAGTACACATCTTAGGCTTCCCTGGTGGTCTAGTGGTTGGGAATTCACCTGCCAGTGCTGGAGACACAGGTTCGATCCTTGGTTCGGGAAGATTTCACATGGCAGGGAGCAAGTAGGTCTGTGAGCCACAAATACTGAGTCAGTGCTCTAGAGCCCGGGAGCCACAGCTACTGAAGCCACACACCAGGGTCCACAAGGAAGGCTGGTGCACCAAAACGGGAGTGGCCTCTGCTCGCTGCGACTAGAGAGAGTCTGTGTGCGGCAGCAAAGACCCAGTGCAGCCAAAAAAAAAAAAGTAAAAAAAAAAAGAATACATATCTCTTTCATGCCCACCTCCTGTTCAATGGTTTGAATGATTTCAAAGCAAGATGGACTTGGATTTCTCCAGTCTCATCATATACCATGGTTCCCTGGTCTTTGACATGATTCCCACCTGACAGTCATTTCTCTTTGGTTGTTGCTAACATAAACTACTCCACGTGACACAGACTGATCATTGAGAGTCATGAGGGGCAGGACTATTTCTCTCATCAGTAACTGGCTTCTGAGTAGGTATTTGGTGCAAATCTGATCAATGAGAGTTGGTGGTGGTAGAGTCTTCTGGGAAGGGTTTCTTAGTCCTCAAAAAGAAGAATAAGGGAGAACCACTTTTCCCCATCCATCTCTGAATGTTGGTATGGTGGATATAATGCCTGGAGTGGTTGCAGCCATATTGTGACCATGGGGACAGAGCCCATACTCAGGGGCTGGGCGAACTGAAAGATGTACAAAAACTGGGTCCGTGATGACATTAGAGCTCCTCCCTTGCAGCTCCTTGTTGTGTATGGTAATAAATCTCCGTTTAACAATTTTTGAATTGGGTTTTCGGTCACTTGTGTCAAAATCATTCTTACCGTTAAGTGCTGTAGCCATGATAGCCTTCTGGTTTCTGGAACACATCACACACTCAGCACAGAGTTCTGCACATATCCTGATGTGCAGAGCTCTTCTCCTTTCTAGTTAATGTCCGCTCCCCTGATCAAATGTTACTTCTCTGACCTAGGAAGATGTCTCCACGGCACTATCAGAGTTTAAACTTAGGGATTTCCTTATTGTCTTGATTCCTATCTGGCTCCCTTGCTGGAGTGGCAGTTCAGGTGGGGAAAGATGAGGCCTGTCTTTGTCCAGTGTTGTGTACCTTCAGACACAACTGTCCCACTGTTTAGATGAACCAAGTTCACTGATAGTCAGGATCCTATAAGGTGGTGCAACCAAAATAACTTGACAGAAATTGCTTTAATGAAAGGATGGCTCCCAGGGTGTGGCAGGGATAAAGGCTCCAGCGATGACAAAGGACCCAGGGACGAACAACAGCTGGAAGCCATCAGCACCTCTTGTTGGTCACTTAGTTGTGTCCACCTCCTTGCAGCCCCATGGGCTGTAGCCCTCCAGGCTCCTCTGTCCATGAGATTCTCCAGACAAGAATACTGGAGTGGGTTGCCATTTCCTCCTCCAGGGGATCTTCCCCACCCAGGGATTGAACCTGGGTCTCCTGCATTGCAGTCAGGATTCTTTACCATCTGAGCCACCAGGGAAGCCCTCTAGGCCTGAAGAGAGAGGAGGCTGTGGGTTTTCAGAACCTGGAGAGAAAGCTTTAAGAAAGGGACCCCACCTGTGGCCATGCATAAGGATTGGTGGTCACTGCAAACCCACAGCCCACAGACAGGTGATCAGGGGAGACTTACTCCCCTTTCCCCTCGACTCTCCCAGTGGTTCTTCCATTGGTTAAACTAAACTAGAAGCCAGAGTGCAGGGAGCATGGATGGTGGTACATGTTGACCATCTAGGGCATGGGACAGGATGTAGAAAGATAGAGAATGGCTCTGGAGGGACCAGTGAAGAATATCCAGAACAGTCACCAATGACTCTCCAGCTATTTCCCCTTTCTTGTCAGTCTTCACCACCCTGCAGAATCAGACAACCTGGCCTTCAGGTTTTCAGGATCGGAGGTCATCACAGGGAGACTTCTCCATGACCCACTCTCCTCCCCTGAGACATCTCCAGTCATACCCACTTGTTTCCTTTCAGCTGGGTTCAGAAGATGGATCCCAGTTCACAAATCATTCCTCTTTTCATCCCCTCCCTCTCTGCAGATGCCCCTTCTTTCAAGAGGAGGAAATTCTAGGGCCTCTCATTAAAAAAAAAATCCTCCACTGATCACTCGCATTTTTATTGTTGCCTCCCAGCTCCTCCCCTAGTCACCTAACCCTCATGTGGGAGAGGTCTGTATCTCCTCACCCATTCATTCCAGCGCCCCCTATAGACTAGCTTTTGCCTCTTCACTCCCCGAAACAGTACTTGCTAAGGTTCATAATAGCCCCCTGGTTGCTAAATTCAAAGGACTTGGCTTCTCATTTTTCTGAGATTTGGGCCATATCAGTGTTGATTACTTTCTCCTTGAAACTCTTCACTACCTTGGTTGCCTTGGCAACCCCCTCTCCCAGTTTGTCTCATCCCTCAAGTCTTTCCTTCTCCCTCTCCTTTGCTGACCACCTACCTTCAGTTAGCCCCTCAAATGTCACAGTAACTCGCGATGCTGCCCTGGGTCTCCCTCCACTCTCTCTCTGGGGACCTTACTCATTCTTGGGTAAGAATTATCCATTAACCTCTGTCCCAGGGTCAGCCCCTCCAGTCAAAACTCTTCCTGGTCTAGGACCAGCTGGGCCCTACCGGGCTGTACCCCCCAGCCCCAAACAGCTCTACCTGAGACTAAGGCCATTGTTAAACCCCTCAAACTGGCCCCCATATTGTGTTTCCCCTTCCAAGTATCCTCGCCCTCCCACCATCTATGGACAGTCCCACCCAAGACACATGGGCATCACCCTTAGCTCTACCCTCACTTTCATCCCAACAGCTAACAATCACCATGCATTTCTTTTCTAAAAGTTTCCAGGCTCTGTCCATCCTTCTTGCCCTTGCTCCAGGTCAGGTCTCATCCTACCTTGCCTGGACCATGACCAGAATCTCTGAATTGATCTCCTCAGCTGGAGACTGTCTAGCCTTTCCAAATCTAGCCTTCGCAGGGCTTCCACAGTGATTTTCCCATGCCACAAATCACCAATGTGAAAACAGCACCCACTGGATGGTGTCCAAACTCCTTGACATGGAGTGCATCCACGGCCCTAAGGGGTCTGATCTCTGTTCACATCTTCAGTCCACTCCTCACATTCTCACTTTCTTCTCTGTATTCCAGGAACACCAAATGCCCTCAAGCTCCCTCTAGTTACTACTCACTCCTGGGGCTTTGCTTTGGTCCTTTGCTTGGAATGGCCTTCTGATCCCTTGTAGCTTGCTCATCCCTACTCATTTTTAAGAAATCAGGCCAGTGGTCACTTGCTCTGGAAAGTTCTGTACATATCTATGTTCCGTGATTGCACTTACCACGCCATATTATAATGGTCCACTTAAACTATGTGTTGCTGGACACTGTTCTATATGTTACTCAATGTGTTCCCCCACACATTTCCTTACCTGTCACTCTTTTGATGCATAACAAACAGGCTCAAACTTTAGCTACTTAAAGGCATGATTTATTATTTCTCGTGGTTCTTGGGATTGACAGGGCTCAGCTGGGTGGTTCTGGCTTAAAGTCAGTCACGCAGTTGCAGGCAGAAGGCAGCTGGAGCTCAAGTCATCAAAGGCTCAACAGGGCTTACTGAGCAAGATTCACACAGCTGGCAACCAGGGATGTGGATCAGAGTGCTCACTCTGTGTGGATTCATATGGGTTGGATTTTTCACAACATGGAAGCTGGGTTGTAAGAGGGAATGCCCTGAGACCAAGTGTTTCAAGAAGCCTGTGCAGAAGCTACAAGGCTCCTAATGACCTAGTTTCACAAGTCCCAGAATGTCTTTTCTGCCATCGGCCTAATGTTCTGTTGGCCAAGTAAACACTAAGAGCAGCCCAGATTCACAGGGAGAGAAAGTAGACCCTACTTCTTGATGTGAGTAGTATGTGCATACGAGGAGGCAGGAATTGTTGGCAGCCACGTTGGAAACTAGCTTCCATGGTCACCCTCTTTGCATGTAGTCCCAGCTTTGGGGGAGGATTTGGGTTGTTATGGCATGAAGGCAATGAGAAAGAAAGTCGATGGTTTCAAGTAGTCTCTTGAAAGCTACAACAGAGATAGGGTGTTTGGTTGTGGTCAATGGTTTGTAAACAGAACAGAACTCAGGGGACTCAGAACTGAAAACTGATGCCATGAACATGAAACAGGGATAATGCGGAAGCTGTCCTTCTGCCTGGAAGGAATAAAATTCTGACCATCTAGAGGAAGGAGGGGAATCACATGGAGACAGAACTAACAGTAGATGCTACATCTCCTGAAAGAAATTTGGGAGTATCCCAGAGTAGAAGGGAATATTGTCTGGTTTCTCATGGTATTTCCCAGGAGACCAACACCTCCCAGTGAGGGCTGGAGAACTTGAGAGCCCTGATGGGAGGAGGTGTTTGACAGATGGGCCTGGGATGTCCTCCACAGTCCTGTGAGTCCCTGTGGCAAGGTAGGGGTGATGAGGGCATAGTATAGCTGGTGAGTATAGCTGGTGGACTTAAAAATGCTCTGTGGTCAGGACAAGGATTCAGGGGTGACGTGCTGGTTCAGAGGATGGCAGTTGATAGAGCCTGTGATCTAGGATCAGATGCATACCCTGGAACCAGGTCAAAACAGGAAATCCCAAAATATGACGTACCCTCAGGAGAAGGGAAGGAGCAATGGAAAGCAGAGAAGCTGGAAGTGGACCAAGAATCTACTTACGAGAGACTTCGGAAACATCCAGATGCAACTGCATTTACCTTGAACGGAAAAGAACGGGTGCAGGTAAGAGTGACCTTGATCATGGAGAAATAAAAGAAGCTGTATTTTGGCAAGGCTCTGTTTGTGGCAGTTTCTGGGCCAGCAAACTGGGGCCATCTTCAACTTTTCATTCTCATCTCTTGTGCTTTGTCGGACTCAGGCCTCCTATTTCTACTTCTAATGTTGCTCTTTTAACCATCTCACTTCTAAAAATACATATTTATTTTTGGCTGCACTGGGTCTTCATCGCTGAGAGGGCTTTCTCTAGTTGCTCAGAGTGGGGACTACTCTCTAGTTGCAGTGAGTGGGCTTCCCACTGCGGTGGCTTCTCTTGTTGCAGTGCGCGGGCTCTAGGTGCACAGGCTTCAACAGCTGTGGCTTGTGGGCTTAGCTGCCCTGCAGCATGCAGGATCTTCCTGGACCAGGGACAGAACCGGTCTCTTACATTGCAAGGCAGGTTTTTAACCACTGGACCACCAGAGAAGCCCCTCTACCTCTGTATCTTGAATCTACCTCTTCCCCACCTGTCCTGTGGTTCAGCTCAGCCCTGTATCTCTTCTCACCTGGACAGCTGTGGCAGTCTTCAGATAAAAGCCCAAACTCCTCAGCCTGACACATGAGTCACTGCTCTCCCTCCAGTTTCATTCACACCCCTCATGTGCCCCCTCCCCCCATGCTGGACTCATTTCTGTCCTTGGTGTATCCCACGGAGGCTGCTGGCCGTACAGGGACCCAGTAAGAGATGAGATCCATGCCCACTCTGCCTGTTCCACTGCCCTCCCCCCAATCTTGCAGCTCTCAAATCTTTTGAATCCAACTTTTTATCTAGAATTTTACCCAGGAAGTTTCTTTTAAGCTCTGAGCCCTTCCTTTTCCTCTATTAAAATTTATCTCTCTCATGTGTCATCTCCTAAGAATTTGGGTCTTTGCATTTCTGTAATTGCAAAAGTAATTTGTGGACACCTTAGAAAATTGCTAAGTACCCAAAGTACCCAGAGGCAAACACTGTCCACATATTAACAAGAAGATAGAAGAGCAGCTTTCTCACCATCCCCAAACTCTCACCTCAGAACATGTGATCTGCTCCTTGGGGTCACCTCCCAGCTCTAAGAAGCTCTTAGATCCCTTGTATTAGGAAGGCTGCTTTCACCAGCAGCTAACAAAACACCCAAGAGTGACTTAAACAGTAAGAACATTTTATTTATTTCAAAGAAAGTCAAGAAGTCAGTGGTGCCAGGTGTTCAAGCTGGAGTCAGCACAGAGTTGGATCTCCTGGCCTTCCCCTCCTGGTCACAAGATGGCTGTCAGAGCTCCAAGCATCATGTTTTCACCCAACAGCACCTAAGCGGAAAGGAAGGGCAGGGCCAATAAAGCCTTCCAGATGCATCTCTTTAATCAGGGAGGAAAGTGCTTCCTTAAAGCTGCCGAATAATGTCCCTGAACAAGACCCTAGTCAAAATTGGGTCATGAGAGTTCTCGGACCAGCATTTTTGACACCTGATTTCTGACCCACTAATGTCCCATGTGGCAGATGAGGCTTTGGGTCACCTGGAAGCTGCTCCCCTCCCTCCTTGATTCTCCCATCAGAGCTGTCAGATGCCTCTGCTGGTAACCTTTTTGGGAGGATAACTGCTTTACAGTGCTGTGCAGTTTCTGCTGTACAAGGAAGCGAACCAGTTGTATGTATGCATCCCATCCCACTCATCTGGGTCTCCACAGAGCGCCGAGCTGAGCTCCCTGGGCTCTTCGGAGGTTTCCACTAGCTACCTGCTGTACACACGGTGGTCACTGCACATCAGCCATGTCAATCCTAACCTCCCAGTCCACTCCACCCTCCCCTTCCCCACCTGTGTCCACGTCCGTTCTCTACATCTGCGTTTCTTTCTGCCCTGCAAATAGGCTCATCAGTACCATTTTCTAGATTCTACATTTATGTGTTAATATACTGACTCAACGGGCATGAGTTTGGGCAAATTCCAAGGGAGAGTGAAGGACAGGGAAGTCTGGCGTGCAGCAGTCTGTGGGGTTGCAAAAAGTCAGACACGACTTAGAGACTGAACAAAATCAAATATGACATTTGTTTTTCTCTTTGTGACTTACTTCACTCTATGATGGACTCCAGGTCCATCCATTTCTCTACAAATGATCCAATGTCACTGCTTTTTGTGGCTAAGTAATATCCACTGTTTATCCATTCTTCTGTTGATGGACATTTAGGTTGCCTCCATGTCCTGGCTATTGTAAACAGTGCTGCAGTGAACACTGGGGTGCACGTATCTTTCTGAATTGTGGTCTAATTTTAAGAAATCTACTTCCCCTTCACTCCTGACTGACTCCACTGTGTACACAGATGCTCTTGTGCCTTCCCCTGCATCCCTGTCAGTCCTCTGACCCACTTCCCTCCATTGCTGTCTCCCAGCTTCCATGTCTTTACTTTCATGTTGTGATGGATAATATTGACATTCCATTTGGTAACCATAATATCAATAAAATCCAGGTCAATCCAAAAACTGACTCTCAATGAAAAATGAAAAGGAAAATATAAAATTCTCATCATTTGATTCAACGATACCATACAACTCCCCGTGGATACCTACTATGTATTTACAAGTTTTTAGAAAGTGAACATTGGGCCCATCACAGTGGCAGCCTCTGGGGAAGAAGAAGGAAATGGGATGGCAGTGGGTGGCCAAAAGGGACTTGAGATTTGCAGTGTTCTGTTTCTTAAAAAGGAGAATGTATTCATGTTGCGCTTGTGTCATTAAACTTTAATTTGGAAAAATTCCCATTCATTTTCAGCCAATTATGTCAGCTCTGTGTGTTTGGCAGTGCTTGCGTGTTTGTGTCCAGGGAGGAAGAACGTTTACTCTGTGTGTGTCTATGAATGAAATACAGTGATTAGTAGATTTAAAAAAATGTAGCAAGCAAGAGAAAAACAAAGTAGGGGAAGTGGAGAGAACGCATTGACAACAACAATGAAAAGTATAGGAATAAACACATTAGGGAATGGATAGGTTCTTTATGAAGAAAACCATAAAACGGGACTGAAGGGGAGATAAGATGATCAGAATGAGTGTAGAGCTCTTCCGTGTTCATGGATTGGAAGCCTTAGTATTGTATTCTTGCCGATTTCCCCCAAATTAATCTTTAAATTCACAGAACTTGACAAGCAGGTTTTAAAATCCATGAAGGGGAGTAAATGTGCAGTAATAGTTAGCAGAGATAATTGAAAAGGAAGCACAATGAAATGAAGCATTTCACTTAACAGGTATCAAAAGGTGGTCTAAAGCTATGGTGGATGAAAGAGTCTGATGCAGACAGAAATACACAGACGAGTGCAACAGAACAAGGGCCTCGGACCTACCTAGACATGGCGATTCAGTGTGTGAGGGAGTTTCATCTCAGCTCAGTGGAGAGAATGAACTAGTCAATCCATCATGTTGTAATAATCAGCTGTACATTTGGAGAAAGGTTAGATCGTATCTCATTTCAATCATAAACATACATTCCAGCTGTACTAAAGAACCACATAAAAACAAAATTACTAGAAAGGAATGCAGAATATATTTAAACCTTAGGAGTAAGAGAGGCCTAAACATGACATATAAATAAAAGGAATAAAGGAAAAACATAATAAATTTGGTTATGTCAAAATTGATAACTTCTAACAAAAGTTCCTAAAAAAATCGGAAGGCAACAGACAAGCTGGAAGTAAATAACTGCCCACACACACACATACACACAAAAGATTAACAGAGTGTATTAGGAAACTCATAAGCTCAGTAAGATAAAGACAACCTAATTTTTTTAATGAGCAAAAATAGATTATTCAGAAAATAGAAAATGCAAATGTCTAATACACATCTGAAAATCTTACTAGCAAACACGTATGTATAAACTTTAAAAAATGATTCAATTTCACCCATCAAATTGGCAAATATTTAAAACTACTTATTGTGTGGGGATTGGAATCTCATACCCTCTGGCTAGAAGTATAAATGGTACAGAGATTATGGAGGACACTTTGGTAATATCTAAAACTAGAAACGTGGGAACCTTGAGAAGCAAAATTCCACTTTTCAACCACTACCCTAGAGAAACATTACAGAAGAGGCAAGTGTGAGGCTGTTTTCAGTGGTACTGCTTATGAAGGAGGAAAGAAAAGATAAAACTAAAGGTACACAGATCTTAAGGAAGGAAATATGTGGCCCATTCATGGGAATGAATATAATATAGCTACTAAAAGGAACCAGCAAGGGCTATTTGTATCGATTTGAGTATATCTTAGAAATATATGGTAGAGGGAAAATGCAGCTTACAGTAAAATCTCTATAAAAGTGGGATGACTCATTCAAAATACCTCCATCAATACTATACATTTATATGGAAGGAGATACATAAAACTGTGAGAAAGGCAGGGGAACCAGGACTTGGGAGGGTGGCCGAAGGAAATTTTAGTTACATTCATATTGTTCTACTTTTAAATGGAAAATGTATTCATGCTTCACTTCTCTAATTAAAGTATAATCAGAAAAGATTTTAATTTGTTTTCAGCCAATTATGCCAGCTCTGTGTGTTTGGTTGTTCTCACAGGTTTGTGTCCAGGAGGAAGAACATTCATTTTGCGTGTATGTCTGCAAGTCAAGCCCACTGATTAGTAAACAGGTTGAAATGAAATATGGAAAAACAAGGGCCAAACAAATAAGAGAACAGGAAATCCTATTCACAGTTGACAACAAAGTCTGTAATAAACCCAGGAATAAATTTATAAAGAGATACATAGGTCTTTAACTAGAGAAAACCATAAAACTTGCCTGAAAGATATAAACGATGACTGGAATTGAGAGATACAGCAGTGAGCATTGAGGGGAACGCTCAAATATGATAAAGGTGTCAATTTTCTTCGAACTTATCCAAAACTCAATGTGATCCCAATTAAAAAACTAGCAAAATTGTTTCTGAAACTTGACAGTCTATTTAAAAATTCATGTGGTGGCCCAAATATGTAAGGATGACCAAGGCAATTTTACAAAAACAACAAAGAGGGTGGGATTTGTCCCGCCACTTAGCAAAGCATTTTATCAAGCTCAGGAGTAGACAAATAGATCAGTGGCCCAGAAAGAGCTCTGACATAAAGCCGCACTGGAATTTAGTGTCAAGTAGAGGCAGCAATTTTAAATTACTGAATGACAGGTTATTCAATAAATGGTATTGAAAAAATTGGTTGTCAATTTTGACATTTAAAAAAATTAAGCACTGATATCACACTTAAAATTAGCTTCATATTCAATAAAGACTTAAATGTGAAAATAATAAAATAATATATGCAAGAAGGAAAATTACAAAAGCTTTAGGAAAAACACAGGAAATGGTTGTGATCTTAGTATAGAGAAGGCCTTCTTAAGGCAAGATGAGATTCTAAATTTGACATAGAAATGAAAGACACAATACAGTTAAAATGACAAGGGTAACAATGGTAAAGAATTGTGTGCAACGCATAAAATAGACAAGGAATTAATATACAAAATTAAGAAATCCTGTAAGTCAGGAAGAAAAGAACAACACAGAAGAAAGATGGACAAAGGAGATGACACAGATGACCCCAACGGGAGGAAATAAGAACGGCCAGGAGACCTGGGAGGAGACCGTGGTGTGAACAGGAAAACACAAGTGAAATCAGGAAGAAACCACTTTTTATCATCCATCAGATCCATAAGCTTTAAAAGCTGTCAATGGTCTGAAAAAGGGGAGACTGACATTTACTTGTGGAAGGATCTTAAATTGGCACAGCAGCTTTCGAAGCTGACCTGGGCTGTCTATGAAAACTGAAACAGTGGACACCGTAGAGGCTAGAGTTCTACTCTCAGATCCTACCCTATAGAAACATTTCAGGGGCTGGCAGGTGCCAAGGTGTTCCTGACAGTATTCGTCATGACAGTGGGCAGAGGAGGACCCTTCCGGTCTATGGATCAGAGAAAGGAAAACAGTACAGTTGTGAGAAAGAGTTCTACACCAAGCAGACAGCTGTTAAAAAGCAGGAACAAGGGCTGTTGTGTCGCTAACCTGGGGAACTCCCCCCAAATATAAGACTAAATGAAAAATGCAGGATACAGTATAAGACCTATGACTTGGTATAATTTATTCAAAATTCCTCCATCAATACTATCTATATATTTACGATGGAAGGCAAAACATAAAACTCTGAACAGTGGTCACCTCTGTGGAGGGGGAAGGGATCAGGATCTCAGGTGACCAAAGGAAACATTAATTATATTCATATTGTTCTACTTTTAAATGGAAAATGTATTCATGCTTTACTTCTTTAATTAAAGTCTAATCTGAAAAGATTTAATTTATTTTCAGCCAATTATGCCGGCTCTGCAAGTCTGGTTGTGCTTGCATGTTTGTGCCCAAGGAGGAAGAATGTTCACTTTGCGTGTGTGCCTGCAAGTCAAGCCCACTGATTAGTAAACAGGTTGAAATGAAATATGGAAAAATAAGGGCCAAACAAACAAGGGGAGAGGAGATCCTATTCACAGTTGCCAACAAAACCTGTAATAAACCCAAGAAGAAATTTATCAAAAAATACACATGATTTTAACTAGAGAAAGCCTCCAGTTAAAATAAATAAATAAAACTTCTCTGAAAGACATAAACGATGACCAGAACTGAGAGACAGAGCAATGAGCACTGGGAGAAAGATTCAAATATGAAAAAGGTGTCAATTTTCTTCAAAGATATCCAAAACTCAATGTGATCCCAATTAAAATACTAGCAAAACTGTTCCTGAAACTTGACAGGCTATTTAAAAATTCATGTGGTAGGCCAAATATGCAAGGATGACCAAGACAATTTTATAAAAACAACAAAGAGGGTGGAGATTTGTCCCATCACTTAGCAAAGCATATTATCAAGCTCAGGAGTAGACAAATAGATCAGTGGACAAGAAAGAGCTCTCACATAGACCCACATTGGAATTTAGTGTCAGGTAGAGACAGCAATTATAAATCAGTGGAGAAATGATACATTACTCCATAAATGGTGTTGGGACAACTGCCTATCCATTTAGGGGGAATGGGAAGGGATTAAAGTTAGACCCTAAGATGCGTGCATAAGGAATTTATTTTTTAGATATAGTATAAGAGCTTAAATATGTATGTATGTAGAAACTATAAATTTTTGAGAAGGAAATACAGGAAATATTTATGACCTTGACATAGGAAAGGCTTTCTTAAATAAGGCTGAAAAAATGGCATAACATTAAGATTGACAAATTTGATTGTATCAAAATTTAAATTTCTCTAAGACAAAAAGGAAAAAGGTACTATACAATTAAATGACACACATCACAACGCAGAAAACATCTGCAATATACATGACAAACTATTAATATTCAAATACATAAAGAACTCTTAAAAATAAATAGAAAGAGACAAAAAATGGACAGTAAACACATGAAGACTTCAGCCTTGTAGGTAATTCAGAAAAGTACCAACTAAAGCAAGATACTATTTTTCACTGGCTAACAATGGAAAACCTGGACATGGTCTGGGGAAATGGACACACACACTATGAGCAGGAGAAAGGAGCAAATGGAGAACATTTTTAGAAACTTCTATTAGAATTTAAGGTATGCATTTCCTACAACCCATCAGTTCCATTTCTAAGTATCTGTCCCAGAGAAATACTTGTACAGGTGCAAAATGAGCAATCCTTAGAGGCTGTTACAGGTGTGTCTTAATGGAATGACACCGGAAACGCTTTAATAGTAGATCAATAGGAAATAGGAAATCAAACACGGTGTAATTGTCTAGGGCCGCCAGTTGCCAGTGGCAAGGAGCTCTGGCCCAGTATGTCAGCTATACCAGGAGTCTCACAGGGTGTGCCAAGCTGAGTAACATCTCCAGCTTGTACACACCATGTCTGTGTAAGCAAATACACAAAAAGAGAACAGAAGGCGTGCTTCAGTGGGCTTTGGAAAACATTTTGGAAAAGCAGCAAAAACCTAAGAGCAGCTACCTCAGCAGAAGAGAGGGGTCTTGGTGGAGGCTGGGGGTGGGGGTGTTCAGTAGAGACTTCTTTATCTGTAATACTCTAATTTTATTGAAAGGAAAATGTATTCATGTATTACTTGTATAATTAAATTTTAATTCAAAAATTCTAATTCATTTCCAGGCAATTAGTTCTACTTTATATGTGTGCTGGGTTCTCGTTTGTGTACCCAGGGACAAAGCACATTTACTCCAAGAGTGTGTCAGTGAATGAAGCCTCGTGATTAGTAAACTGATTAAAATTTGGAAAGCAAAAAGAAAAAAAGAAAAGCCTTTTACACTCACAAAAGGAACATAACTGATAAGGTACTCAGGAATAAACCTAATAAGAAATGTGAAAAACCTTTACGACAAAATCGACCAACCTTTATTAAAAGGCATTAAAAATCAAACTAAACAAATAAGACTTTGATTAAATGGAGACAGATACCATGTTCACGGATGGGAGGAACGGATATCCCAAAGATGTCATTTCTCCCTTCAGTGAAGTCCCTTTCAAAATTCCCACAGGATTTTCACGGAACTTTGACAAGCTGATTCTAAAGTGTGTGTGTGAAAAAGTAAATGTGCAATACAACCAACATACTTTTAAAAAAAGAATAAAGGGCCAGGAAGGGAGGGGCACTTACCTGATTGGGTAGGAAGATAAAGCTTTTGCTTATTAAAATCTGGTGTTGGCCCAGAAGTAGACAAACAGATCAACAGACCTGAATAGAGTGTAGACATAGGGAACTGGGAGAAAAGATAGTGCTGGGACAATAAATGGTGCTTAGCCAACTGGTTATCCATTCAGAAAAAGATCAAATTAGATCTCTGTGTCACACTAAACGTGAAAATACATTTCAGATGGGTCTAAAGACAAACATTGAAAAAAAATACAGAAGTCTTCAGTGTAAATACAGAATGTGTGTATCATTCACGAGGTAGGGAGGCTTCTTAAGACAGATGAGCTATCTGCTCTGGTGCTAACATTGCAGATGTTATCACCGAAGTTTGATATGATGCTTTAATATCCGGTCTCCTGTTGGAGCGTGCCCCCAGCCTTCCGCACACGTCCAGGTGAAGCGTCTCCACCCGGACCTCACAGACTCCTCTTCCTCTTTCTCTCAGCTCAACCTGATTGTGGAAAGGACTGTGATCCTCGACGGATGGAGGTTGACTCCAGCTCCTGTTATTTGTGCTTGATGTCAGCAAGGCACTTCCTTCTGTTTTTCGGGGGGGCACTATGCCAGGTCTTCATTGTGGTGTGTAAGCTTAGTTGCCCCGAGGCATGTGGGATCTTAGTTCCCCTGCCGGGTGTTGAATCCACATGTCCTGCACTGGGAGGTGGATTCTTGGCCACTGGGCCACTAGAGGAAGTTCCCCTCCTCTGGTTTCTGTCCCCTACTCTATGATGGGAGGTGATGCTCTCCTTCTTACGGGGGGAGGTGAAGTTCATATGAGATGATGAATGTGAAATGCATAAATGGGACAGAACGTATAAAGATGAAGACGGGCGATTCTTGTACTTTCTCTCCACCCCCCACCACCCCAAACTCCTGCCACCAGGACTTTACACCAATTCTTTCCCACGTTGAACTTCTGGAGAATTATCACTGACTCTCTCTGGTCAAAAAGTTTGAATGTTGACTTCAGATTTTTCATTCCAAGGCAGATAATGTTGATTCGGCACCCAAAGACCTTACTGCCTGTTGCTAGGTGCTGAGAAACACAAAAAATAATAAGACATGATCCCAGCCCTGAGACAGGATAAAAATGGTGCTAATTAGAGCTGTATTTGGTACACAGGTCAGATAAAAGCTCCCCAAAGAACATGGAGATCAAGATACTCTCTAAAAGGTAAATAATTAAATTTTGCCCCATTCAGTCAAATATACATTATTGCCCAAAACTAATTTATCCACCACCACACTTGAACCCAACCCCTGTGGGAACTCATTTCACTAATTGTCTCTATCCTTAATCACTCCATTACTCAGGCTCCCTTCCCTCAGAATATCTGTATGCCAGTATTGCTCTTTCCTTGAAGACTAAGATTTAATTTAAAGGCCTTAGACTTTGCTCCTTCACTTCTTCTCTCCTTAATCACCCCCTACACAGGCTGCCTCTGCTATGGTCGCCTGAGGTCTCCCAGGGGCCCTGAGGGGTACCAATTGGCAGGGACACTACACTGACCAATTCCAGGGGTGCCATGGTGATTGGGCAGTTGCACCTCGCAAGAGCTCCTGGATTTGCCCTTGACCTCTGACCTTTCTGCACATAACCACTGCTGACCACTCCATCTTTCTGTTGAAAGACCTCTCTCACTCTTTCTTTTCTGTGCCCCAGGAAGATCTTTCTTTTTACAGGCCCCCCAATGTTGGTGCTTGGCCTCTTCTTCCTCAGCCTCCCTCATCCCCTCATAATGCTCCAGAAACCTGATACCACTTCAGTTCACATTTTCACTCAGGATCCCGCAGGAGCACTGAAACGGTCTCTCTGATTTCTCTCTCTGGGTTCCAGGTCCATGCATTCAACCACTTCCTCCCCAGCTCCTGGCTTCCATGTCTCAGCTGTTTACCACCAGACTTGGGAGTCTGCCTCACAGACCTCATTTCTTTGTAGGGCTCCCCATTTCGGAGGAAAGCACTGCCACACCACCAGTAAGGCAAGCCCTAAACTCAGGGGTCATCTGGAATACCTCCTCTCCTTACGCATCTTCCTTCCATCCAGCTCCAAGACTGACCAGAATATGTTGTCCAGATCCTGTCCACCGTGACAACAGAAACTTGCCAACTGGTCTCGCTACGTCCACCTCTGCTTCCTCTAATGACTTCTCCAGGGGCCAGCCAGTCTCAGATCACAGGAAATATTCAGGCAGGTCTCAAACATGCTTCCCTCACTCTCGGGAGGCACACACACAGGAGCTCAGCCCTGGCCTCCAGAGCTCTGCCACCCAGCCCTGCCTGCCTCTCTGGCCTCAGTGCGCCTCCCTTTGCACAGGCGGGCGGGTCCCTCCGGCCAGAAGGCTCTTTTCGAATCTGTTGAGTCCCATGAACGCTGTCCCCTTAACAGCTTGGTTCAAGCGTCACGGCAGGGAAGCCTGGGGAATTGGCCTGGAGCAGGGGCCCTTGTCCATCCTCCAGCACTCACTACCCTTCTTTCAGAGTGTTCTGTCAACGTTGGAAATTACACATTTGTGTGTGTGATTACGTGGTTCACATCTTTCTCCCCTACTATCATATAAATGCCACGAGAACAGAAATCTGCCTATTTCAATTCATTCACCATAGAATTCACAATGCTGGGCACACTGCCAGGCACAAACAGGTGGTAAACTAGAATACGTGGAATGGATCAACTTCGTCACTAAATCACACATCGCATTTGGGAGTGGATATCAGCCAATGAACTTACTTCTGTCTTCCCTATGCTCAACCTCCCCACTCTTGTCCTTCACATCTCCAAGTCTTCCTTCTGGCCTCCTCAAAGAACTCTCAGTGATGAATTCACCTCCCCCTCACATCTCAATATTATTCAATCATTCCCCTAAAATGCTCTTATTGAGGTCATCCAAAGCTTACTAATCATCAAATCCAAAGGCAGGGGCCGGTGGAGGGGTGGGGGCAGTCTGTCTTTATCTTATTGGAATTCTCTGCTGCATTTGACAGTGTTGATTACTTTCTCCTTGAAACCCTTCACTACCTTGGTTTCCATGGCAACCCACTCTCTGGTTGTTTGTCGCATGTCTCAAGCCTTTCCTTCTCTTTCTCCTTTGTCACCTACCCACACCTTGATTGGTACTTCAAGCATCACTGTAACAGGATTCTGCCCTGGGCCCCGTCCCATTCTCTCCCTCTGGTGATCTTACTTATTCTCAGGGTTCCTATTACTTGAGTGGCCGTGGCCCTAGGCCAGTACTTCCAGCAGAATTTTTTTCTGAGCCCCTGACCCTTGACTCAAGTGCCTGCTGGGCTCCACCTGACTATAATCCTGATCCCTTGGCTGTATCTGAGACCACTGTCTTGCCCCTCAAACTCACTCCCCATCTTCCCAGGACACACAGGAGTCTACCCACTGTCTACCCAAGACACACAGGAGTCTTTGTCTTCACTCTATCTCTCCTCCTAAAAGCTAATCATCATTTCTGGTTTTTAATCGCCTCTTAAGTTCTGGATCTAGTCCATCTCCACTGGCTGAGTTCAGACTTCTCCCACTTTTATCTGGACATGGCCCCCTAAACAAGTCTGCCTGCCTCTGTCTGGTTACTTCTTACGTAGATGTCTGGGGGTGAGGGTGGGGGTGTTGGGCTTTTCAGCATTCCTTATTGCCCCCTAACAGTCCTTGCTACATTCAGGGAGATTTCCTGTTCTCCATTTTATATGGCTGTGGTGTGACATGGGATGCTCTCTCACACAGAACCCACAGAGGCCCCTCCTTCAGGCCCCACCTCTTGCCACCCAGCTTTTATCAGGGAATGGCATGAGGCCCAAGAGCAACCAGTTAGACCAAGGTTCCTTCTTGACTTTGGAAGAAATAGTTAGAATTACTCAATGTGTAGGAGATACTGGGCTTTCCAGGTGGCTCAGTGGTAAAGAATCTGCCTGCTAATGCAGGAGACACGGGTTCGATCCCTGGGTCAGGAAGCTCCCCTGGAGAAGGGCATGGTAACCCATGCCAGTATTCTTGTCTGGAAAATCCCTGGACAGAGGAGCCTGCTGGGCTACAGTCCATGGGGTCACAAAGAGTCAGACATGACTTAGTGCTTGAGCACACATGCTAGGAGTTACACCAGGCAGTGGTGTAAAGATCCTGAACACAGCATTCAAGACCTATCCCCACTGACTTCATTGCTCATGATTCTTTCCTTCTATCCTGCCGCTCTAGGTCTCAGCTTCCTAATCTGTGAAATGGGGCTAGTGATCTCTGTCTGCCTCAGTAAGGACAGGAGGGTGGATTTGCAATGAGCAGATGAGACAACAATCACAACCTCACCATTAAAAACTATGAAGAGCAGTACCCACACTAGAAGGCAGAGTGCATTTCCTGAGACCCAGACAGCCTCACGCATAGACAGCTTCAACTCTAACTTTCATTTCCCTGTTTGTTGATTCCTTGGGAATAGTCACAGAATCTTTGTGGTTTAAAAAAAAAAAATTCTGAACCTCCATTTCAGACATTTGATTTCAAGCAGGAAATAATTATTCTGTCTTTACCTAGCTCGCTGCCTGTTGCTAGGTACCGAAAGGTACAAAAATGAATAAGACACAGCCCCAAACACGAGGCAGGATGAAACTACTGCTAATTAGAGCTGCAGTCAGTACTGAGGGCAGAAAAACAACCTTCAGAAAAACACAGGGATCAGGTTACTTGGTAAAATGTACATGATTTAATTTTGCCCCTTTCCACCAACACAACTAATCCCTTCACCTATACACTTAATCCCACTGCTCTGGGGGCCCCTTTCATTACCTGTCCCTGCTCTTGTGTCCTTGCATAGCCCTCCTCCCTCCAAATGTCAATGTGTAAGAGACAGTGCTTTCTAGAAACTTCTGTCCCCTCAGGTCTCCCTTTCCCCCCTGCTTTCTCTGCCAGTCTCTAGATCACCCCCACCCAGTTGGGTTTTGCCCCTTACCCCAAAGCTGTTATGGCCGAGGTCCCCAAAGACTAGGGACACTCTCATCTCCTCTGACTTCTGTGCCTTTGGCACATTAATGGTCACGCTGACCTCTGGAAGCTCTCTCCTCCCTGGACTTCCAGGGCCCCCAATTTTTCAGCCCTTACTCCACCCCCCACCTCACCCCACTTAGCCTCCTCAGCAGCATCCCTGCATCCGTCCCTGAAATGTCGGTCACGGCTCAGTGTCTGGCTCTGCTCCATGAACTCTGCACTTCTCTGAGTTCTCCATCTACCCCCTGGGAAGAGGCCCACACCTCCTTTGTGAGCTCCAGACTGGCAGACAGCCTTTGTTGGAAACAGCTCTAGTCGAGGTCACTTATGGCCATTTTTCCTCTTTGCTATCCATGCCCTTTGATCTTGCCTCTGATTTACACAGACAGGAAGACTTTAGGTGACAGCCCTTTCGGCCTCTCTTCCATCACATCCATCCTGCCTTCCTCTCAGCCCAGCCCAGAAATTCTCTCTGACCCAAGTCATAGCCCTGGCAGCTTCTCTCTCATATTCCAAGTTCCTCAGGACAGGTGCCATGCTGCCCGCTGTGCCCCGCTTTCACTTTCCTCTGCCCACCTTGTGGGGGCTTTAGGCCCACCTCTCACAGGAATAGCTCCTGTGGGGCTTGAGGGGCCCCTAATTGCTTCATGTGGTGGGCCCTCCATCCCTATCTAACTGGCTTTTCTCTTCTGTTGACTGATTATTCTCTCTTGGAAACGCTCCACATCCCTGGGTTTCCATGCCAACACAGGCTCCAGGTGCTTTTTCCCTCTCTTTCTGCTGTCTCTTTTGCCTCTGTGGGCTTTTCTTTCTCTTTGTCCACGCTTAAACAGGGGAAAGATTCTCAGCCCTAGACCCTCCTTTCTCTTCTCAGCTGCCACCTTATCCAAGGACAGCTCAGCAAAGCCCATGGCTACAGTCGCCATCAGTCACAACCTGAATCTTTCATTCAAATCCCTGCTGGGGTCCAAGCTCTCTCCTAGATTCTCACAGGCCATCTCTACCTGGATGCCCACCTTTCATTCAATTTGTGCAAAATTGGGCTCAACGATCCTCTTCTCACCACTAAGTCTGCTCTTTCTCCTGAGTATTCCATCCACTGGGAAGGCATCCTAGACTCTTTGACCCAGCAACCAGTCGGTCAGCAGCTTCTCCTAATTTTACCTTCTGTCTATCCTCTTGCCCCCACCCTAATTCAGGCCTTGCCTTCTCTACCTGGACCAAAGCAACCATCTCTTCATTGGTTCTCGCACCTCTAAATGTCTCCAAGTAACCCGAGACAGGAAGCAGAGACAGTAACCTCCCTGGATACTTCCCTGAAGCTTCATACCTGCACCACCCATCTCGGCTGCTCCATGCTTTGCCCGTGTCCCAAGCATATCTCTGGCCTTCTTACTACATATCATTTTAGAATCTGTGTGTTTTTCTATTTCTTTGACCAAATGCCCAAGAGCAGACAATATATCTTATTTATCTTCACATTCTAACACCCAGCACTATGGGTGACACAAAGTGCTAGTCACTCAGTCGTGTTCAATTCTTTGCCACCCCACGGACTGGAGCCCACCAGGCTCCTCTATTCATGGGATTTTCCCAGCAGCAATTCTGGAGTGGGTGGCTGTTTCCTTCTCCAGGGGGTCTTTCTGACTCAGGGATCAAACCCAGATCCTCCTGCCTTGCAGGTAGATTTCAAAGTAGACACTCAAATTTTGTATTAATATATAGGTCATTGGCCCTTGTTTGAAACTTCCATCTCTCTCCTTCTCTTTGACTATCATCTTATTTCCCAAAAAGTTTATACCAATTCACAGTTCCCTCTGTACTTAGCCTGTCTGACTGTATCTCATCAGCATTCAGTATTCTTAACCCCCCCAAATTGCTGGTGAAAATTAGTGCTTCTTTATTGTGTTTTTATTGCTGATTTCCTGTTATTACCGAAATTGAATTATTTTCTCAAAAATATTTGTCAAGTCTGTTTTCTCTTCTGTATGCTGTTGAGGTGAATGACATGCCTATCTGTTGGGTAAGGGTGAGGGTCATTTTTACTGTTAAGGATTTGTGTGTCATCTTTTTACACATTATAGATCTGCAAACAGTTCATCCGCTCTGCTTTTCTGTTCTGTTTGAGACACTGTTTGACTTTGGAAATACTTAGCTTTGATGTGGTCAAGTTGGTTGGTCTTTGCCTTCTTGTACTTTGTTGTTTTTTTAGCTTAGAGGGGCTTCCGCTTTCAGATACATTAAATATCCAATTCCCTTTCTCTCTGGTTTTTAATGGGTTTATGTCTCCCTTCTGATCAAAAGTTTTTGAATTTGGGTATGTGCTCTCAGGGAGGCTGAAAATGGATTATTACTTTTCTTTCAATAGTCAGAGCTCCAACTTTGGACAAGTCTTCCCCTTGTGGCTCTGACACTAAGCTAAGTTATTCCTGGCTGATGATGGCATCAGGACCACAATATCCTCAGAGAATATGCCACCTAGACAGGGAACCAAAAGGCTATCGGAAGGTATGACTCCAGACACAGTGACAATGAAATGCAGGAAAGCATTTAAGGGGTAGCAGCAAAAAACCTTTCTGGAAGCCTGGCCAGGACAGTGTGTGGAAAGATGGTTCACCCAATGTGCCAATATGAGTGGCTGAATCTAGCTGGTACCCAACAAACAGTCTTGGATAGCTTCTGACTCTGCAAGGAAACATTACTCAGGGACCACAAGGGTGGGAGAGCCCAAGCCCTCCCCTCACCTGCATCAACCTACCTGTACAGACTCTGCCAGGACATTTCACCATCAGCAGAAAAATCTCTCATCCAGTTCCTGCCTGGCTCATCTTCTGGGGCCTGCAGCCATTGCCACGATTCCGCCATGCTCCAAGATGTGGACTTGACCCAGATCCTGGAGTCACCATGACCCCTGTCCAATGATTGCTCTAGGAACTAGGGCATCTGAGGGTGATGCCAGAGCTAAAAAGGAACTCAAGGGTTATCTAGCCCAAATGCCTCATTTTACAAATAGGGAAACTGAAGCCCAGTGAGGGGAGGTGACTCACAGCCACCTGTTGCTGAAGGAAGGATACCAGGCTATCGAGCCTTTCAGGAGGTTCTTTTCACGTATCTTTTGTGACATGTTAGTGTCTGTGATATCTGTGTGTAAAATATTAGTCTGGAGGCTGGAAAATGTTGTCACTTCAGAGTTGCCAAGAGTAGACTTGGGAGGTAAACTGAATTCTTTCACTTCTAAGAAAGACCGGTCCTCTTCATTCCTTAGGGAGTCTAGAGAGTGATTGATTGAGCCATCCACCCATTGGCAAGCCAACTAGCAGTCTATGCCATGCCTGGTCAGGGGACAAAGTTCAAGCCCCTACCCTCAAGGGTTGTGCAGGGCTTTGACGGCCAAGTTTAGGAGTCAGGACCACAAGTGACAGCGAGCCACTGAAGGGCTGTGTTTGTCTTCCTCCCTCAGAGGCCCTTCCAAGTCTGCTTTGACTCTAAGACTCCTGACACTTCTGCACCCAAGAGATGTGAAGTTTATTCTTTAATGCAAAAAAGTATTTGATTAAATGCTTGCTTTAACACACTTTCTCTCAATCAAGATCTCTCAGACTGAAGTAATAAAGTTCACTGATATTTCTCAGAAGAAGGCTTTGGAAATGTGGACGGCTTCCTGGGTCAGTCCCTCTTTGGTGAACAGATGGGGAAATGGGCCTGGAGGAGAGCAGGGTCACACTGGAAGAGGGTCGGAACGGACCCATGGCCTCAGCTTCCTGCCACTGGCAGTGTGAAGCGCAGAGGGGCAGCGTTCAGGTGTGGAAAAAGTGGTGAGGCCTCCCTGTGGAGACACTCCACAAGCTGCCAGGAAGAGAGGTGAGAGGCCAGAACTGCTCAAATGGCCAGCCATGGAGAAGGTTCATGTTCACCCATACCTGACGCAGCACTCTTGAACATCCGGGTCCCTCGTGAGGAGAAGGTCGTACAGGCAGGGATTTCTCTCCAAGAGGCAAAAGTCCCTGGATGGTCCTGGGCAAGCTAGTGGCCAAGCAGGACTCTGGCCTCTCAGGAAAGAGCACTGTCTAGGTGTTCCTCTCCCTTTTAGGATACCGTCATTTCGGGGCTTGTAAAAAAATAATTAAGGGAATTCCTGTGGAGGTGCTGACATATGGCCTCCCAAATGAGGTCTCTCCCTAACTCCATGCAGCCCTGACGACCGGCACTGTAATCATGCACCCACAGGAATGCCTCGGAGCCCTCCCTCCTGCTGAGCTCCTCAAGCAGCGCAGGCCCTCTCAGGTTCTGGGTTTGGTACAGGGCTTGGCAAATACTCCCTGTAGGAAAAAATGAGCGGGAGAGCTGGATGATCAGATCGCATCCCTAAGAAGCTAGGGTCAGTGGAGGGCAGTGGGGGCACAGAAGAGAGGCGAGAACATGTGTGAAGACTCGGCCTTGAGCCAAGCTCCAGTGGATGCTATGATCTCCGTTTTATAGGTGAGGAAACTGAGGCTCAGGGACATATGGTCACAGAGGCAGGGGCATAGGGTCTAGGCTCCCCCAAACCTCGTCTCTCACGTTTGTCAGTCCTAAGTTGTTCCCCAAGTTCACTCACCAAGACCTGACAGCTGAGAGGGAGACCCAGGGCTTTTGTCTGAAACCTTCAGCTGTTGCTCAGCCAGCTACTCCCTTTTACCTGAGGAACACTCTATAACCCAAGTTTTTCTCAAGATACAGACTTCTCTCCCTAAACCTGGCAGACCAAACTCTGCCCCTCTTCTGGCTTTTAGTCAGGATCACCTTCCCTTTTTGCCAAGGACAGCACTGCTTAGTTCTTCCTTCCAGAGTAGTGACCCTTTCTCCCCTTGGGGGGTGGGTGGGGGAGGGGGTTGGGAAGATGTGTATAAGAGACAGCATTAATGGTCACGCTGACCTCTGGAAGCTCTCTCCTCCCTGGACTTCCAGGGCCCCCAATTTTTCAGCCCTTACTCCACCCCCCACCTCACCCCACTTAGCCTCCTCAGCAGCATCCCTGCATCCGTCCCTGAAATGTCGGTCACGGCTCAGTGTCTGGCTCTGCTCCATGAACTCTGCACTTCTCTGAGTTCTCCATCTACCCCCTGGGAAGAGGCCCACACCTCCTTTGTGAGCTCCAGACTGGCAGACAGCCTTTGTTGGAAACAGCTCTAGTCGAGGTCACTTATGGCCATTTTTCCTCTTTGCTATCCATGCCCTTTGATCTTGCCTCTGATTTACACAGACAGGAAGACTTTAGGTGACAGCCCTTTCGGCCTCTCTTCCATCACATCCATCCTGCCTTCCTCTCAGCCCAGCCCAGAAATTCTCTCTGACCCAAGTCATAGCCCTGGCAGCTTCTCTCTCATATTCCAAGTTCCTCAGGACAGGTGCCATGCTGCCCGCTGTGCCCCGCTTTCACTTTCCTCTGCCCACCTTGTGGGGGCTTTAGGCCCACCTCTCACAGGAATAGCTCCTGTGGGGCTTGAGGGGCCCCTAATTGCTTCATGTGGTGGGCCCTCCATCCCTATCTAACTGGCTTTTCTCTTCTGTTGACTGATTATTCTCTCTTGGAAACGCTCCACATCCCTGGGTTTCCATGCCAACACAGGCTCCAGGTGCTTTTTCCCTCTTTCTGCTGTCTCTTTTGCCTCTGTGGGCTTTTCTTTCTCTTTGTCCACGCTTAAACAGGGGAAAGATTCTCAGCCCTAGACCCTCCTTTCTCTTCTCAGCTGCCACCTTATCCAAGGACAGCTCAGCAAAGCCCATGGCTACAGTCGCCATCAGTCACAACCTGAATCTTTCATTCAAATCCCTGCTGGGGTCCAAGCTCTCTCCTAGATTCTCACAGGCCATCTCTACCTGGATGCCCACCTTTCATTCAATTTGTGCAAAATTGGGCTCAACGATCCTCTTCTCACCACTAAGTCTGCTCTTTCTCCTGAGTATTCCATCCACTGGGAAGGCATCCTAGACTCTTTGACCCAGCAACCAGTCGGTCAGCAGCTTCTCCTAATTTTACCTTCTGTCTATCCTCTTGCCCCCACCCTAATTCAGGCCTTGCCTTCTCTACCTGGACCAAAGCAACCATCTCTTCATTGGTTCTCGCACCTCTAAATGTCTCCAAGTAACCCGAGACAGGAAGCAGAGACAGTAACCTCCCTGGATACTTCCCTGAAGCTTCATACCTGCACCACCCATCTCGGCTGCTCCATGCTTTGCCCGTGTCCCAAGCATATCTCTGGCCTTCTTACTACATATCATTTTAGAATCTGTGTGTTTTTCTATCTCTTTGACCAAATGCCCAAGAGCAGACAATATATCTTATTTATCTTCACATTCTAACACCCAGCACTATGGGTGACACAAAGTGCTAGTCACTCAGTCGTGTTCAATTCTTTGCCACCCCACGGACTGGAGCCCACCAGGCTCCTCTATTCATGGGATTTTCCCAGCAGCAATTCTGGAGTGGGTGGCTGTTTCCTTCTCCAGGGGGTCTTTCTGACTCAGGGATCAAACCCAGATCCTCCTGCCTTGCAGGTAGATTTCAAAGTAGACACTCAAATTTTGTATTAATATATAGGTCATTGGCCCTTGTTTGAAACTTCCATCTCTCTCCTTCTCTTTGACTATCATCTTATTTCCCAAAAAGTTTATACCAATTCACAGTTCCCTCTGTACTTAGCCTGTCTGACTGTATCTCATCAGCATTCAGTATTCTTAACCCCCCCAAATTGCTGGTGAAAATTAGTGCTTCTTTATTGTGTTTTTATTGCTGATTTCCTGTTATTACCGAAATTGAATTATTTTCTCAAAAATATTTGTCAAGTCTGTTTTCTCTTCTGTATGCTGTTGAGGTGAATGACATGCCTATCTGTTGGGTAAGGGTGAGGGTCATTTTTACTGTTAAGGATTTGTGTGTCATCTTTTTACACATTATAGATCTGCAAACAGTTCATCCGCTCTGCTTTTCTGTTCTGTTTGAGACACTGTTTGACTTTGGAAATACTTAGCTTTGATGTGGTCAAGTTGGTTGGTCTTTGCCTTCTTGTACTTTGTTGTTTTTTTAGCTTAGAGGGGCTTCCGCTTTCAGATACATTAAATATCCAATTCCCTTTCTCTCTGGTTTTTAATGGGTTTATGTCTCCCTTCTGATCAAAAGTTTTTGAATTTGGGTATGTGCTCTCAGGGAGGCTGAAAATGGATTATTACTTTTCTTTCAATAGTCAGAGCTCCAACTTTGGACAAGTCTTCCCCTTGTGGCTCTGACACTAAGCTAAGTTATTCCTGGCTGATGATGGCATCAGGACCACAATATCCTCAGAGAATATGCCACCTAGACAGGGAACCAAAAGGCTATCGGAAGGTATGACTCCAGACACAGTGACAATGAAATGCAGGAAAGCATTTAAGGGGTAGCAGCAAAAAACCTTTCTGGAAGCCTGGCCAGGACAGTGTGTGGAAAGATGGTTCACCCAATGTGCCAATATGAGTGGCTGAATCTAGCTGGTACCCAACAAACAGTCTTGGATAGCTTCTGACTCTGCAAGGAAACATTACTCAGGGACCACAAGGGTGGGAGAGCCCAAGCCCTCCCCTCACCTGCATCAACCTACCTGTACAGACTCTGCCAGGACATTTCACCATCAGCAGAAAAATCTCTCATCCAGTTCCTGCCTGGCTCATCTTCTGGGGCCTGCAGCCATTGCCACGATTCCGCCATGCTCCAAGATGTGGACTTGACCCAGATCCTGGAGTCACCATGACCCCTGTCCAATGATTGCTCTAGGAACTAGGGCATCTGAGGGTGATGCCAGAGCTAAAAAGGAACTCAAGGGTTATCTAGCCCAAATGCCTCATTTTACAAATAGGGAAACTGAAGCCCAGTGAGGGGAGGTGA
The DNA here is from genome assembly GCA_006410875.1 of Neotragus pygmaeus. Taxonomy (NCBI): domain Eukaryota; kingdom Metazoa; phylum Chordata; class Mammalia; order Artiodactyla; family Bovidae; genus Neotragus; species Neotragus pygmaeus. Next base: position 361,976 of record SJYV01011725.1, read on the forward strand.
CTCACAGCCACCTGTTGCTGAAGGAAGGATACCAGGCTATCGAGCCTTTCAGGAGGTTCTTTTCACGTATCTTTTGTGACATGTTAGTGTCTGTGATATCTGTGTGTAAAATATTAGTCTGGAGGCTGGAAAATGTTGTCACTTCAGAGTTGCCAAGAGTAGACTTGGGAGGTAAACTGAATTCTTTCACTTCTAAGAAAGACCGGTCCTCTTCATTCCTTAGGGAGTCTAGAGAGTGATTGATTGAGCCATCCACTCATTGGCAAGCCAACTAGCAGTCTATGCCATGCCTGGTCAGGGGACAAAGTTCAAGCCCCTACCCTCAAGGGTTGTGCAGGGCTTTGACGGCCAAGTTTAGGAGTCAGGACCACAAGTGACAGCGAGCCACTGAAGGGCTGTGTTTGTCTTCCTCCCTCAGAGGCCCTTCCAAGTCTGCTTTGACTCTAAGACTCCTGACACTTCTGCACCCAAGAGATGTGAAGTTTATTCTTTAATGCAAAAAAGTATTTGATTAAATGCTTGCTTTAACACACTTTCTCTCAATCAAGATCTCTCAGACTGAAGTAATAAAGTTCACTGATATTTCTCAGAAGAAGGCTTTGGAAATGTGGACGGCTTCCTGGGTCAGTCCCTCTTTGGTGAACAGATGGGGAAATGGGCCTGGAGGAGAGCAGGGTCACACTGGAAGAGGGTCGGAACGGACCCATGGCCTCAGCTTCCTGCCACTGGCAGTGTGAAGCGCAGAGGGGCAGCGTTCAGGTGTGGAAAAAGTGGTGAGGCCTCCCTGTGGAGACACTCCACAAGCTGCCAGGAAGAGAGGTGAGAGGCCAGAACTGCTCAAATGGCCAGCCATGGAGAAGGTTCATGTTCACCCATACCTGACGCAGCACTCTTGAACATCCGGGTCCCTCGTGAGGAGAAGGTCGTACAGGCAGGGATTTCTCTCCAAGAGGCAAAAGTCCCTGGATGGTCCTGGGCAAGCTAGTGGCCAAGCAGGACTCTGGCCTCTCAGGAAAGAGCACTGTCTAGGTGTTCCTCTCCCTTTTAGGATACCGTCATTTCGGGGCTTGTAAAAAAATAATTAAGGGAATTCCTGTGGAGGTGCTGACATATGGCCTCCCAAATGAGGTCTCTCCCTAACTCCATGCAGCCCTGACGACCGGCACTGTAATCATGCACCCACAGGAATGCCTCGGAGCCCTCCCTCCTGCTGAGCTCCTCAAGCAGCGCAGGCCCTCTCAGGTTCTGGGTTTGGTACAGGGCTTGGCAAATACTCCCTGTAGGAAAAAATGAGCGGGAGAGCTGGATGATCAGATCGCATCCCTAAGAAGCTAGGGTCAGTGGAGGGCAGTGGGGGCACAGAAGAGAGGCGAGAACATGTGTGAAGACTCGGCCTTGAGCCAAGCTCCAGTGGATGCTATGATCTCCGTTTTATAGGTGAGGAAACTGAGGCTCAGGGACATATGGTCACAGAGGCAGGGGCATAGGGTCTAGGCTCCCCNTACCAAGGTCACAGGATAAAAATCTCCGGAACTGACCAAGTCCCGTAGCAACTGTTGCCATGAGCCTCTGGATCCAAACGAGCCAATTCCCTGATCCTATATCAGGTAAAATGCCCACACTATAGCACCCTAATCAATCACCTAATGCCACCATTCCGGTAGGAATTTTCTGTCTTGAAGCTATAAAAACTTGTTGTTAGCCTGTGAAAGGTTCAGCTCTCCCTTAAGCTGGTGTGCTATTCTAACAGTGTCTCCACTCTAACAAACTTTATCCTCTTTTCATTCTGCCTCATGGCTGGAAATTCTTTTCCAACTCACACACAGACCACTACAGATTTCTCATCAGAAACCATGTGAGCAAGGACTACAGGAATGAAATACTTATGGTCTTAGGAAAAAATTCCTACCAATCTGGAATTCTGTATCCGGGGAATTTATTCTCCAAAAGTGAAGGAAAAATAAAAGCTTTCTNACCACTACAGATTTCTCATCAGAAACCATGTGAGCAAGGACTACAGGAATGAAATACTTATGGTCTTAGGAAAAAATTCCTACCAATCTGGAATTCTGTATCCGGGGAATTTATTCTCCAAAAGTGAAGGAAAAATAAAAGCTTTCTCAAGTAAACAATTAGGACTTCATCACCAGCAGAGCTGACTTAAATGAAATGTTAAAAAGGAGTTATTTAGGGGAAAGGAAAACTAAGTAGGTCAGGAACTATAATTACAAAAAGGGAGAGTGTTAGATGAGGATAAAGGTAAAATAAAACCTTTAACTTTAAAATTTTTAACTGATATAGAAGATTACCATCTAAGGTGATAACAACAAAGAATTGGCTGGTTATAACATATAGAAAAGAAAATTAATGACACCAATGTCATAAGATGGAAGGTAGGAATTGAGAATAACCTGTTATGTTACCTTCTCTACCTGTGAAGTGGTATTTAAGTGTTTTCAAGTGTACCCTGAGAGTATTTGTAAAGGCAAATTGCAAACTCTAAGACAACCACTAAAAATTTTTAAAAATAACTATAATATTTAAGACATGAAAAATAATGGACTTATATAAAATGTTCAATTAAAACTAGAAAAAAGGGGGAAGGAGAAAAACAAGTACAATGAAATAAAAAATAATTACTAGCATGATAAGTATTTATCCAACTATATCAATACTCTCTTTAAATGTGAGCAGCCTAAATTTACCAATTGAAAGTGAGAGATTGTCATAGTGGATAAAGAAATAAAACCCAATTATCAGTTCAGTTCAGTCACTCAGTCGTATCTGATTCTTTGTGACCCCACGGACAGCAGCATGTCAGGCTTCCTTGTTCATCACCAACTCCGGGAGCTTGCGCAAACTTATGTCCATTGACTCAGTGATGTCATCCAACCATCTCATCCTCTGTCATCCCCTTCTCCTGCCTTGAATCTTTCCCAGCATCAGAGTCTTTTAAAATGAGTCAGCTCTTCACATCAGGTGGCCTAAGTGTTGGAATTTCAGCTTCAGCAACAGTCCTTCCAATAAATATTCAGGACTGATTTCCTTTAGGATTGACTAGATTGGCCTCCTTGCTGTCCAAGGGACTCTCAAGAGTCTTCTCCAGCATCACAGTTCAAAAGCATCCCCTCTCCACCTCAGGATTGTGAGGGAAAGGAATATGGTCTTTTTTCTTTTTTAATTTCCTAGTGCTCTGTATACTTTTCTCTTCCATCATCTGAGTCTTCAGGGTCGAGCCTGATGAAGAGAAGCTTAAAGGAAAAGGGCCAAGATGAAGATATTCAAATGCAGGCAGTTTCTCAGCATAGATGTGGGTTCCTTGGGAACCTCTGAACTGCAGTTTCTCAACACGGGCAATACACTCCCTAGCTGAGGTATTGTGACCTCCTATTCAACTACTGTCTTTCATGGTTTATCCTGTAGTCACATTGTCCTTGTAGGAGATGACCCCCACTGGGAGAAATGGTTTCCAGAAACTTGAGGCTATCTACCTTTGGAGGTATCTACTTGGCCAACAGGAGCAGTATTCTTGCCATAAACTTTTCTGTAAGCGAGGTTGCTCACACCACTGCCGGCCTCATTGCCTTCCTTTTACAAGCTATTCCCACTGGCTCCCTGACTTTAGAGCTCTTCACATAGAAGAAGGGACCAGTCCTATGCCCACATTTCCTAAACCAGAGGAAACTCCGTCGCCTTCTTCTCGGAGCTCTTCCACTGCATTCACTCCCAACTGCAGGTTGAATAGAGATGGTCTACAGATTTCCAGGGTTTAGCTATTCCTTCTTTAGGAGGTCCCCAAAGGTTTAAGGCAGGAAAGGGAGAAAAAAGCTAAGTATCCTCCACTCCCATGTAAGCTCTTTACTGAATTCTCTCCAAGAATCTCCAGTCCTCACTTATAAAGACTGGAGGTATTAATTGGGGTAGAGCGCAGAGGACAGGTTAGCTACTTCTGAGTGGGTCCATAGAGATAACATCTTTCAACTGTCTTTAGAGAGTGAGGGTACTTGTTACCTATTCTCCACAGCTTTAGAGTTGGACAGGTACTCTAGGGTAACAGAATAAATTTCATTTCCACAGAGTTTTCTCTCCCTGAGTAATGTCTACAACTGCTGAATAAGTAAATATATGTAACACATATTGCTAGACATATTGCTAAGAGCTTAACATGTGTGTACCAATTTAATCTTTACTACAATTCTATGAAGTAAGGATATTTGTCATTTTACAAATGCATACAATAAGAGAAATGGATGAAGCAAGTTGCTCAAAGTTAACCAGGTAGTTATTGCCAGAGTTGGAATGCAAATCCCTTTAATCTGCCTCAAAAATTCATGCTTTTAACCCATAAGCCATCCTGCCACATTAGCATGCCACTGTAGTTCCCAGGATTTCTCAGTCCATAAAGAATTATGGAATTTTTTTCACCACTGACAGGAAGCATGAATTAATGGAAAAGATCATAGGAAAGCTGAAGTTTATCTTTCAGTTCAGTTCAGTTCAGTCTCTCAGTCCTGTCTGACTCTCTGTGACCCCATGGACTGCAGCACGCCAGGCCTCCCTGTCCATCACCAACTCCAGGAGTTTACCCAAACCCATGTCCATCGAGATGGTGATGCCATCCAACCATCTCATCCTCTGTCGTCCCCTTCTCCTCCTGCCCTCAATCTTTCCCAGAATCAGGGTCTTTCCCAATGAGTCAGTTCTTTGCATCAGATGGCAAAAGAAGTTTACCTTTATAACAGTTATTTAATAAAGAGTAACAATCTATTGAGTGGTACTGTCACCTGGGAAGTACAGGACTGTAGGGGAAGACAAAAATAGATATGGAATCTATCCTGATGGAAGTTATATTATAGCGCGGTCTTTCTCAAACTTTTGGCTATAACCATTACTAGGTGGTAAATCAGTTTTCTGCAACATCTACATTAGTTTGTTTTTTTTCAGTTCAGTTCAGTTCAGTTCAGTCGCTCAGTCATGTCCAACTCTTTGCGACCCCATAAATCAAAGCACGCCAGGCCTCCCTGTCCATCACCAACTCCCAGAGTTCACTCAAACTCATGCCCATCTAGTTGGTGATGCCATCCAGCCATCTCATCTTCTGT
>SJYV01011725.1:381202-531510 GCA_006410875.1 Neotragus pygmaeus
AGGCCAAACAGCGCGATCACGTGACACCGGACAGGGGCGGCCCCCAGGGTGCGCGGAAGGAAAACCCCAGAGAGGGACCGGACGACGCCTTAAGGTGACCCCGAAGGGACAACATGGCGGCGCGGTCGCATGAGGGCCTCTCATCCCTCCCCCCGGAGGCCGACGCCACGGTACCTGCGAGACCCGCCATGGCGCCGCCGCCACTGCTGTCGCCTTCGCTGCCGCGACCCTCTTCCCCCTCAGCTCGCCACCGACGCCTCAGGAAGCCGGGGAGCCGCCCCCTTCGTCTTCTAGTTGAGCCGGTCGAGGACCCCCTCCTGAAATAGGGCTGCCTACAGCAGACGCCTGATCCAGTGACCTAAATTCTGGGGGCTCGCCCTGGCCTCATACGCTCCTAACATTTGCATAGGTGAAGATTTGAACATTTGAAGATTTTTATTAGTGTGTGCCGAAATCTGCGGGCTCTGGACTCTTCAACTCCGAAGATTTTTTGATCAGGCGCGTTCTGAACAGCCCCGAGTCACAGCTCCCTTGGTCCCCTCATGCATATGCAGTAGATTGTGATCTTTACACTCGGGAGCGGAGGGGGTGTACCCTAGTCTCCGTAGGTGAGCACTTCCATTCTTGGAGTTGACGCTTGTCCCTCGGGGAAACCCTTAAGTCGGCCTCCTTCCCGGCCCCTTTACCAAGGCCAGCGGTCAGGAGCGGAAGTATTCCGGCTCAGAATTTACGATTTGACTTGAGTCAGGACCTAACTTCCCCTTGTACTGTACTTTGCTACTTGCCTTGACTGCTTCGCTTTCCCAAGTTTGACTGGATACCTATATAACAGGGTTGTTATAGGAATTAAGTGACTCAATGTATCCATCTATTAGCTAATTAAACACATTTCTCGAGCACTTACTATGCAGTGCTAAAGGCAAGAGGATAGAATGGAGAGTGACATGGGCGCTGTTTTAACTTAAAACGCTCCCCCGCTAGTGGGGGGGAAAAGTGGGGGAAGGTGGGAAACTGGTCATCAAATTACTTATGTGTGGAATCTAAACTATGACACAAATGAACAAATCTACAAAGCTGACGCGCAGACAGAGAGAACAGACTTGTGGTTGGGGGGAGGAGGATGGATTTAGAATCTGGGATTAGCAGATGCAACATATAGAATGGATAAATAATATCTGTATAGCACAGGGAACTGTATTCAGTATTCTATGATAAACCATAATGAAAAGGAATATGAAAAGTACTGCATATATATGTGTATAACTGAGTCACTTTGTTGTACAGCATAAACTACCACAACGTTGTAAATCAACTATATGTCAATAAAATTTAAAAACATTAAAATGATCACTTAATACTTTTAATCAAATCAATATNAGGAGATCAGCCCTGGGATTTCTTTGGAAGGAATGATGCTAAAGCTGAAACTCCAGTACTTTGGCCACTTCATGCGAAGAGTTGACTCACTGAAATCCCTCTGATGCTGGGAGGGATTGGGGGCAGGAGGAGAAGGGGACGACGGAGGATGAGATGGTTGGATGGCATCACTGACTCGATGGACTTGAGTCTGAGTAAACTCCGGGAGTTAGTGATGGACAGGGAGGCCTGGCGTGCTGTGATTCATGGGGTCGCAAAGAGTTGGACATGACTGAGCGACTGAACTGAACTGAACTGATAGTGATATAGAATTCTATTTTTTTCTGTTGACCAGTCATGATACAATGATATTAAGCATGTAATAGTTACATAATCTTGGAGAAGGCAATGGCAACCCCCTCCAGTACTCTTGCCTGGAAAAATCTCATGGACAGAGGAGCCTGGTAGGCTGCAGTCCATGGGGTCATTAAGAGTTGGACACGACTAAGTGACTTCACTTTCACTTTTCACTTTCATGCATTGGAGAAGGAAATGGCAACCCTCTCTAGTGTGCTTGCCTGGAGAATCCCAGGGACGGGGGAGCCTGGTGGGCTGCCGTCTATGGGGTCACACAGAGTCAGACACGACTGAAGTGACGCAGCAGCAGCAGCAGCAGCAGTTACATAATCACAATAGTCACTCACACAATCACAATAGTAAAAGATGTTTTTTGGTTTTCACAATCAATAGCCAGACAAAAAATAAAAGATAGTTACAATTTCAAGCCATAATGGAAACATGAGTAAGCTAACAAGATAGTATAAAATACTTATGTACAATTTTAGGGGTTAAGTAGAGTGATGTGGTAAGTGGAAATGCATACATACACGTTTTCATCCGCCCAGCCAGTCTATGTCTTTTGGCTGGTGCATTTAATTCATTTACATTTAAGGTAATTATTGATATGTATCATCCTATTACCATTTTCTTAATTGTTTTGGGTTTATTTTATTTAGATTTTTTCCTTCTCTTGTGTTTCCTGCTTAGAGAAGTTCCTTTAGCGTTTGTTGTAAAGGTGGTTTGGTGGTGCTGAATTCTCTTAACTTTTGCTTGTCCGGAAAGTTTTTGATTTCTCCATCAAATCTGAACAAGAGCCTTGCTGGGTAGTTTCCTTGGTTGTAGATTCTTCCCTTTCATCACTTCAGATATATCATGCTATTCCCTTCTGGCTTGCAGAGTTTCTGTTGAGAAATCAGCTGATGATCTTATGTGAGTTCCCTTCTGTGTTATTTGTTGATTTTCCCTTGCTGCTTTTAAAATTTTATCTTTGTCTTTAATTTTCATTATTTTGATTGCTATAAGTCTTGGTGTATTCCTCCTTGAGTTTATCCTGCCTGGGACTTTCTGTGCTTCCTGGACGACTATTTCCTTTCCCAGGTGAGGATAGTTTTCAGCTAATAATCCTACAAATAGTTTTTCAGGTCCTTTCTCTCTCTCTTCTTCTGGGACCCCTATAATGTAAACAGTGCTGCAATGAACATTGGGATGCATGTATCTTTTTGAATTATGTTTTCCTCCAGATATATGTAGAAGTGGGTTTGCTGAATCATATGATAAATCTATTTTTAGTTTTTTAAGTGAGCCTCCATATAGTTCTCCATTGTGGTGTACCAGTTTACAGTCTCACCAATAGTGAAGGAAGCTTACCTTTTCTCCACCTCTCCAGCATTTATTGTTTGTAGACTTTGATGATAGCCATTATGATTGTGAGGTGATACCTTATTGCAGTTTTGATTTTTGCATTTCTCTAATAATTAGTGATGTTGAGCATCTTTTCATGTGCTTTTTAACCATTTATATATTTTCTTTGCAGAAGAGTCTATTTAGATCTTCTGCCTATTTTTTGATTGTGTTGTTGTCATTGTTTTGATATTGAGCTGCATATGCTATTTGTATATTTGGAGAGATTAATTCCTTGTCCATCGTTCATTTGCAAATATTTTCTCCCATTCTGAGTGTTGTCTTTTCGTTTTGTTTATGGTTTCCTTTACTCTGCAAAAACTTTTGTTTGATTAGGTCCCATTTGTTTACTTTTGTTTTTATTTTCATTAATCTATCAGGTGGATCCATAAAAATATTGCTTCAGCAGCATATTAAAATGATTATACACCATGGCCAAATGAAATTTATCCCTGCAAGGCAAGGATGGCTCGACATACAAAAATCAATCAATGTAATGCACCACAGTAACACAATAAACGGGGAAAGAAACCCCACATGACCATCTCAATGGATACAGAAAAGTCCTTGAAAAAAATGCCATGGCCTTTCATGAGAAAGACACTCAACAATCTAGTAATAAGGACGCTAGTTCGACATAATAAAAGCCATACATAAAAATCCACAGTGCACATCATACTCAACGGTGAAAGACTGAAAGCTCTTTCTCTAATATCAGGAAAAATGAAAGGATGTCTGTTTTCACTGGTTCTATTCAACACAGTACTGAAAGTTCTAACCAGGTTAAGCAATCAAAAGAAATAGAAGGCATCCAAATTGTAAAGCAAACAATAAAGTGATCTCTTTTCATAGATGATATGATTCTATATGTAAAACCTTCAAGATTTCACCCAAAGACCTGTTAGAACTAAGAAATGAATACAGCAAATTAGCAGGAGACAAAGTTAACACACAAAAGTCAGCTGCATCTCTGTTCACAAACAACGAACAATCTGAAAAGGAAACTAAGGAAAAAATTTCCTTTACCATAGCGCCAAAAAGGATAAAATACTTATGTGTATTTTTGCCACAATAAAAGCTTTTAAGTAAGCTGTGTAGTAACTAAAGTGACTAGAAAGATTGGCTCAGAGGGTGTTAAGAAAGACCCCAAGCCCCAGTACCTTTCACAGGCACACCAAAATTACAATTGCTGATAGCGTAAGCATTGATGAAAAAGACTGGAACCTACCAGAAAAGATCTGCTACAACACAACTTACAAAGAAGGAACCACAACAAGATAGGAAGATTCTCTGCAAGGAGTGAGGGGCCTGGGACCTACATCAGGTTCCCCAACCCCAAGGGTTTGGGCCAGGAAGATGAGTCCCCAGAACATCTGGCTTTGAAGGGAAGCAGGGCTTCCTTTCAAGAGTCCCAGAGGACTGTAGGAAGTACAGACTCCACTCTTAAAGGGCACTCACGAAATCACAAGTGTTCCAGGACCCAGGGCAGAAGCATACAAAAATGTGAAAGGAGCCTGCCTCAGACCTACCTGCTGATCTTGGAGAGTCTCCCAGAGAGGCAGCAGGCAACTGGGGCTCATCCTGGGAACACAGACACTCCCTCCCGTCTTCACAAGCTCATTCTGAAACAGATTAGACCTTACCCTGCCTCCCCCGCCCCGTGTCCTCTGCCTGCCTTCTGTCTGTGGAAAACTTCAGTCAATGACTAAGTTTAATCAGAGAAGTGAGAAATGCAGAAACAAAGGGAGACAGTCTAAGGAGACAAAATAATAATAATGTAGTCATGAAGCATAGTCAAGGACCTTTAGTTCTTGCTCAAGAGCTATAGATAATATTCTGAGCCATGAGCCATATCCTGTGAGCTCTCTTATAGAGTCTAAAACACCAGGTGAAGAAGTTAGCTACCTGTCAGCCAGACTGTACCCAGGACATGAGCTGCCGCAGTTCTGAGATTTGGCCACAAAGAAATGGGAAGAAATGGACCCTGGAACTGAAGAGTCACTGTACCTAAAACAACCAAGATGATGCTGGCTAGACCACTGATGACCAATCTGAAGATGACTGTTAGAGAAGTTAGAAGATGTGCTGTTTCTGCACGTAGCTGCCTCCCACTTCTGCCTATAAAAGCTCTTGGTCCCTTGCTTGTCGGGAGTTGAGGGGGGTGGCCTTTGGACAGTTGTCCCTCTACCCCACAGTTGCCGGTATCTGAAATAAAGCAAAGTTTCGATTCCACCAACCTGGCCTGTTTATTGGCTTTTGAACCGAATCCACATACACACTTCTTTCAGTAACAATTCTACCATGTAGACACTGGTGCTAGCAAGTGCCATTGTGGAATCCTCCCTTTAGCTTACCCGCCTCAGGAGGCAGCCGTGCCCCAGCCCAGCAGTAAGTACCAATACTGGAACACTTCAAGCCAAGCAACTAACTGGGCGACAACACAGCACCACCCCCCCTCCCCGCCACCTGCAGACAGGCTGCCTTAAGAACCCCTAGCCCACACCCACTCCTAGACTCAGCCCTGCTGCCAGAGTGCCCAGCACCCAGGCGCACATACAGTGCCCAGGCATTAGACCCAGGACCCCCGGAGCCCTGTAGCCGTAGTCTCTGGGACCCAGCTCCACCCGCCCGTGGGCAAGTGCCAGTCCCGGGACAATGACAGCCTCCCAGACTGCTTAGAGCTCTTGTCACTTCTAGAGGGTTTCAACGTTAATTCCTCACTGCGGCCCTTCCGGCAATATGTCTTAGTTCAGGTTCCTCTCAAACAAACTTTGAGATAAGGATTTGGGGGCAAGAACTTTGAACGGGAGGTGATCACAAGAAGCGAGTGTGGGGAGTCGGGAAGCGGGATGAGCGGGAAGGCCACCAGGGGGCGCTGTGACGGTGTGTTGCCGCTGTGGACCGCGGGCTCGGTCCCACCGCGGACCCTCGCAGGGGCTATGCGGAGATGAAGGGATCTGAATCGGAAGGGCCCCATGGACGGGCGAGGAATCGGGAGCCGGGACAAGGGTGAGGTCAGCCGGGTACCTAGGGTGCCAAAGCCGAGGAGAAACCACGAGGTACCACTTCACACCCCGCCACCCCACCACATCGCTCCAAGCCAAAAGAGGAACAAGAGCTGGCGAGGGGGTGGAGGAACTCGGCCCTCACCTACTGTTGCTGGGCTTGTAAAATGGCACAGCTAGTGCGGAAAACAACTCCTTAAAAGGCTAATCAGAGTTAACATATGACCAGTAATTCACCCAAGAGAAATGAAAACACACTGCCTCACAGAACCGCATATGAATGTAGAAACAACTCAAATGTCCACGAACTGAGGAATGCATACACGAAAGATGGTTTATCCAGACAATGGAAGGTTATTCAGCCATAAAAAAGGAATGAAGTATTGACACACCATGGTATGTTGGATGAACTTTGAAAACATTATGCTGAGTGAAAGAGGATGAGATAGTTTGATAGCATCACTGACTTAGTGGACATGAATTTGAGCAAACTCTGGGAGATAGTGGAGGACGGAGGAACCTGGTGGGCTACGGTCCATGGGGTTGCAGAGTCCTACACGACTTAGTGACTGAACAACAGCAAGTGAGAGAAGCCGGTCACAAAAGGTCAAGTACTGTATGATTCCATTTCTGTGAAATGTCCACAGTAGGCATATCCATGGAGACAGGACGGAGACGAGAGGCTGCCTGGGGCTGGGGTGAGACGGGCGTGAGACAGGAAGTGACTAATGGGTTCAGAGTTCCTTTCAGGTTGATGAAGATGTTCTGGAATTAGAGAGTGGTGACAGTTGTCTAATTTTGTGAATATACTAAAACCCGCTGAATGGTGTACTTTAAGAGGGCGAACTTTATGGTATTCGAATTACATCTCGATAAAGTGATTATAAAAACAGTTAAGGAGGTGCTTGCTCTCAGATGCTGCTGACTCGACGCTTGCACAGCTGTGAGAGTCTCAAACTTCGTGCCCCAGGTGTCTCCCTTCCCAGGGCACATGCTGGACTCAACCTGGCCCCGAGGGAAGATGGGGGAGTTTATCCCCTAAATTCTGATCCTCATTGATCCAGGATCACCCTGGGCTTGAACTTTCCTCACTTGTCCTCGAAATGCAGCCAAGCTCAAGGCTGTGGATAAGTGACTCTCAGGCAGCAAGACACAGGAAGCCAGCCGGGGGTGTGTGTGCTGATGATTGAAGCACAGTCAGCGATGTCTCCTCCATCTGCTTACCACCATCCTTTTTTTTAAATTTTTGACTGTGCTGGATCTTCGTTGCTGCACGTCGGCTCTGGAGTGTGTGGGCTCAGTAGTTGCCCTGCGGTGTGTGGGATCTTAGTTCCCCTACCAGGGATCAAACCCACATACCCTGCCTTGGAAGGGGGATGCTTAGCCACTGGACCGCCAGGGAAAGCCCCTAGATACCATCATCCTCGTAACCTCATCTTGCTCTCCTTACTCCAGACACCTTGGCCTCCATGCTCGTCAGGAAATATATCACTTTCCCAACTCAGGGCCTTGGCATAGCTGTTTTCTTTGCCTGGAACACTGCCCTCAGCCTTTCTTCCTGCTGTCTTCCTCAGGATGCAGCTCAAATGCCACCTGACAAAAGGCCTTCTGTTCCGCCCTATCCAAATGGATTCCTCATCATTCTCTCTCCAAACACCGAGGGTGCTTTCTTATTAGCATTTACCACAATTTGGAAGTTATGTACTCATTTGTTTGTCTGTGTATTTAGTCCCTTGTAGGCTGTGAGATTCCGAAGAGAAATACTGGGTCTGTCTTGCTCATGACTGTATCTACCATGTCCTTCACTGTGCCTAGTATACAGAAGGTACTAAATAAGTGTTTGTGAATTCTTTATGAATAAGACACACCTCAGACCCTTTTCCTTAAAAGAAACACCCCCAGCCACACAGGAAGAGAAGCATCTAGACAAGCTTCTGTGACACCAGATGATTGGTGCTGTAACAGACAGGGGGCAGAGGAGTGTGGGGAAGCCAGATGAGAGAGAAATTAATTCTTCTGGGGGCTCAGAGAGTGAATACAATCTAGAAAGCAATTGCTATTTGAAATGGGCTTTGAAGGATGAAGAGGAGAGCATCAGGTACATAAGGATGAGGGAAGAAGATGTCAGGCAGAGGGAACAGCGTAGCTAAAAGCCTGGAAGCAGGTGTGTGTGTGTGTGTGTGTGTGTGTGTAGGTGGGAGTTGAGGAGGCAGAGGAGGTGGAGGGGTGAGGTCAAGAAATCCTCCAATGCTGAAAGGAGTTTGGACCCTGTCTCAGGGGTATGGGAGCCACTGAAGGGGGTTGAGCAGGGGTGTAGTGTGGCCAACCTGGGTTATAAAGCATCTGTTTGAGGTGGTCTGGATGGGGTAAGGGGGATAGGAGGCAGAGAGGGCTGCCAGAAGAGAGTTGGTATTCCAGGGGGGAGATGCTAAAGCTTAGATAGAATGTCGAGAGAGTAGCTGAGGGCTGGCTGTGATACCCAGACTCAGGCTCCCTGCTGATGGGCATAGCCCCCCTAGGATGCCCACCCAAACACCCACTCCTGATCCCCAAGAGGGTACCAAGGAGGGAAAGAGGAAAGAGGCTGGATGATTTTAGATAGGATGTCAAATTCATGATTTCACAAGGATTTTAAAATAGTATGGGATTTTAATAGTTTTGTTTTGAAGACAAATGGACATAAATCAAACAGGCAAGTCAACTTGAAGGAAAATATTAAGTAAATAACAAAAGCAGGTAGATCAGGGATAGATGACTGATGGATACTGCTGAGGCTGGTGGGCGCCATAGCAAGGATGGAGCGAGGGAGGAGCAAAGCAAGGCTGGAACGTTGAGGCTCACTCTGCCGGCTCATTGGCCACTTGGCTTGACTGGGGAGTGATAGGAGGACATGAGTCCCGAGCCTAGAGGGCAGGAAGAAGGCAAGAATCCATGGGTCTTGGGGTTTGATTGGATATGGGAGTAAAAAAGATGAGGAGTTGGGGGAAGCCCTGGTTTTTGGCTTGAAGGGACCAGGCTACTTCTAAGATGGTGCCGGAGTCAGCCATGTTAGAGTGGCTTCACCTTATAAGACTCGGATTCTTGTATCCTGCAATGAAATATAACTTGAAGAACTCTATAGTTCCTGCCCCGTGTTCCCAGTCAGATGCTGCAGCAGATGCGGTTGGTGCCCTGCTCATCCCCCTCCCTCAGCCCGTGCTGCAGGTGGCTCACAGACAGTACCATCCTCACTGACATCTTTCTGAGTGTCTCTCTGCCAGTGGGCATTCTCTAGCCAGAACCGGGTCAGCCTACACACCGGGCAGCTGGACTAGCTGAATTCATGTCCCAGGACTGGCCCTTATTCATGTGCTTCATGCAGTGTCCCAGGGGCCCCCAGCCAGATGCAGCCCCCATTACACACACCAGGAGCCTCACATTAACAACCCTGTATTAAGCTTTCTTCCCTTCCTAGGTTCACTTCTTGCTCTTAGATTATGCCTCCTGGGACCACTTCCCTGCAAAAGCACCTGCATCCTTTGCTCCGGGTCTGCTTTCAGGGGACCCCAGGGGAGACAGAGAAGCAAGAAATGCCAGGGATACCCCTACGTCTCCCTCTTGCCCTGGAGATGTAAGTTTCACCCACCCAAATGAAACCCAGAGCTAGTGTGCACCCTAATAGCCCACCAGTTATAGCAGTCTGTAGGCACAACCAGAAAACCAAGAGTGTGGAAGGGGTAGAAAGCCTCCTTTTTATTGTTTCATCTAGGCCAGCGATTCGCAGCACTTGGGTATCTGGGGCATAGCTTTGTTTCAGGTGATTGGCACATGGAGGGAGGGGCCTTCCTGCCTCAGGGCCTTTGCACTTGCTGGTCCTGCCCCTGAACTGTTTCCCCTAAGACATACCCAAATCCAACTCATCTATTTCAGTTCTTAGTTTAAATATTGACTCCTCAGAGAGGCATCTCTGACCACATAATCCTAAATATACTCCTTTCCCTTCATTCTATTGACTTTATAGCTCTTGGCATTGCATCTTTTAAAAAACCGCTTTATTGTGGTATAACTTAACAAGATGTTCATTTAGCATGTGCAGTCTGCTGAGTTTTGACAAATAAGTATGCACTGGGATCAACATTTCCATCACTCTCCAAAGTTCAGTCAGATGGCTTTCTCCCTGCCCAATGTACTCACCCATCCAATTTTTGTCACCATAGCTCAGCTATTTCTTTTCTAGAATTCCACATACATGGAATAATTTTGCATGTGTTCTTTTGTGTTTGATTTCCTTGCTCAGCATATTGTTTCTGAGATTCTCTCTCATCATTAAGGGGCTTCCATGGTGGCTCAGACGGTAAAAGAGTCTGTCTGCAATGCAGGAGACCCGGGTTCGATCTCTAGGTCCAGGAAGATCCCTTGGAGAAGGAAATGGCAACCCACTCCAGTATTTTTGCTTGGGAAATCCCATGGACAGAGAGGAGCCTGGCGGGTTACAGTCCATAGGGCTGCAAAGAGTTGGACACAACCGAGCAACTAAGCACGCATGCACATGCTTGTCGTGAGGGGGTTCATGCAGTCCTGTGGCTGAGCTGTATCCCACCATATGGATGGCTCTCAGGTGATTTGTTCACTTTCCTGTTGATGGACACCTGCGCTGTGTCCAGTTCTCAAGTATCAGAACTAAAGCTTCTATGAATAGTCACACGTACGTCTACGGGTGGACATATGGTGGTATGTTTTCAATTCCCTTGGGTATACTGAACCGTTAACCTGCTGGATAATCAACGGGATTACACTTCCTATTTGTCTGGTTTTTGTATACAGTCCCTTTTCCCTACTCTGCATCTTCAGAGCTGGACTTGGCTCACGACTGGATGCAGACAAACAGGCATGTGGCATGTCCACAATGAATGAATCAAAAGTCGGGAGGGCTGATTTCCAGATGTCAGGGCTCTGAGCCAGGGGTCCGCTGGGTTTGGGGGCACCTCCTCCCCGTGGCCTTCCTGCTGAGGTTGCTGGGGAAGCCTGACCCTTCCTGAGCCCCGCAAGGGAACAATGCACACAGCAGAGGCAAAATCGTGGCATGGTGGCTCCAGGGGTCTTGGTCCTTACAGCTGGAATTCCTGAGGGTCTCCTGTAACCCTGAGACGTGGCAGAGGTGCTTGCCTCCTCTCGTGTCCCTTAGGACTCAGCCTGCCTCCCCTGCGTGTGGCACTTCTCCCAGCGCTGGGACCCGGGGGGCCTTTCCCTCACCAGGTGTTTATGCAGCCCACCCTCTTCCGCATCCTCACACACCATGAAGGGCCTCCGGGACATACATATGAGTCCCTACTGTGGTCCATGTGTGCAAACTCTGCACACCTTCTGCCATCTGCCCCTTGCTTTTCTGTGCTTCTGGAACCATGGGAAGGGCGCGGGTGGTATCGGGCCCATGTTTTAGGGTGGCCCTGGAACGTATCTGTGTCCTTGTGTGTCTGACTCTCTTGCCAGCCCGATGTCTCTGTGCCAGCCTGTGGTTCCAGGCCTGGTGGTACTGCCCACCCCGGGGAAGCCACCTCGAGACACTGGAAGCGGCCGGGGCCAGGGCTGTCCTCCCATCTCGCTCCGGCAGGGGGCGCCGGCGCTCCGCGGAGAAGCTGCGCTGCAGCCTTGCTGCGGGCGGAGGGCGGACTGGGGACTTCGAGAGGGCGCTGGACTGGGTGCGAGCCTTCCGCAGCCTCAAAATACTTCATCTCGTCCAGAAGGGGAAACTGAGGCTCAAAAAGAGGGTGGCAGGCTAACTGAGATCTCCCAAATCCCAGGCCCAATTTCCCACCGCATCACACCCTTCTCTAGACTTGGCTTGGGAAGGGAGGGCGTCTCTGGGAGGTAGAGCGGAAGGACTGTCTTCTCACTGAGCCACTCAGACTTGCTCGGAGGCAGACTCGACCCCTCAATCCCCTCAGAGAACGTCATTAGCTGCCGCGAGGTCTGTGAGCCTGGGGGTGCGCTCTGGAGGTCAAGGCTGGGGAGACTTGCCCCTCTGGAGGTCACCCAGTATAAGGGAGGGGCTGAAGGCCCCTTTTGTTACTGTTAGCCACTAAGTTCGGTCTGGCTGTGGCGGCTCCCCTGTCCGTGGGATTTCGCAGGCAAGGATACTGGAGTGGGTTGCCATATCCTCCTCCAGCGGGATCTTCCCCACCTAGGGATGGTACTTGCATCTCCTGCGTTGGCGGGTGGATTCTTTACCACTGAGTCACAGAGAAAAGCCCAAAGACCTATTTACTCATCTGTAAAACGATGTGTAGGGAACCATCTCCTCCAGTTCTCTCCTGTCCTTTCTGCTTCATCTGTGGCTTAAGAAGTGGCTGGACCAGTGTCCTGGGGACTCTATCCTTGCCTTGGCCAGACAACCGCTTCTAGACGAGACCACCCTGCTCATTCCTGGACCCTGCTCAGTTGGAAAATGGGATTGTCATCTGACCTGAGGGTGTGTATTTTTATTACCTAAGCAGCCTGTCTCAAAATGATGAATTGGGCCAATCAAATATCTGCTCTTCCAGAATTTGATATGGAAGCCCGCACAGGGCAGCAGTCTTTGTGCTGGGTCCTGGGGAGGGAACAATAAACAGGAAAATGAGGCCCTTCCCCTAGGACCTTACCCTCCTGAGTGGGGAGACAGACTGTCAAACAAGTAAACAACAACCAAATAATTACAAATTGGGATCAGTGCTGTGAAGGGAACCAGGAAAGGGCAGAGATAAAGAGTAACCAAGGAGGGGGAGGCTGCTCTTGGCCAGAACTGTCATGGGAGGGACTCTAATGAGGCAACATTTAAACCGGGAGCTGAAAGATGAGATGGAGCCAGTCATGCATAGGCGAGGCATGTGGAAAGGGGGGAAATAGGGCAAGAAAAATGATCAGATTCATATTTTTAAAAGATCCTTCTGGCTGCTGGGAGGAGGACGGGCTGGGGCAGGGCGTGAAAGCTGGACAGCCGGAGAGGAAGCGGTAGTAATAATTCAGGGGAGAAATGCTGGTGCCTCAGGTCAGGGTGGCCAGGCGGGTGGTGGATTCTGTTAGATGAGAGATAAGGGACAGGGGGGAATCCAAGATGATGCCTTAAAGAGTTAGGTGGTTGGAAGTGCTCTGGGCTGAGATGGGGAAGGGTATAAGGAAAGCAAGTGGAGAGGGAGGGTCACAGAACTGAAGACCGCTGGCAGACACTTAGGGATGCCAGGATGGACTCCAGCCTGCCTCTATTCCCCTGCCCTTGGGGTGGATTGTGGTTCTGAACTCAGTTTTGTGGCTCCTAAACTTGGCCTCAGCATCACCCTGGAGTGTTGGGAAATATGATCCCTGGGCCCCCAGTCTACCCACTTGAAAGCTTCCCGGGGTTGCTGATTCAACCGATCTGGGTCTGTGTGGGGGAACCCCTACCCCAGAGCTCAGGGTGCCTGCTTCCACTGGGACCCTGGTGACCTCTGTCCTCCTCTCCCGGGTGGCTCTACCCAAGTGAGGGAAGAGGCAGTGGCAAGAGAATGAGGAGGGAACCCCGAGAGAGACAAATGAGCAGAGGCTGCCAGAGTTTTTGAGATGCTGAGAAATGCCAGGGGAAAACAAGCCTCCTTTTAATTTTGACCTCATTTCTAAATAATCCCAGCTACTAAGAAAGATATTACTTTGCTTCCCGGGAAGTAGCTGGGGGAATCACCCAGAGGAACTGGCAAACGACACAGAACACAGAGGTTCAAGCCTTGCACCATGCACTTGCAGAGGTGGAAGTCAGGGGCACTTGGGCCCTGGGCTCACTCCAAACTAAGCTTGCCCACTGAGGGCAGCCCAGTTCATTCTGGACTCATCCCATTAGTGGGTCTTAAATGGCCTAAAGGTCCGTTAGCCTTGCCGGCCTGGGAGGTAGGGAATATTGGCTTGGGAGAGAAGGGAATATTCCCTTGCCCTGACCCTCTTCTTCTGGAGTCATCTCTAGGGTCTCTGGCGCTTCTCCAGGGAAGCCCTCCCTCACCCCAACCTCATTCCCGTAAGTGGGTCACGCCTCCCACTGTGAGCACCCACTTGGCAGTCTGTTTCCATGTTCACCGACACGATCTGATTTCACCCTGCAAGGCAGGCCTGCCATCTCCTTTTACAGACAAAGGCACTAAGGTTCAGAGAGTTTAAACAGCTTGCCCAAGGTCACACAGCAGGCATACAGCCTTGAACTTCTGTGACTGTGGCAGATCAGGGTAATATGGCCCTCAAATCTTTTGTTATAGCTGAACACTACCGATCAGTGGAAAGCTACAGATACCCAAAAGAATCAGATAAAGCATCTCAAGGGGCCAGATAACTCTCCACGCTGGGCTCAGGCAGAAGATGGGGACCCCATTCCATCCTAGCGACAGGACCCCAGAAGCCAATCTCAACTGAACGCAGTCCTCCCCTTTCCCAAAGTCAGCTGTTTCTCTTCCCTGGAAATGCCTCTAAAATGTCAATTGTGGGCCACCCACCCTCCCTCCCCCTTCGGNGTTTGTGGTGATCCACACAGTCAAAGGCTTTGGCACAGTCAATAAAGCAGTAGTAGATGTTTTTCTGGAACTCTCTTGTTTTTTTGATGATCCAATGGATGTTGGCAATTTGATCTCTGGTTCCTCTGCCTTTTCTAAAACTAGTTTGAACATCTGGAAGTTCACGGTTCATGTATTGTTGAAACCTTGCTTGGAGAATTTTGAGCATTACTTTATGAGCATGTGAGATGAGTGCGACTGTGTGATAGTTTGAGCATTCTTTGGCATTGCCTTTGCAATGCAGGGTATGCAGGTTCAATCCCTGCTCAGGGAACTAAGATTCTACATGCAGCAGAGCAACTAGCTGGTGTGCTGTAACTAAGGTCTGACACAGCTAAAACTAAATAAATATTGGGGAAAAAAAGAAGAATTAGAGGGAAGGGAGGAAGCAGTGGGAAATACAGCAAAAGGAAAAGGTAGGGGTGATATCCTAAGGGGTCTTATCTGCCAAGCTAAGAGGATTGGCTATAATCCTGAAGTGAAAGGGAGCCCCAGATTAGTGATAATCTGGGAAATACCAGTGATGTGATATAGAAAGATTGATTGCTTACAACAGTAGTTTGGAGGATTGTCATGAGATTGGAAGAAAGGGGACCAGCACAAAAGAAGCTTTCATGACAGCAGGAGTGGAGAGCTAGGGAAGGAACCAGGGACAGATCATAAGGAGTGTGAAGAGCCACACTAAAAAATCTGAACTGTATTCTGGAGCAATGGTAAAACTCTAGATGTGGAATAGAGGGGCAAATGAATGCTTCCAAAAAATCACTCTGCACATAGTACAGGAGAATGAATTCATGTTGGGGTGGAAACACCCGGTGTAAAAATGCCACTCGTGATATTGTCTCTTTCTTGCCATTGTAGAACCAGAGATCAGAGTTGATGGGAACCTGAGTTAAGACCTGTGTCTAGAGGGACTTCCCTGGTGATCCAGTCTTTAAGACTCCACCTTCCAATGCAGGGGATGTGGGTTCAATCCCTGGTCATTCCACATGCCTCAGGGCAACTGATTCCATGTGTGGCAAGCACTGAGCTTGCATGCTCTGGAGTCCACATGCCACAGCTAGAAAGAAGTCCACGTGCTGCAACTAAGACTTGATACAGTAAAATAAATAAATAAATAAAATATTAGAAAAAAAGGGCTGCACCTAGGGAGAAGTGAATGGATTTGAGTGGTATAATTAATGTGAATGGATGGCCATATAATGGTTGATGAGATGTGGGACTTGAGAGAAGAAAGACAGAAGACTTCTGTGTTCCTGGCTTGGGCCAGTAGATGAGTGGATGATGATACCATGCACTGAAGAAAAGACATTTTGGGGGAAGGATGTTATAGTCAGGGATAGAGCAGATCAGTCAAGAGTGACACTGCTCTCCTTAAATATAATGTGCTTTTATCTGTCGTGTGTGCGTGCTAAATTTCTTCAGCCAGGCTTCAGCAATACATGAACCGTGAACTCCCTGATGTTCAAGCTGGCTTTAGAAAAGGCAGAGGAACCAGAGATCAAATTGCCAACATCCGCTGGATCATGGAAAAAGCAAGAGAGTTCCAGAAAAACATCTATTTCTGCTTTATTGACTATGNTTGTGTTTGATCTTTGCTAATTTGATTAATATGTGTCTTGGGGTGTTTCACCTTGGGTTTATCCTGTTTGGAACTCTCTGGGTTTCTTGGACTTGGGTGATTATTTTTTTCCCCATTTTAGGGAAGTTTTCAACTATTATCTCCTCAAGTATTTTCTCATGTTTTTCGTTCTGTCTTCTTCTCCTGAGACTCCTATAATTCGGATGTTGGAGCGTTTTGTATTGTCCTGGAGGCCTCTGAGATTGTCCTCGTTTCTTTTAATTCGTTTTTCTTTTTTCCTCTCATGTAGCAGCTCAAATATATTATACATATTAAAAGAATATATTCTCTGGCAGCCCTGAAGGGGATAATGAAACCTATATATATATATCTATGTATTTATACACAATGGATTGGCTGGAAATGCTCTGAATATCCCTCCAGCTGTGGCAACCCTTTGAAATATGACACTCCAGCAACACCTCCCCCACTGGCGGGCTGGCGGGAGACATTAAAGATTAAAAAAAAAGAAAGGGGGAAAAAGGAAGGAGAGGAAGGAGAAGAAAAAGGAGGCAGCTGGCTTTTGCCTTTGGCTGTGCAGCAGCAAACTGTGTTTAAATATTAAAACCACCCATCACCGGGCCCAGCTGTCCGCCCCCTTCAGTGGCCTGTGTACACACCAAGGTCTCCTGTGGCGACTGTGGTTGAGGGTTGCCAGGCAGATCGAACCTCTCCCCAACTCCAGGGATGGGGAGAGGGGAGGCCGGGAAAGCAGGGGGGAGGCTCTGCTTCAGATCTCAGATTCTGGGCTTGTCTAGGCTGGGCTGGAAAATGGGGCCTGATGGAGGTAGGGTGGGCTGGGAGGAACTTGGCAGGATTTGAGGCAGAAGATGTAGGTTTGGATCCTGATTCTGCCTTTTAAGTACTGTGTGACCTTGACCTTGGGAAAGTCTCTTTGGTCTCTGGGCTGCAATTTTCTCATCTATGTGATAAGAGATTTGGACTGGATCGTGGGACTTTAGGGGTCCATGAATACTCAGAAATTACATGTCAAATTGGTGGTGGTGGGGTGGCGGTTGGTTTCAAGGGAGTCATCAGGCTCATTAAAGTGACTGGTCCTTCTCCGAGCGCCCAGAGCATCATTTCTATCTCAAAACTGGTGCTTTAGGGGTCCCCAGTCAGCCGGAGCCTGATTTCTTCCATGTCCCAGCTGCTGTAGGGGAGGAGCTTGGAGATGTTCATTAAGGATCGGCACTATGGGAAGGGACATCTTGTTCCAACAGTATAATTATTGGGCTTCCCTGGTGGCTCAGTGGCTCAGACGGTAAAAGCGTTTGCCACCAATGCTGGAGACCCGGATTCGATTCCTGGGTCGGGAAGATCCCTTGGAGAAGGAAATGGTAATCCACTCCAGCACTCTTGCCTGGAAAATCCCATGGACCAAGGAGCCTGATAGGCTACAGTCCATGGGGTTGCAAAGAGCTGGACACGACTGAGCAACTTCAGTTTCACTATGGGGAGGGACATCTTGTTCCAACAGTGTAATTACAGGTCAGCCGCAGTGACAAGAGCTGTCTCGCAGGGTGGTGAGCTTCCTGCCACTGAAGGAATTCAAGCATGCTGAATGAGCTCGCCGGTGGGAGCGGGGGGCGGCGGTCGATGCTGTATGAGAGATTTCAACATTTGACAGGGCCTGACTGTGAGGTCCCTTCCACCCCCAAATGTCTGTGATTTTAATTTTCTCTGATTGAGGACTATATGAGCTTCAGCTATGACTGAGGAGGGAGAGAGCCATTTGGGGTTTCTGTAAACATCATGAGCATATAAAATGGCAGGAGTGTGGCTTTGCCTCCTAGACACCTCTCATGATGGTTGTGGGCATCTTGCCACCTTGAGTGAAATTCCAGCGTTTAAATATATGTATTTTACGACACCATGGCTTCCCAGGTGGCACAGTGTAAAGCATCTGCCTGTCAATGCAGGAGATGCCAAAGACTCAGGTTTGATCCCTGGGCTGGGAAGATCCCCTGGAGGAGGAAATGGCAACCTATTCAAGTATTCTTGCCTGAAAAATCCCACGGATAGAGGAGCCTGGTGGGCTATCATCCATGGGATCACAAAGAGACATGACTGGGTGCCTGAGTGCTCACACACACACACACACACACACAATATTTGCACCAAATACTTGATCTTTGGCTCAGCTGGTAGCTCAGCTGGTAAAGAATCTGCTTGCAATGCAGGAGATCCTGGTTTGATTCCTGGGTTGGAAAGATCTGCTGGAGAAGGGATAGGCTACCCACTCCAGTATTCTTGGGCTTCTCTGGTGCCTCAGCTGGTAAAGAATCCACTTGCAATGTGGGAGACCGGGGTTCGATCCCTGAGTTAGGAAGATCCCTTGGAGAAAGGAACGGCTGCCCACTCCAGTATTCTGGCCTGGAGAATTCCATGGACTGTATAGTCCATGGGGTTGCAAAGAGTCGGATACAACTGAGTGACTTTCACTTGGGTCAACTGAAAAGGCAAGGCTTCATTCCATCCCTGGACCCACTGAGCAGTGGATGGCTCTAGCATGGGGTCACCTGAAGAATTCCCAGGGAGACACAGTTAGTTTGACTACTCTGGGGTGGAATATCTTCTCACCTGTTAACTCTGAAACAAATCCCCAAATTGGGATGTTCCAAGTCTAAGATCAGGAGTCAAAGTTTTCAGGATTTCAGAATCTAAAGTTTCTCTAATTTGGGGTTTCTGGGATCAACATTTCTAAGACCCTTTGAGTTAAGAAATCTTTGAAAAGAGATCACAATGGGCCTTTCTATAAGGGATGTATATGGAAAGGTGGAGGTGCTAAGAGGGGAATATGAAATCTGTTTTTTGTTTGTTTCCTAAGGTGAACCATATACTCACAGAAAAGAAAGAACCCATGCAGAAATCAAAGTAATTTATCTTTTTAAACTTAGAAAAATACAAAGTATTTTATACGTTTGGGCAGGACAGGGGCTCAGGTGGGGGTCTGCTAAAGGGATAGAATTAATTGTATGCTGGTAAACTCATTCTCCAAAAAAAAGTCTGTTTTTTGTTTTGGTACCATTTGCCAATTTCCATGGGGTAAACATTCCCACTGTGGCTTATTCAAGTTGCCAACAGTTTAACAGCCAGTTCTCAAAATTTCTAAAAATGTACCAGTTGTTTCTGATGAAACTAGCAAAAGAGGGCTGTAGCACATCGTGGGATGGGGCGACTGCCCAGGCCGCTGTAGTTGCATCCAGAAGGGTTGGGAGGGTAGATCATAGCTATGAGGGCAGTTGTTCAGATGGGAGGAGGGCTGTGCTGATTTCAGGGTATCTGCAGTATGATAGGAAGTCTTCCTGCTTCTAGGGGAGGGAAGCAGGGGCTTCTTCCTCTGGGTCAAGCAGCGATGGGGATTCCTAACTGCTGGGACTAGGGGGAGAGCTGGGAGGTGGGAGTGACAAAGAGGGGCAGGAACTTTCACCCAGGGGCACTCCTCAGTGAAGGTGGGACATGTGTTTATTTCTCACTCAATTATTTATTGTATATTTACTCAGAGCAGTGTCAATGTGCCTATTTTACAGATGAGGAAATTAAGCCTTCAAGAGACAAAGGTATTTATTTTGGGGTTGCCAAAATTTAAAATGATAGTAGCTAGGGACTTCCCTGGTGGTCCAGTGGTTAAGACTCTGTGCTCTCAATGCAGGGGGTCATGGGTTCAATCCCTAGTTGGGGAGCTAAGATACAAATGCCATAGGGCATAGCCTAAAAAATGTATAATGATAGTAGCCTAAATGGATTGAGCCTTTCCTCTGAGCCAGGCCCATGTTGAACAGCTTGACTTTTTTATTAGGCCAGGGTCCCCAGAAATCTTGACCTAGCGATCAAGACTTCTGTGCAAGAGATGTGTTAAGACAGGAGTGTGTCCAGGTGAGGGGTCAGGTAAGGGAGCAGCCTAATCCCATGGGGAGCTCTGGAGTGGGAGAGGTACCTCAGAGTTTGTCCTACCTGAAAGCAAATGAATTGGGCTTTCACATTCCTGGACCTGTCAGTCATTGGTTGTGGGCCCCTCGATGGGTGCCTAGACCCAGGCACTTCAGCCCAAGGTCAGGTCTCTGACTGTGGTTTGCAAACCTGTAGGAGGTGAGTTGGTGACACACAGAACAGGGAAAGCGGCTTGGGGTGTCCACTTCTATTAGCTTATTTATTTCCTTGCAATAGCTCTAGGTGGTATTATTATTCCCCCACTTTGCAGATGGAGAAAATGAGGCACAACTCAATCAAGATCACACAGCTGTGAGTAGCAGAGGCAGGCAGAACCCAGGCCAAGACCAGACCTATCCCCCGTTCTCTTCGTCCTCTTCTAAGAGGAGGGGAAGGTGGCAAGCTGGTGGGGGAGCAGAAGAATTGCAAGAGATGGAGGAAGACGCCAGCATCAGGGGTGGGAGAGAGAGAGGGACCTGCAAAGGAAGTACAGAAGTGGGGTTGCTTCTATAGGGTCCTGTTTTTTTTTCCCCACAGTCATCTTAAACATGTTCTCAGAGCCTCAGTCTTTTTTTCTATAAAATGGGGGTTAGTAGAGGTACCCGTGGAGAGAATTAAATAAGAAAATGCCCGTCAAGCATTTGGTCAGGGTGGCCCACTGTGTGGACCAACACCCACCGCTGTGCTCTCTGCTTGGCCAAGAGGCACCAGCCAGGGCCCCAGATGGGAGCTCTGCCTCTGGCCAGGCCTGGTGGATGTGTGTGTGGACCAGGCAGCATCCCTCCAAAAGGGACCAATTTGGGGCACTTGCCACTTACTAGTGCATTTCATTCCCCACGTCACGCCAGGGGTTATTTATTTATCCTGATCTTTACAAATGGGGAGGCTGAAGCTCAGTGGTCCAGACACGTCTCTGGATCACCTAGTCAGAAAGGAGCAAGTGGGACTGGGTCTCCTAATTCTAAATCCTGTGTGTGTTTTCATATTTTTCTCTCTCTCTGGCTGTGTATGTGTGAAGATTTGACCATTACTCATTCATTTCTTTATCTACTTACTCATTCCTTCATTGTATAAATGAATATGAAGTGTTCTGGGTACCATGCTGTATGGCAGGCACTGGGGATGTGTGTGAAGGAGGCCAAAACAGACATGGTCTCAGGGAGCACCCAGCCTAATGGAGACAGGAGAGAAAAGCATCACATCCTCACAAACCTGGTCATTGCAACTCTGCCTGGTGCTTCTTTCCTTTTTTTAAAATTTTTTGTGCCCGATGCTGCTAAGGAGTGCGTAAACCAGGCAGCTCTGAGGTGGCCCGGGGCTCAGGGAGGGCTTCCCAGAGAGATGGTGTTTGAGCTGAGCACGAGTCGGTCAGCTGGCAAGGAGGAGGGGGTGAGAGGCACGTACCCGAGCACACGAGCAGCCTGTGCCGAGGCCGGGCCTGGAGAAGTGCGAGCCTCCGGAGGCTCCGTGTGGGGCTGGTGCGGCTGGAGGGGGCTGGGTGCGGTGAGCTGAGGGGGCAGGGGCCTGTCTGGGCGTGGCCTTTGCCCCAAGAGCAAATGTGTGTTTGCAGATTTGTGTGTGTGTGTATGTCTGGCCCCAAACAAGCGTGCTGGGGTGGCAAAGGGGCTGGAGGCCCTGAGCAGAGGCCTGACGGGACAGTCTTGGCATCCTCTTCAACAGCCCCTCCTGGTACTTAGGTTCCTGAGAGGAGAAGGACTGGTGACTGCAGAGTCCATGACCTGGGGCTGGAGGAGGCTCTCAGGATCCAGGGAGGGATCTGGCTGGAGGAGACAAGGATGGGGGTGAGTGGAGATGGATGCGTCTGGAGGAGGCTGGGTGCACACTTAGGACAGAGCCACCCCCGTGGGCCTCTGTAACTGGGAAATAGACCTGATGAGTACAGCCTCAAATGATGAAGGTGCCTAGACCCTCACACACATGCTGGTCCAAACCCTACTTTATATCTGAGGCCCAGAGAGGGCAATGCTTGATAAGTGTTACCCAGCAAGTCAGTGACTGTCCAGAGATCAGACCCGAGGCCTCCTATTTAACACCCTATTTCATAGCCAGTACCTTCAATTATTAACACCCTAATTAACTACAAACACTCTACTTAACAGAAACCTTTCTTGTTGTTGAACATCCTAGTTAGCACCCTAGTGAACGGTAAACATCCTGATTAACAGTTAATGCCCTAGTAAACTGCAGACATGCTATTTAACAAAAACCTTGGTTGACAATGAACACTCTAGTCCACAGTAAAAGCGTCCTAGGAAAGCATCCTATTAACACCTTCATTAACAGTTAACACTCAACAACAAGCACCTTCACTGACAGCTGATTCCTTAGCAGGAACTAAATTCCAGCTGAAAACCAGGATGAGACACTGGGGTGCGGTGAGGGTGGGGGTTACGGGGTGTGGGAGTGTAGAGGGATGGGGTGGAGGATGTGGGAAGATGGGGGGCCTGGGCTGGCCCTGCCTCCCTGCAGCAGCGCCCACCTCCTCTCTCTGCCTCTATATCTCCACAGGTTGCCGCCAGCCTCCACTCCAGAACCCAGGTTTACAAAGGGAAAGATAAAACANTTAAAGGAATATTCATTGGAAGGAGTGATCCTGAAGCTAAAACTCCAAATGATGCGGAAGGCCACCTGATGCGGAAGGCTGACTCCTTGGAAAAGACCCCGATGCTGGGAAAGATTGAAGGCAGGAGGATAGGGGACAACAGAGGATGAAATGGTTGGATGGCATCACAAACTCAATGGACATGAGTTTGAGCAAGCTCCAGGAGTTGGTGATGGACAGGGAAGCCTGCTGTGCTTCAGTCCATGGGGTTGCACAGAGTTGGACATGACTGAGCAACTGAACTGATACCGATAAGCATATTTTCAGATATTCATTAGCCACTTTCATTTCTTCTCTGGTATTTTGACAATTCATGATCTTTGATCATTGTACCAAGAGTGGTACAATTTATTAATTCATTTATAGATTTTTTTTAATATACTAAGGCTAATAGTCTACATGTATATGTATGCATTTTCTCTTTTCCCATGCTTTTTTGGTTATTATTTCTGAAACGCAATTTTAAAACTTTTTTATTTAATGAAAGCACCTTTAAGTCCTACAGTGCCTTACAACTTCAAAAGTTTTGCACATGATTCCATATAATCCCACAATTCCTCTTAAACCCCCTACCCTTTACTGTCCTGCCCCCTTCCTCTCGCCTCTGGTAACCACTAGTTCTCTGTATCTGTGAGTCACCTTCTTTTTTGATATATTTACTAGTTTGTCATGTTTTTTGGATTCTGTATACAATATTTGTCTTTCTCTGATTTATTTCATTTAGTATAATCCATTCCAAATCCTTCCAAGTTACTACAAATGGCACAATTCCATTTTTTTTTAATGGCTGAGTAATACACACACACACACACACACACACACACACACTCTTCTTTATCTATTCTATATCCATTTGTGAGATGTAACTTTATCTAACCGTATCTTTTATTTTACTTCTTTATGGCTTCTGGTTTTTGTGTTGCTTAAAATATCTTCCAAATAGTAAGACGGTAAAATTATTTTCCCAGAATGTTCATGTGTGTGTTATGTGTGTGTGTGCACACATGTATTTATGCATATTGTATTTGGGTGAATATGTTTTCAAGTTTTTATCTATCAGTATTTTATTTTTGCATGTGTTGTAAGATGGGACTCTAACTTTGATTTTTCCATATCATTAGCAAATTTTCCCAATGCTATTTGTTGAATCATTTATCTTTTCCTCTTGATTTGAAAATGATCTTTATTGTAGACCAAATTCCTATGCTTCTATATGTCTGTTCCTGGATTTTCTAATTTGCTTTCTTGAACTATTTTTTTCAATCCTTGTGTTAATAGCATAGTATTTAATTACTGTAAACTTTGAATTTTGTTTCTGTGTCTATTGGTGCAAGCCATAGAAAAAACAGATAGAAATATACTTTAATTTTCAAAATATTTATTGAGTGTACTTTATGTCCTTATCTCTGTGGTAAGTCCTTGAGTGCATCTAACAACTGTACTACACCTTAATATAATTTTAAT
This sequence comes from Neotragus pygmaeus, assembly GCA_006410875.1. Classification (NCBI taxonomy): domain Eukaryota; kingdom Metazoa; phylum Chordata; class Mammalia; order Artiodactyla; family Bovidae; genus Neotragus; species Neotragus pygmaeus. The sequence goes on from SJYV01011725.1 coordinate 405,470, forward strand.
AGTTTTTAAAATTGATATTTTTTTTTGCTTTTGAATACTTTCTCAGCTTTCTTTTTTACTAGCATTTCCTTTTTCAGGTGAACTTTAAAATTGTTTAAGTTGTATTTACATTCATCTAAATTTGATTGAGACTGCATTAGTTTGTAGAGTAAACTGACTGCATTAATTTACAAAATTGTTGAGCAAATGAGAAAAAATTAAAAATAAGAATTTGGATCTTTCTGATCAAAATGTTATCTTATCTTTATGTTCCCCCAGTTTCCTTTTTTTCTAAATGAAGATAATAGTACAAACACCTCTTAAAATTTCTGACATTAAAGAAATCATTTAGATAATTCATCTCATATTATAAGAACTTAATAAATGTTAGTTACATTATTATCATTATTATTTTTATCATTATTGTCTGACTCAGTTTTTTAAGGTCTTCTGTAAGTCTTTAAGCTATTATAATGGCTGCCCTAGTAGCTCGGTTGGTAAAGAATCTGCCTGCAATGCAAGAGACCTGGGTTCGATTTCTGGGTCAGGAAGATCCCCTGGAGAAGGAAATGGAAACCAACTCCAATACTTTTGCCTGGAGAATTCCATGGACAGAGGGGCCTGGAGGGCTACAGTCCATGGGTTCGCAAGGAGTCAGATATGACTCTGTGACTAACTTTCTTTATTATGTCTTTATAGTACTCTTGCCTGGAAAATCCCATGGATAGAGGAACCTGATAGGCTGCAGTCCATGGGGTCACCAAGAGTCGGACACGACTGAGCGACTTCACTTTTACTTTTCACTTTCATACATTGGAGAAGGAAATGGCAGCCCATTCCAGTGTTCTTGCTTGGAGAATCCCAGGGACGGGGGAGCCTGGTGGGTTGCCATCTATGGGGTCGAACAGAGTCAGACATGACTGAAGTGACTTAGCAGCAGTACCATTTTTAGCCTTATCCCTAATATTTTATAAGTTTAGTGTTACTTTGTTTCCACTTTTTGTTCTAGTTGTTTACAAATATAAAAATAATTGAAATACGTGTTAACTGGCCACATACTTACTGAGTGTCCTCTGTAGTCACTTCCCATTTCTTTCTCAAATCCAGCTCTGGTGATATTGGGAATTACCAAGAGTGGAGAAACAGAGGTCAGATTCACAGGTTACTGTGTGACTTCCTCTCAGAGCTGATGGGTTTTCACTCCAAAATCAAACACAATTATGCTTTCAATGCTCAGTTGTTCATATCAATCTTCCCTCTGCCCAGATCATGTACATTGGAAAATTGACTGTATTGCATATGGAAGTCATTATTGCTGTCAGAACCTTTGAAGATTGGCTTATACAAAATACACATTTGACCATCTATTCTGCATATAGCGATTTATCTAAAGGTTAGGAAGCAAGTTTATTCTGAGACACCTGGGAGAACTCAGGATACCCAACAGGGCGATATAGTTTGGTGGATTCCAGCCATTCCCAGAATGCTAAGGGAGGAAGTGGCTAAGGGTTACATAATCTACTACAATTTTTAGACGCGATATTTTCAAACAAGAGATAGTGTTGGAACTCTAGGTAGAACATAGCAGCTGAGGCTATATGAGTCTGAAAGAATATCACCCCTCCTCGGAACAAACTAACCAGAAGATTTATCAGTTAGTTTACTGGGTAACCAAGTTACATCATTAATATCAACGGAAGAATACAATGGCCTCTATGTTGTGTAGGTTAAAAATCTCCCCAAATAAAGGTCTCCACATGGAAATTCTTTGCTGGCGGTGTCCAGGTTTAGCAAGCAGTTACAACTGCAGATTTACTTATATGCTTGCATTCTTTCAAATGTCATTGGAGCTCACTCAGTTTATACTCAGATCGTTTAGAAGTGAATATTGCTGTTCAGAACATTGCTTAACCTTTTCTTCTCTCTATTCATTCTGACGGGGATGGTATCCCCTCAAGTGTCATTGGCTTGATTCCATTATGTCAAATGTATGCAGCAGAGAAAGGGGATACACCAGCAGCTGGAGTTGCCGAGCGGAAGGAAGGAGACTGAAATGTATTAATCCCATTTTAAGCAACAGGCACTGTGTTAAATGCTTTCAGATACAATACCACACTTAATCCTCATGGCTGTCTTGCAAGGAGAGCATTGTTATGATTATTTTCACATAGGAAGAAACTGAGGCCCAGACAAATTAAGCTTCGAGCCAGAGTCTATTTAACTCCAAAATCCATGGGTCAGAAGTACCAGTTTATTCTCAGCTCCAGTTAGAACTGTTAGACTTAGGCCAGGTCTTTAGGAATTCTTAAGATTTGTGTAATGTTGAAGCCAAAGATGAGTCTAAATGAGTTGGAGCTTTCCATTTAGCAGTGTGTTTCTTTACTGGCAAAATATTCTATCGAACTCTCCCCTGATGGGCAAGTCAGACGTTTTCCAACAGAATGAAGACCTAAAGGAATCATGGGAATGCTGCTCTCTTGCTCTTTCAGCTTCAAAATCTACTCCTTGGAACCAGGTCGTGGACTCGTAGGACTTTCCTTCTACAAGTTTGCTTAGTGAGTTCAGCTCAGATGAACAGGGCTGAGGAAGCTGTAGGCAGACAGAATTAGTGATAATTCTTTCCCATAATACTGCACTCCATTCTTCTAACATACCTCAAGTGCATGCCCTCGGCCAAAACAGATCTGGCAAGAGGGAGATTAACAATGATGACAAAAATAGTCCCTGACTTGATAAAACAAATATCAACCGGGGCAGGGGACAAGACCTGCCCATAACAACCTTGGGATCTGATATGCTCTTCATGAGGACAGGATTGCACCATCTTAAGTATTTCACCTCATGCTAACTCTGAAGTTAGACCTTCTATCGCTGGCCTTGAACTCAGCCAATATTTGCAAACTGCGGAGGGGTGGGGGGGGTNTAATTTCATGGCTACAGTCACCATCTGTGTCCTTAGCATATCTTTACTCCCCTTTTACATGTCTTTGAGAGTGCCTGTGTCGGGGTGTCCCCTATGTGCCGTGGACATTTTCAGTGTCCCACTCATATTCCTGGCCTACTATGTGGGCTCCTGTGGACAGCTCTTGCTTAGGTTAATGGCTTTCTGTGTCTCCTTCTAAGGGCATTTCCTGGGTGCACTCAGCTTAGAAATCCAGGAGAATTAATGCCCAGGAGCAACACTCAGCCATCGAGGGACAGGAGTTTCAGACAAACACTCTGACTTTCTCGCACAGTTCCAAAGTGCACTCCAGAGTGTGCCTACAATTACTGAGAATGTGTGTAACTCATCAGGACGGAGCCCCAGGGACCTCCATGGGCAAATCATTCATTAACACACCCTCCTTGTCTCTTGTCTTCCGCCCNACAAACACTCTGACTTTCTCGCACAGTTCCAAAGTGCACTCCAGAGTGTGCCTACAATTACTGAGAATGTGTGTAACTCATCAGGACGGAGCCCCAGGGACCTCCATGGGCAAATCATTCATTAACACACCCTCCTTGTCTCTTGTCTTCCGCCCTGTGCTTCCTGCCACCCCAAGTCCACTACTTGTATTCAAATCTCTATCTTAGCACCTTTTTTGTAGGGGAGCCGGATTTAGACTCTGAGTGTACTTGTGTGAATACGGCGCACACATGTTTGTGTTCATGAGTGCATATAGGAATCAAGGCATGAATGAGGACATGTGTGCACCTATGGCAGCTTTTCTGTTTGAGAACAGGTGTGATGTGTGTGTGCAGATATTCGTGTTTGTACACGTTTACACTCCAGTGCAGATGCTTGCATGCTGGCTCTGCACACCTATGTCTGGGCAAAGGTAGGTATCTGTCATATGGTGCATGAATGGGCTCTCACTCCTGTTTAAGGGTATGCTTGTACACATGCATGTGCTGGCAAGGTCAAAGGAGCCTGAGAAAGGCTCCCCAAGGCCCTCTGGTGATTAGTAGCCTCTCTTTGGGTGGCACTGGGGAGGTGGCCAGGGTGTGCCCTGTAACAGCCACCTGTCTCGGCTTCTCTCTCTCCGCAGCCACCTGTCTGGAGACAGCCTCATCAGGCTGGTCCTAGATGTGTGTTCTGTCTGACGGGAGGCAGCTGGAGTGGCTGTCAGGAACCTCACCGGTAATAGCAAGCAGTCAGCCCGGCACCTGTCGGCAGCCCCTAATCTCTGTCCTGGTGATGGCTCCTGGGAGGAAGGGAAAAGGTGACACAGACCAGCTATTCTTGGAGTCTGGGTACTCTTCACTTCACTGCTCCTTGTCCCTCTACATGGGAGGGTGAACCCCGGTTCTTGTACCTCGTCTGGAATCACAGAGCTCACCCCTACCCCCAAAGGACTGACCTCACTGGCTTTGACTCTGGCCTCTCCCACTGGCAGCCCCTACTCATCTCTTTGGGAGCATTAACGTTAGGTCTCCCTGTGTTTCCCACACCCTCTGCCTCCAAAGCTTTGACTTCCCTCTTCTGTCTGGAAGAAGTTCCTAGGAAGGACAAGGTGGACTCCTGTCTCTGATGCCCCAATCCCAGTGTTTGAGACTTCAGGAGGGAGACTAGGTGGGCTCAGCTGCCCAGAGTCAAAAAGGACAAGGACCAGAGGCCAGGCAGCATAGGGACCCCAGGAAGGCAACTCTGCTGCTGCTGCTAAGTCACTTCAGTCGTCTCCGACTCTGTGTGACCCCATAGACGGCAGCCCACCAGGCTCCACCATCTCCGGGATTCTCCAGGCAAGAACACTGGAGTGGGTTGCCATTTCCTTCTCCAATGCATGAAAGTGAAAAAAGTGAAGTTACTCAGTCGTGTCCGACTCTTAGCGATCCCATGAACTGCAGCCTACCAGGCTCCTCCATCCATGGGCTTTTCCAGGCCAGAGTACTAGAGTGGGGTGCCATTGCCTTCTCCTGTTGGTGTTAAAATGAGATCACCAACTAGTGGGGAGGAGAAGGTGTAGAGCAGGGCCCCAGAGTCCTCCTAACTCTCAAGAATAGGGGCTACAGACCACAGAGCAGGGTCAGGATCCCAGGACAGAGGCATAGAGGTTAAGACAGGGCAGAGGTCCAGCAAAAATTGAAGGGGAAAACCTCATGCTCTAATTGAGCCTACCGATTGTGAAGGAGACTGGCATCCCCTGGACGCCAGTTCAAATCCTAGCTCCTCCAGTTATCAGCTGTGTGACCTTAGGTGAATAGCTTCACCTCTCTCAGCCTTGGTTGCTACTATTATAACATGAAGATAATAGTGCTCAATGTAAGAAGATAATTTTGGAGAGGGCCTCACTTAGAGATGGGCATAGAGCAAGCACCGTTATCCACCTTGGGGAAAGAAAACCACAGCTCTGCCTACTGGGCTTATCTGAGAAAAGTTTAGGAAATACTGCCAGTTCTAGCTCCCTATTGTTGGTGGGGGACTCACAGCAGCCCTCAGGGTGCACTTGACCCCTCAGTCCTTCACTTCATAACTGTATGACCTCTTCACACCTCAGTTTCCTGCCCTATAAACTGGATACTGTATTTAATAGAATATGAAGAGAATTTGCTTATAAGAATAAATTGCTATTAGTTGCTCTAGAAGTGAACTACTTGTTAATTACTATGAATGTTAAAAATTAATTGCTGCAAGAATTCATTGCTTTAAAGTACCCATCACAGTGCCTGACACACAGTGAGACTCAGCATTAATTAGCTATAATTACTGTCATTCTGTGTCAACATTTGAGCACCCACTCTGTGCCAAACTTCATGCAAGGCCTCAAGGGTCTTGGGAGAGAGTACAGAGCTGGGCTTGGTTTGGTCCCTGAACACTCAGTCCAGTTAAGAGGTAGCAGAGGGGAAATATAGAGACATCCAAATGTGTGGAAGTTACCAAACAATACAAAACAGAGTCATAAAAAGGTGAGATGTGGGAGGGCTTCCTGGAGTAGAAGGCCTTTGACTGGTGTTTTGATGTCTAGGAGTGTAATGACAATGTAATTAATGTTTATCAAACACTTGCTCTGTGCCAGTAATATCGTGTTCTGCCTGTATTATGTTCCTTAAGGCTCACAACAGTGATAATTAGTTAGGACTATCATACCCATTTCATGGATGAAGAAATTGAGGCTTAGCGAGACTAAGACATTTGCCAAGATCGCTCAAGCCTGAATTTAAATTCCCAGTTATTCGAACTCTGAAGCCCCACACTCTTCCATTCATCAGATAGAGGGATGAAAAGGTGCAGGATTAGAAAAAATGTGGGTACAAGCATTAACTGCACACCTGTTCTGGCAGTATGCCAGACCCTGGGCTAGGCCCTTGGCCTACTTGACCACATGTAATCCTTATAACAAGCCATATGAGGAAGACAACAATTTATTCCCATTCTAAAGATGTGGCAACTGAGGCTTGAAGTGGATGAGCGTTGTACACAAGATCAAACTAGAAAGTGGTAGCATCGGGATCTGACTATAGGTTATCCAAATCCCCAATCCATGTTTTGTCTCAAATCTCAGTCCCAGGTGTTATGTCTCTGACATCAGGAATATGCCCTGGGAATAGAGAAGTAATTGTCCAACTCTAAATATTTAAGAGTCCTTAAAGGGAATAGAGGATGGAGCAACTGGGGCTGGATTGCAGAAAGTTAGATGCCTGTTCATACAGTTCATATGGCAGGCAATGGGGAGCCATGAAAGATTATAGAGTAAGGGCATGGTGGGGCCAGAGCCACATCTTCCACAGATAAATCTCACTGCAGCACCTCAGATGGATTGGACAGGGGCGAGAGATGGAGCAGGAACCCTACCAGGTGATGCTGATGTTAGATGACAAGTGATATGGATAAAATGGCCTTCTGCTGGGGAAGGAAAACAGAGAGCTCAGTGATGAGAAACAGCCAGGGGCAGGGCCATTAGCCTTATCAAAAAGCTGATTGCTCTTAGCAAAGTATTTAATACAATTTCCCACTATTAGGACCCAAACCTGGGCTAGCAAGATTATTAATTCTAAAGATAATCATTAAGCTGGGCGGATGGTATTTTAATATATGGCAACAGGCAAGCTATTGTCATTTTTTCCCTTCTATCTTGATTGCGGGTCACCCAATTAGGGCTGGCATCAAATGCCCCTTCCTGGAGGCAGTGAGATAAGGCTTAATGTTCTCAAACAAGAGCTATTGGCTGTGACGAGAGGTCCATAAATATTAATAAATCTATAATTAGTCCTATGAAAAGGAGGATCAATCCAGGAGAAGAGTTTGCCCATTAATACGAGAAATCACTTTTGCAAAGTTGCTGGGAAAGCAAGGCTTTTCTGTTCCAAATGCCAGACTGCTCTTTGTTCTAAGAAGACGCAGTTCTGTTGAATCTACCAGCCTCTTGATTCACCTCTTATTCTGAGATAGTAACTGGGGGTGGTGAGAATATCCAGAGGGCTCAGTCAGGAACACAGGCAGTGAAAGAAGGTTGGGGTCCCCATGATCTTGTCTTTATAATTTTAAGTTTCAGAATCCCAATAAGAAAAGACTTCCTATTTTTCATATAAAATTCATGTGGGATCATGGACTAAATTAAGGAAGCTTGTAGAGCTGTACCCAGGAATTTGAATGTGTTACTTTCCCTTTTTTTTTTTTTGCCCATGCTACTGGGCATGTGGGGTCACAGTTCATCAACGAGGAATGGAACCTGTGCCCCTGAAGTGAAAGTGCAGATTCTTAACCATTAGACTTCCAGGGAAATCCAATATGTTACTTTTCTATTTAAAAATTTTTATTGAGGTCTGATATACACCCACGGAGAAGGCAATGACACCCCACTCCAGTACTCCTGCCTGGAGAATCCCAGGGATGGGAGAGCCTGGTGGGCTGCCATCTATGGGGTCGCACAGAGTCGGACACGACTGAAGTGACTTAGCAGCAGCAACATACAGCCAAGAAAACATACAAGTCTGGAAGTATAAAGCTCAGTGACTTTGACATATGTTTATCACTACATGAATGTGAGCAAACTCCAGGAGATAGTGGAGGACAGAGGAGTCTAGTGTACCACAGTCCATGGGGTTGCAAAGATTCAGAGACAACTTAGTGATTGAACAAGAACAACCACCATCACTACCTAGATTGAGATAATGTTTCTATTACTCCAGAGGCCTCCCTTGTGCTATACTAACCAAGTAACCACTTTTTCTATTTATACTACCATAGACAATCTGCTTGTTCTTGAACTTCATACAGATGGAACCATACAACACGAACTTCTGTGTCTGGCTTCTTTCACTCATTATTATGTTTCTATATCAGAAGTGAATTATTTGTTCTTAAATAATTGTTTCTGCTTTTTGCCTTATCACAAAAGTAACACTTGTCCTTGTATAAATGACATAAAGCGCAAATGAATAGAAAAGAAACCAACGGACATCACCCTTGTACTGGAGTACTTCTAAGAGAATCTCCCTATATTTAAAAAATTAGACTAATTAGGCACGTCCATGGTTGAGATTTTGGCAAATGAAAGACCTCTGGTTGCAATGGACAGAAACTCAACTTCAACTAGCTTGAGCAAGATTCAATTTGTTGGCTCATATAACTTAACAATAGACCCATGTTCCCCTAACAGTGGAACCGGGAATTGGAACTGTGTGTCTCTTTTTCTCCCCATTCTTCCCTGGTGTGGCTTCAGTGAATCAAAAAGGTTCTTTTATGGCCGGTGAAATGGCTACCAGCAACCCCAGATTCAAGTCCCCATTTCAGCAACCCTAGCTAAGAGGGCACAACCCACCGTTTTTATAAGCAATCCCAGGGCAAACTCTGATTGGCTTTGCTGGAGTCACATGATCATCTTTGGCCCAATCACTCTGGCTGTGCTAATGAAGGACTTTTGATTGGCCAGCCTGAGTCACAGCTAGAGCGACTGGTAACTGCTTGCACCCCTCCAGGAGCAGAGGGCTGAAGAGGGAAAGGGGTCCCCCAAGAGCACCTGAAGAAGGTAGGCTGAAAGAGTCCTGGGTCACTAACCTAGGGGACCCCGCGTCTGTCTGCTCTGGGGCAGGAGCTCCTTCAGGGAGCGGGCTGAGGTGGCTTCCCCTCTCTGTGCTCTCTTACTCAGCTGTTTTGGTCTTCTCCTGGCCTTCTATGCCTCCACCTCTTTTTTTTTTCCCCCAAAGCCAAAAAAAGCTTTGGGGCTTAAAAAAATGAGCCATCTTGAGGAGAAGACAAACCTTAACCATCGAGTCAAAACTAGCCGACCCTCATGAGCTCCTGCGTACACCCGGCCAGTCCTGGCTGGGTCCTCGCCCGGCATCCAGCCCAGAGCCTGGCANTTCACCCAAACCCATGTCCATTGAGTCGGTGATGCCATCCAACCATATTATCCTCTGTCATCCCCTTCTCCATCTGCCCTCAATCTTTCCCAATATCAGAGTCTTTTCAAATGAGTCAGCACTTCTCATCAGGTGGCCAAAGTACTGGAATTTCAGCTTCAACATCAGTCCTACCAATGAACACCCAGGACTGATCTCCTTTAGGATAGACTGGCTGAATCTCCTTTCAGTCCAAGGGACTCTCAAGAGTCTTCTCCAACACCACAGTTCAAAAGCATCAATTCTTCGGTGCTCAGATCCCTGTATAGTCCAACTCTCACATCCATACATGACCACTGGAAAAACCATGGCCTTGACTAGATGGACCTTTGTTGGCAAAGTAATGTCTCTGCTTTTCAATATGCTGTCTAGGTTGATCATACCTTTCCTTCCAAGGAGTAAGCATCTTTTAATTTCATGGCTGCAATCACCATCTGCAGTGATTTTGGAGCCCAGAAAAATAGTCAGCCACTGTTTCCACTGTTTCCCCATCTATTTGCCATGAAGTGATGGGACCGGATGCCATGATTTATAACTGGCACAGGTGCAATTTCCTTATTATGGATCTTCAAAGTCCCAGCATAATTCCTTTTCCCTGTAGTAACAGTACTGGAACCAGGGACAGTGTCCTGACTTTAAATAAAGCAATACTGAGATCAAGCAAAATAACCTAGCAGGTGCACTAGAAATTACTTGCCCCTGGATGATAATACCATGGGAAACAAACATGTTCCTTACCCGGAGTAAGAGCTTGCTCATTAAGACTTGTTTCCATAGCCTCACCTCTCAGAATCCACTGATCCCAAAGTTAGAGCCTTAAGTAACAACTCTGTCAATTCCCACATTTTCTACTCTGCAAGGTCATTTTAAAACCATCCAGTCTCAGACAGTAAAGCATCTGCCTGCATTGTGGGGGTGGCGCGGGGCCCTGCCTCTCCGTTCCCGGTGAAGGGGAGATGCTGAACCACGGCCGGCCAGTATCCTGAGGACTCCCGGGCTCTCTGATTTCAACGGGATGGGAGATTCCAGGCAGGGGTGCAGTCGGGGCAGGGAGCCCCCCAACTCAGGTTGAATCCCCTCCCTGGTGCCTTCGCTCCTGGGGAGGGAGGAGCAGGAGAAATAGGCCCAGAGTTGATCTTTGCCTCATCCAGCAGCTGGGGGCTCATGTCCAGTAATTTCCCCTCTTCCAGCCTCTATCTCATACACTCACTCACTCACTCATTCCTTCGTTCACTGGACACCTTTATTGAATGCTTATGTATTTGGCGCACTGAAGATGAAGTTGAAATCGGACGACATGGTCCCATCCTCTGGACGCTAAATACCAGTGGGGAGACAAGCCTACCAATCAATATTTATTATTACAAACAGAGGTGCTGGGAGAGGCCTTCTCTGCAGAGATTATTCATATATGGTGATCAAAGGGGTAAGGGGGCCTCTCTGTAGAAGAGACATTACAGCTGAAGTCTGAGGGGTGAGAACACAGTGGGAGTGGTGTGTGTGCGTGTGTGTGTGTGTGTGTGTGTGTGAAGGGGAAAAAGAAGACCACCTCTCCAGGAGAGGTGGGCACAAAAGGCCTGATGAACTGGGGTCCCATATGGTGCAGGTCGCTGCAACTTGCTTTTTTGGGCTCACATCCTCCTGAGATGGAGGCATGTTGATACAGAAGCCACCCCTGTGGAGGTGATTTCTCATCTGCTGCCCAGCAAGACTCCTGTTTGGAGAGGGACAAGGAAGCTGACAGGGCTGGAGGCTCAGTGCAGACAGCTGGCATGGGGAGGAAAGGGTAGCAAATGTACCAGGTAGGACTTCCCTGGTGATTCAGACTCGGAGCTTCCAATGTAGGGGACACTGGTCCCATCCCTGGTTGAGGGATTACGATCTCACATGTCAGGTGGTTGGAGGAGGGCATGGCAACCCACTCCAGTATTCTTGCTTGGAGAATCCCAAGGACAGAGGAGCCTGGTGGGCTACAGTCCCTGGGGTCACAGAGAGTTGGACACAACTGAGTGACTTAGCACACATATCCATACTTGCAAAGAGATGGAAATTTTTAGGTAAAATAAACAATAAATTATTATCAAGTGAGAGGAAAGACTGGGAGCCTGGGGTAGGGGAGACAATCTGTATCACTGGTAATAACTGGATATTTAAATATGTGCCTATAATACTTCTATAATAATTTTTAAATTAGTCTCCAAACAAAAGCAAGTGAACCTGGAAACCCAAATCCCTGGAAGCCACATATATGTGTATGTCTTCCAGTCACTTGACCCTGATGCTCTGAAGACCCGTCAGAAGTGGTTTTCACCCAACCCAGCATCATCACTGGGACATGTCTGCTTTGGTTCAATGAGATTGTATCATCTATCTAATTTCTTTCTGCTTTATCTTTTATAATTTGCTCTGAAGATTAGATTATATTTTATATTTCACTCTAAAAATTTTATAATAGCCATCGGCCAAAAGTGTGAACGATCTGAACTTGACAGCTTTGTAAATTACCGGCCCACACCAGTCTGTTCCTGTCTGACTCCATCCAGTTCATCCTCCCCCTAGCTACCCCAGAGCTCTAAGGAGCAAATCCAATCCCACGACTCCCATGGCTGCTGAAATCTCCCCAGGACTCCCTGCTGCCCTCAGCGTAACTGATAACAGCACGGGCATCCACGGACAGAGCACTGACCGTGGCCCAAGGCCAGCTTTCCATGGACGGTCTCTTTGAGTTGTTATGAAGACCCAGCGAGGCAGGGATCATCTTAAACCATTTGATGAGGAAATGGACCCTGTGGACTGTAGCCCGCCAGGCTCCTCTGTCCATGGGATTCTCCAGGCAAGAATACGGGAACGGGTTACCATTTCCTCCTCCAGAGGATCTTCCTGACCCAGGGATCTAATCCTTGTCTTCCATCTCCTGCATTAGTAGGCGGGTTCTTTACCACTAACACCACCTGGGAAGCCCCGCAAGTATGGATATATACAAGTAATTCCTTCCTCTCCAACGCAGTCAATATTTTACACCCTGCTTTTTTCAGTTAACGATGTGTCTGGGAGATCATTCCATATTAATTCTTATAACAGCTATATCGTAATCCAGTGTGTAAGTGGACCATTATTTAACCAGATCCTGCTAGAAAATATTTTGGTTGTTTCTTCAGTGTTGTGTGTGTAGGAGAAATGAGATTGATAGTTAAAGGGGACAGATATTCTTTTTTTAATATTTATTTATTTTACTGCACCAGGTCTTAGTTGCACCATGCAGGATCTTTGATCTTCATTTTGACATGTGGAATCTTTAGTTGTGGCCTGTGGGATCTAGTTTCTTGCCTAGAGATTAAACTCAGACCCCCTGTATTGCGAGCACAAAGCCTTAGCCCCTGGACCACCAAGGAAGTCCTGTGGAAAGACCTTCTTTATGTTGATAAATGTTTCCAAATGATCCCCTTGTAGGGAACACGGTTGATGCTCCACTGTGATCTCCTTGGGTTTGCTGTGAGTGTGCCAGTGTTCTGGGCTTTGCTTCTGATAGTTCACACTCGTGACCTTCTTCAGCAGGCTGTCCATAGGCTATTGGAGTTGCTTTGCCCATAAAACAATTGAAATGCCTGAATGTAATGTAATGTCTTACCTCAGGGGACTTTCAATGACTGGCCCAGGAGAATGAAAGCCCAGTTCTCATGTCTCGAGGCTGGACAAACTCTGATGTGTGATTTATACTCCAGAGTTCCCAGTGGGACCAAGTTGAGGCTGGAACTTTGCCTAAAATCTCTGTGGCAGGCAGCCTCCATGATGGCGTCAGGATGCTCATGCCCCTGGGAGTCATCCCCACCTTTTGAATCTAGACTGTGATGTGACATCACTTCCAAGAGTAGGCTATAAGAAGACTGAGGCTTCTGTTTTGGGAACTCTCTCTTGTCCCCTCTCTCTTTCAGATTTCTTATTCTATCCTGTTCTAAGCAACGTTACAGAGGGGTCCATGTGCCAGGGAGCATCCAGGGAGGACCTGAGGCCTGTCAGCACTTACAGGAATGAGTTTAGAAGTGGATCTTCTCTCAGTCCAGCCTTGAGAAGCCTGCAGCTCTGGTCAAGACCTTGACTGCATCCCCTTAAGAGACCCTGAGAGACCTTAAGAGACTCCGTCTAGCTAAGGCATTCCTGGATTCCTGACTCACAGAAACCATGAGATAATAAATGTTGATGGTTTTAGATTCTAATTTGGTAAAATTTGTTATGCAGCAACAGCTGATACATATATCCTGCTTGGCTTCCTCCGTTCCCTATCTTGCTTCCCCCATACCCTTCCAAGTCTTCCCAAGGAGTACTCCTGTAATAAGTTATGTGCACAGGAATCCTCATCTCCTTCCAGGAAACAAATCCACCCACCCCTATAGGATTTATGCAGTGTTCACAGCCTACATTTGGAGGGGAGAGGAGCTATTCCCCCACAGCCTCACAACATCATTTGCTACCAAACTTTTACACTCAAATGTTGTCATGAATTGGACATAACAAGAGGGCTCTTGATTCCAAAGAGGATTACACAATGAGGTCTGTATGTCAGAGCTATAGACATGTGACCCATGTGGCCCTTCTTCAGCACTCCTTGTAAATTCCCACCTCTCTGCCCTTACATAGGCTGGGCCTTTGCTCACTTCATTTGTCCAAATCTCTGTCCTTCCCATAAGGTCCTATTTACCACCCTCTTCCCTACAGGAAGCGTCTTCTGACCTCTGACCTCCTTCCCCCAAGCTCCCTCAGCTCCACGGGTCCCATTCTGATGGCTGTCCTCATGGCTTTTCCCCAGCCTATTATTTCTGCTCAAATACGATCTCCCTTCCCGCACTAAGAGATCTTTGCAGGATGGGACTCACCTTCCAGGAGAGTTCTTGGTACAGAGAAGCTGTGCAGCCATTCTTCATGGATGCATGTGAATGAACACGCGACCTAGGTTATGCTCAGGGAACCGTCCCAACCTCCTTCTGCCCTGTCTCCACATCCTGCTCCTTCCCCTCCTGAACTCTGGTTCAGGCTTCACCTGTGCTGATGGTCAAGGGCCTTCCTGTTCCATCCCTGTTTGTCCTCCCCTTTCATTTCTTGCTGGCCCCCACCTCCCTCTCCATCCTTTTGAGCTATTCTCAGATCCCTAAAGATGATAACTATTGTCAGGGCCACTTCCGAGGTCCTGTGCTAAGCATTTTACATCTTCACGATTTCTGTGCAGCAGGTACCATTATGAGCCCCATTTTACAGATCAGAAAGCGAAGGCACAGAAGGGCTAAGGTCACACAGTTGGTGAATGATGATGCTCTTGGTTCCCTGCCTCGCCATCAACCTGCTCCAGGGGGCATCTGTAGCCAGACACTGAACAGGTCAAGAGTATCTCTGGCCTGTGGGAGCATGTTGAGCCCACAGAGGCAGACAGGTCAAAAAAATGAGGGCAGGATTCCAGCCTCCTCACTCCACACACCCCTTTCCATCGCCTCAGGACAGTTCTGCAGCCTGTTAGGCAAATGCTCTCGAGCATCCCCAGCAGGACTGGGCTCCAGTTGCCCACAACAGCTGCCCGCTCGTGAACATACCCTGCACTAGCTACCTTCCCTTCTGTTTTCGGTCTCACTTCCCTCACTGTGCTGGGATCACCTCCCAGATATACTGCTTACATGTAAATTCTCACCTTAGGATTGGCTTTGAGGAAAACCCCAATGAAACAAGCAGCCTCAGGCTGGGATTTGCCCTCAATCTGTCTACCTTGGGGCTACCCTGCTCCATAGCCTCAAGTCCTAGCCCACCAAAAACCCTCCCTGGGGACTTCTCTGGTGGTCCAGTGGTTAAGACTCAATGCTCCCAATGCAGGGGCCCTAGTCAGGGAAATAGATCCCACGTGCTGCAACTCAGACCTGGTGCAGCCAAATAAATAAATACTAAAATAATAATAAAACCCTACCTGGGATATATACTCTCCATCCCTGATCACCTCACCTTCATCTAAAAGACCCAACATAGATAGGTTTCTATAAGAGAATTTGTCTGACATCCCCTCCTGCAGCAAGACTCGGCCACGCCCTCAGTGTCTCAGTGGACAGGCCTCGTTCCCAGACTCTGTACAATCCTTGTGCTGTTGTCTGTGTGCCTCTGGCTCCCCGTCACCCTGGGAATGATGCTGTCTTACTCATTTTGGAAAACCCCAGGTCTACGCTGGACTTCAGTAGCAGAGGAGGCCCTGGTCCATGTTCAAATCAACTGCAGCTCTGCATATCAGATTCCTCCTCTACTCTCTGCCTCTCTACTCCTTTCCAGCTCACTCCCAACCATTTGACGTCATTTCCTGGGGGCAGGCCATCATTTCTATCTCTTAGTCTGCCTGCTTGGGCACCTCCACGTCCCCCGCAGTGCCTCACCTCTCTCGGGCACGCAGAGGTTTCTCTGCGACTTCCATCACACTTCACTGCACTAATTTATTTTCCTATCTGCCTTCCCAACTGGATTGTGAGTCCTTTGAGGCCTCCTGTGTATCTTGTTTATCGCTGTATCCACACTGTGCCCCTTGCATGGTACCTATTACATAGTGGGTGCTAATAAATGTTTGTTGAATGGATGAATGAATTAATTACTTAATACACATATCCCCAGATCCCTGAAAGGAAGGATAAAGGAACTGGTATAAATGACTTAGAACTCTCTGGGTTGTAAGTGAGAGAAGCACATCTCAAGCTGGCTTAAGTAAAAGAGGGACATTATTGGCTCAATCACTGGGATGCCCAAGTGGACTTCGGGCATGGCTAGATCCAGAAACCGAATAAGACCAGCTGCAAATTCTCATTCATTTCTTCCCTGAGTTTCTCTCTGTCTCTTTCTCTCTTCTCCCCCTCCTCCCCCTCCCCCCTTATCTTCTCCGTCTCTTCTTCCTTTCCTCTCTGTGTATTTCTCTTCATGTTGACTCTGCTTCTCTTTGAGTATTGACATTCTCTCCTACCATAGGGAAGTGCAATCAGAAGAACTTAGTTTTTTCTCTTCTTGGGCCTCAGTTTCCCTCATCTGTAAAACAAAGAGGTGGTTCAATCTGATGACTTTTAAGCCTCTTTCATAAAGTCTTCAAGGGGATCCCAGATAATGTTTCCAGTTTCTAGTTAGGAAAACTGAGGCCCAGAGAAGCAAGTGATTTGTTCAAGTTAGGTATGGAGTCCTATGGTTAGGCACCAGAGTCCAAGTCTCTCACCTTCATGGAAAAGAGGACAGTGTCATTTTGGACACAGAGAACCACAGAGAGCAGGGCCTCAATACTGACTCTGAGTCATCCACCTCCTCTCTGACTTCACCCTGGCTCATCCAATGCTGAGACTCTTGGGCCACTGAAAAGATTTACATCAAGTATCTGTATCTCAGATACCCCAGACCTGGATTTGAAAATCAGCTCTACCATTGGCACTGCTGACCCTGGCAAGTCGTTTCCTCTCTGAGCCTCTATTCTTTTCATCTGGAAAATGAAAAAATGAGAGTAACAGTGAGCTCTACCCTTCTGGGTTGTGTCAAGAATTCTAGGAGGAGATGAAAGCAAAGCTCACAGCACAAGGGCACAGGGAGGAAACTCATCCATCTTTGCCTGGGACCATCCTGCTGTTAAAGCTTAAAGTCTCATGATTCAGGAACCCCTCCATCCTAGGAAAAGTGGATGGTTGGTCACCCTATCAGGCAGGCACCCACATCTGGCAGCAGGGAGTAAAAGATATCCTCAGAAGACCCCAGAGATCAGGCTCAAGCAAGCCAGATGGCCCAGAACAATGGAGGAGTCTTGCCCAAGGTGATGCTGGGAAGCATCCCGGCCTTTGCATTTCAGAGCCACTAGCACAATAAGGAGGCCTGAGATGCTGCAGCTCTCTACTTTTCTCACCGACCCCCTCTCCTAGTTTCCAGAACATTCAGGGGCTCTCAGAAACTCTGACTTCAAGAACATGTAGCTGGAAAAGACCCCAACCCTTACCCCATCTCACTGGGTCCAGAGATGGGGAAACAACTGGCCCAGTGTCTCATGGTGGGCTGTCTCCAGTTTCTCTGACTTTGCAAGTGGGCTCCTGGATGCTTTTGGTTAAAATTCAGTTTATACCTATGCTGGGGTGAGAGCTGGAAGATATAGATGAGTGATGTCGGCATGGTGGGGGATGGGCACAGCTTCAGAGCCCAGTTCTCAAGGCCACAGACTTGCTCAGTAACCTCCCTGGGCCTGAGTGACCCATCTGTGAAAAGAAAAGGTGATAATCTCACCAGGCACTGTGGTTTAGGCGTGACTGAGAGCTCTGGGCAGTGTTAGTCCTTGTGTATATCGGATTGGGAGACTGCTTTAGTGTTTCTGAAATCTTGGACGTCCCCAGATCACACCTGTATTATTAGTTAATATTGTTCTTCAAAATAATTGGCTTGTCAAAAACAAAGTATTTTAAGGGACTATGTCGCAGCACTTATTTGGTATAGCAGTTGCAGCCCTTTCTCATCCTATTTAAAGTAAGTTCATGACTTCTCTGATGGTACAGTGGATGAGAATCCACCAGCTAGTACAGGGGCCGCAGGTTCGACCCCTGGTCTGGGGAGACTCCACATGCCGCAGAGCAGCTAAGCCCGCCTGCCCTAGAGCCCGCGCGCCACAACTACCAAGCCTGTGTGCTGCAGCTCCCTAGAGCTCGTGCTCCGCAGTAAGAGAAGCCCGCACACCGCAAGGAAGAGCAGCCCCCCTGCTCACTGCAGCTAGAGAAAACCCACATGGCAACGAAGACCCAGCGTAGCCAAAAATAGAAAAAGTAAATTATGTTTTTTAAGGGAGAGAGACACAGTATTATTTTTTAAAGTAAGTTCAAAACTATTCAAATAAAGGTTTAATCCTGAAACAGCCCCCTGCCAATACCTAGGGTGTACCCCCAGCAGCATACACATCAGTTCAGTTCAGTTCAGTCGCTCAGTCGTGTCCGACTCTTTGCAACCCCATGAATCGCAGCACGCCAGGCCTCCCTGTCTATCACCAACTCCCGGAGTTCACTCAGACTCATGTCCATCGAGTCAGTGATGCCATCCAGCCATCTCATCCTCTGTCCCCTTCTCCTCCTGTCCCCAATCCCTCCCAGCATCAGAGTCTTTTCCAATGAGTCAACTCTTCGCACGAGGTGGCCAAAGTACTGGAGTTTCAGCTTTAGCATCATTCCTTCCAAAGAAATCCCAGGGCTGATCTCCTTCAGAATGGACTGCTTGGATCTCCTTGCAGTNAGCATCAGAGTCTTTTCCAATGAGTCAACTCTTCGCACGAGGTGGCCAAAGTACTGGAGTTTCAGCTTTAGCATCATTCCTTCCAAAGAAATCCCAGGGCTGATCTCCTTCAGAATGGACTGCTTGGATCTCCTTGCAGTTCAAGGGACTCTACTACCCTCAGCCTCCCCTAATTAATCAGCGCTGCTCAGGGACTCCTGAGTGTCCAGCCCCAAGGTACCGATTTCCAGTAGAAATAAACCAGACATGGCCCTACCTTGGAGGACACCACTGGCTCGGTGGAAAGAGAGGGCCTCCCAAGGAGGCCACTGCAATCTGGGCTTACAAGTGAGTCAGATTCACTCTGCCTGCCAAGGATGCTCCAGAGAAAGTGACTGAGTCTCAAAGGATGAACAGGAGTTGGCTTAGGACAGCTGAGGGAAGAAGACTTTCCAGGACAGAGCATAGGTTGTGCAAATGCCTAGAAGCAGGAAAAGCCCTGGCTCCTTTGAGCAGAGGCTTCTGCCCCAGAATGGTGGCAACACTGGCAGAGTCTGCACTCAGCCTTAGCACTCGCTCTGTGTGACTTTAGCTGCATCCTTGCTTCTTTCTGGATCTTGCTTTACATCCCTCAGACTGCAGGGAGTGTGGATTAGATGAACTCAGTGTTTTGCAAAGTACTATGGATTGCAAGGAGATCCAAGCAGTCCATTCTGAAAGAGATCAGCCCTGGGATTTCTTTGGAAGGAATGATGCTAAAGCTGAAACTCCAGTACTTTGGCCACCTCATGAGAAGAGTTGACTCATTGGAAAAGACTCTGATGCTGGGAGGGGTTGGGGGCAGGAGGAGAAGGGGANCTTGCCTGGAGAATCCCAGGGACAGGGGAGCCTGGTGGGCTGCCATCTATGGGGTTGCACAGAGTCGGATATGACTGAAGTGACTTAGCAGTTTCTAAGTGTAGTTGCAACCTTTAAACCATTATTTATTTCTAAGAGATATATTTTCATTTGTTGTTGGTCATCCTTTTTACCCTCGAGATGATTTTAGTTGGGTTTGTTAAAAAGTTGGTTTCCTCTAAGTGTTTTATTTTATATAATTTTTCATCAATTCAGACTTTCAGAAAATATCAAAACTCCATTTTCCGACAGTGACTTATTTTCTTAGTTAACATCTATCACCACCACAGATAGTTAAAATTTTTTTCTTGTGATAACTTTTAAGTTTTACTCTCTTAGCAATTTTCACGTATGCCAGACAGTATATAAAGTCTAGTCATTATGCTATATATTATATCCCCATGATGTATTTATTGTATAACTAGAAATGTGTGCCTTTTGTTCTCCTTCACCAATTTTCTCCCAGCTTCCCTGGTGCCTCAGATGGTAAAGAATTTTGACTGCAATGCAGGAGACCTGGGTTCAATCCCTGGGTCAAGAAGATCTCCTGGAGAAGGGAACGGTTACCCACTCCAGTATTCTTACCTGATGAATTTCAGGGACAGAGGAGCCTGTGGGCGCTATAGTCCATGGAGTCACAAAGAGCTGGACACGACTGAGTGACTAACACATCCTTTCCATCAATTTTGCCCACTCACTACCTCTGGCAACCACCAGTCTGTAGATCAGTGACTTTTAAGGTTACAGTATATACCTTAACCTGGGCACAGGATATACCTACATCTGAGTTGAAATTCAGTATCAACTAATGTCATTGTCAAATAATTCTAAAATATACATATCCTTCTTGATCGAAAGAGTGAGATGGTCTGATTTTGAGATCCTGAGATTTATCATGCCAGCAATTCTTAAAGGTAAGGGTGTGATTAGGCCAGAGTTCTAATTCCCATCCTGCTCAGCCAGATGGAAAGTGAAAGTGTTAGTCACTCAGTCGTATCTGACTCTTTATGACCCCATGGACTGTAGCTCACCAGGCTCCTCTGTTCATGGAATTCTCTGGGTAAGAATATTGGAGTGGGCAGCTATTCCCTTCTCCAGAAGAGCTTCCTGACCCAGGGATTCAACCAGGGTCTCCTGCATGGCAGTTGGATTCTTTACCGTCTGAGCCACCAGGGAGACCAGGTGGAAGAGATTGTAACTCCACTAGGAGGTTGGAGGCCTGAGCTCTGAGTCCATGCAAACCCAGTTTTAAAGCCCAGCTTTTGTAAGCAAGTAGCTGTCCATGGGGTCGCTAAGCATTGGACATGACTGAGCGTTTTCACTTTCACTTTTCACTTTCATGCATTGGAGAAGGAAATGGCAACCNTCTGAAGGTAGGTTCCTACTGATCCTCTGAAGGGTGTTCCTTCAAATGGGCTGGTTAACTTTTATTGATGTACTTTTTTCATCTTTTTTTTTTCTTTTCCATAACTCTAATTTATCTACAGAGTTATAAATGTATTTTATAGCTTTGTTTTATTCCTTAAATTATTTTGATTCTTCTGTCACCTGGTTGCCATAAATATCTTCGTAAATTTAGAAAAATGTACAATTTCCCAGTGCCAGTTTTGTACACACTCTACCAGAGAACAGATGGAAAGAACTGAAGCAGGAGAACCATGATGTCTCCCTCAACATGGACATTACAGGAAAAGGGAATTACAGCTCGACTCTTCTAAATGTAGCTGCCCAAATCTACAAGTACTAGCAGTGTAAATCCAGAGACGTTTAAAAAGGAAAGAAACTGGGATTTACTGGTGGGATTTCCCTGGGTTGATGTGAACAGGATCACTGGCTGGCTGTTGCCAGGGAGTTTGGTGAGACGGGTCAGTGCTCTCGGGTTAGGATGAACGTTTGGTCACTGAGGGAAGGAGGGTCTCCTCAAGGAGAATCTTGGGCTGTGATCTCCAAGCTGTGAGTATGGAAATTATTTTCCAAAAGAATACGGGGCTCTGTTGTCTTCACAGAGGCTAGAGTGTGATGAGGGGTTGATAGAGTCAGAAGTTTAGTGAGAAAACATGAACTCCTGCCCATTCTTAGCTAATGATTGGTCCAGGCTGTTCAAATCAGTGCTCAGATCAGCTGTGAGACTTTGAGCATCAAAGATTTAATTAAGCCACCAAAGCCCAGCACAGATGGCCACCTCCCCAGTTAATTCACACTAACTGCTCAGCCAGATTTGGTCAGTTGAAGGGAAGCTAATTCTTGGTAGAGTCATCATGTGGCCTTTGGTTCTGAGCTCTAAGCCAACTTAGCAGCCAAACAGACCACTGGTCACTCAGCAAGGTGACCTGGGCACTGGGAAGGCTGCTTGTGAGATGGTTGAGCCGTTCCCCCTCCCCTCCCCACCCAGTGCTGCTGCCCCACCAGGCTGCCCTTTGCCCCCCAGTGGAGACCTGTCTCATCTCGATCAGCTTCTCCCTGAACCTCAGAAGAGGGACCCTTGTCCTCCGCTATGGATGCACTCCTGTGCCTGCTGGCACCAACCTTCTCTCCACAGCCCTTTTCACCACCTGACATTCTGGTCCTTTATTTACTTGATTTTTTCCTTGTTGCTTGCTTCTCCCCAGCACATGGTCTCCTCTCACCAGGCTCCCTGAGGGCAGAGATCTTGTGTTTTGCTTACTGCCCTATTCCTAGCACCTAGAACAGCACCCAGCTCTTAGTAGGTGCTCAGTAAAGCACAGAATGTACGTATGCACTCTGCTACTCTCATACTTCATTCAAAGCATATTGATGGTGATAAGTGAACACATGGGTTCCAGGCACAGGGGTGAAGCGCTGCGGGTGCTGCTGCTGCTGCTAAGTCACTTCAGTCATGTCCGACTCTTCGCGACCCCATGGACTGCAGCCTACCAGGCTCCTCCGTCCCTGGGATTCTCCAGGCAAGAACACTGGAGTGGGGTGCCATTGCCTTCTCCAGGGGTGAAGCGCTAGTGGCATCTAAATGAACCACCCAGCCCCCATCTCTGCCCTTCAGGTGGGGGAACTCAGCAAAGTGGCACAACAAAGGAGCTGTGATTACTGACTCTGGAATCAGAATGCTTGACCTTACTTGGTATGTGACCTCAGGAGAATTTCCTGTACCTCTGAGCCTTGTTTTCCTCATCTGTAAAGTGGGAATGGTCAAAGGTGTTATAAGGAGTCAGTGAGGGCACACATTCAAAGGTGATTTAACATAGTGTGTGTGAAAGTTGCTCAGTTGTGTCTGACTCTTTGCAACCCCATGGACTGTAGTCTGTCAGGCTCCTCTGTCCATGGAATTCTCCAGGCAAGAATACTGAAGTGGGTTGCCATTTCTTTCTTCGGGGGATATTCCCAACCCAGGGATCGAACCCAGGTCTCCTGCCTTGAAGGCAGATTCTTTACCGTCTTGAGCTATCAGGGAAGCCCAAGAATACTGGAGTGGGTAGCCTAACCCTTCTCCAGGGTATCTTCCCAACCCAGGGTGTCCTGCATTGCAGGCAGATTCTTTACCAGCTGAACTACAGGGAAGCCTGATTTAGCACAGAGGCAGGTGCTAGGAGTGCTCAGTGAACGATGGCCACTGATCTCTGGTTCTTACCCTGTGAGCTCTAACAGAGGAGGAAACCACGTGCTGAGAGTCTGCTGGGGAGGAGCACGTGATCGTGATGTGGAAACTCGAGGGTATGGTTTCTAAAGAAGCAGCATGTGATCAGGGCGTCCAGAAGCCCCGAGTTCCTGATGGAGAAAACAGAGGAACAAAGGAGTAGAGGAGTGGGAGGGGCTACAGGTTCCCGGTGAGTGTGTGTATGTGTGTGTGCGCGCGCATAGGGTGGGAGATGAAGAGGAAGAGGAGGTGGAGGGGATGAGATCAAGGAACTCTCCAATCCAGACAGGAGGAGTTTGGACCCTGTCCTAGGGATGTGGGAGCCACTGAAAGCATTTGCACAGCAGTGGGCATCGCCAACCCTGGGATTTAAAACCTCTATTTGAGGTGGTCTGGATGGGGTTGGGGGGCAAGAAGCAGAGAGGGCTGCCAGAAGAGGGCTGGTATTCCAGGTGGGAGATGCTAAAGATTAGACAGGGGCTAGCAGTGGTACCCAGACCCACGTGCCCAGCTGATGGGCATAGGCCACCTGGGATGCCCACCCTGACACCCACTCCTGACCCCCAGGAGGGTTCCAGGGAAGGAAAGAGGAGAAGAACCTCGGGTATATGTCCCTAGTCCCCTCCTAAAATGTATCTGACTTTCAGAGACCTCAATCATCCATCAGCTCCATGGGTGGAAATCCCAGCTCCACTACCTATCTAGTGGTAGTGGTAGTGCCATGAGCAAGTCAGGTCATGGCGTGACCTTGGCCAAGTCACTTCACCCCCTGGACCATGGGGGAAGGCTGAGAAGGAAATAAACCACGAGTCCCTACTCTATCAGGTCCGCCACTCACAGAGGAAATGCCTCCTCTCCTGGGTAGTTGTAGGAATTTCACATGAAGCTTTATATGGGGCTAATCTTTGTTGACGGCATCTTATTCTTATTTTACAGATTGGGACACTGAGGCTCAGAGAAGAGAATTGAAGTGATGGAACCAGGCAGTCTGGTTCCAGGCTCTGAGATGCTCTTGACTCCTGTCTTAAAATGAAGGGTAGCAGAAACCTCATGGACTGTGGAGTTGCACCAACTTTATGTTTTCATATCAGCTTCACAATATATTAGTTTTATGGTCCAGGACAAGTCAGTTTCCCTCTCTGAACATTAGTTCCTCACCCATAAATTGTGCATCACTGCAAAACAATGAAAATAAATGGCACTGAGTTTGAAAGTGCTAGCTACATAATAGGTGCACAGCAAAATTACTGGGCTTCCCTGGTGGCTCAGACGGTAAAGAATCTGCCTGCAGTGCAGGAGACCAGGATTCAATTCCTGGGTCAGGAAGATCCCCTGGAGAAGGAAATGGCAACTCACCCCAGTATTCTTGCCTGGAGAATTCCAAGGACAGAGGAGTCTGGGGAGCTACAGTCTGGGATCACAAAGAGTCGGACATGACTGAGCAACTTAACTAGAAAGTAACTTCAGCTACTGTCTCTCCCCTTGTAAAACAAGAAGACGGCACCGGAAGATCTCTCACTGGAAGGTCAAGTCTGACCCTCAGCTCCCATGACAGCTGTTGATGTGGGAGGGGCTGTTTAGATCTTCCCAAACCACCCTGGGCAGGCTCCTAGCTTCATCCCTCCATGAACCAGTGACCTGCAAAGGGAGGGGTTGGCTTAGTGGTGGTCTATGGGAGGGGATGATGAGAAGTGAACAGGTGAGCGAGGAGACTTTAGAGATACTGACTGTCAGCTGCCAACTCCCCGAGTACAGGGTGGGGCTCCAAGTACAGTTGAGTGTAGAGGGCTGGGGCCCCTGAAGGGAAGCTCAGCTGAGGTTCCAACCCAGGGGAAAAGGAAAGGACACAGTTAACAGAGTGTGACTTGTTCCTGGAACAGAGCGTGAAAGCCCTAGCTTGGCAGAAAGATGCTCAGAAATCTGATGTACTAGGAGGTACCATCTTACAATCCCAAGACCATTGGTATTAATACATTGCTCTTAAAATGCAGAGAGCATTGGTAATTGAATTGTATAGAAACACATACACACATGAATATAGGTAAAACTGGAGAAATCTGAGTAAGATTAGTAGATTGTATGTCCATGTCCTGGTTGGGATATTGTACAATAGTTTTGCAAGATGTCATCATTGGGGAAAACTTGTAAAGGGTGCATGTTATCTCAATGGACTATGTCTTCCAACTGCATCTGAATGTACAGTTATCTCAGAATAAAGGTTTACTTGAAAATAGAAGGACAGAGACAGACACACACAAACCACCTACACATACAGAGGCAGAGAACGGGGTCTACCGTGTCCTGGGTTTGAATCCCAGCTCTGGCCCTTTCTCATTTTGTGGCCTCTTCACCCCCTTTGACTTTCAGTTTCCTTATTTAAAATGGAAATAAGATACAAGCCATTCAGAACTGAAGGGCAATGAGAGTGTATCATATCCCCACTTGTGGCATGAAGACAAGAAAATATTCAGAGGGAGATTTTTAGCAGGTAATACATTTATTAGAAAGCAAGATCGAAAACTTTGATTTTCTTACACTGAAGATAGTAGAAATACAACAAAAGAAGTCCAAAGGAAATAGAAAGAAGGGGACTTCCTTGATGGTCCAGTGGTTAAGAATCTGCCTGCCAATGCAGGGGACACAGGTTTGATCCCTGGTCCTGGAGGATTCCACATGTCTTGAGGCAACTAAACCTGTGTGCCACAACTCCGGAAGCCCATGTGCCTAAACCCCGTGCTCTTCAACGGGAGAAGCCACTGCAATGAGAAGCCCGTTCGCTGCAACTAGAGAGTAGCCAGCCCCCTGTCACTGCAACTAGAGAAAGCCTACACACACCAACAAAGACCCAGCATAGACAAAAATTAATAAAAATTTTTTAAAAAATGGAAAGAATTTTAAAAGATTGAAGAAGAAGTGGATGAATCAGAAAATGAGACGGCGATGATAACCCTTACAAAGTAGAGCTGTGGCAAGACTGCAATAAGGTCATTCATTCATTCACTCAAGAAAAATGAGTGGTGCAGGCACGTCCTATATTGCAGGCACTGTGCTCAGTACCAGGGGACAAAGGGAAGAAAAACACACAGCCACGCCCTCGGGGAGTCTTCAGTCTAGTGGAAAAGGCGAAAGCAGTATGACGCCCAGTGAAATCAGGGAGGAAGCACAGGGGGACTGGGGGCATCCAGAGGGAGCAGGAAGTATTCTCCCAGGAGCTGATATCTAAGGTGGATAAATGGGGTTGTCCCTAAGAGTGTTCCTGGCGATGAAAATAGCATGTACCATTGTTGACGCAAGACAAGTTATGCCCCAGAAGGAAAAACAAGCATCCCTGACATTCACTGAGTACTTACAACAACCCAGGAGGGAGAGACTATTACTATCTCCATTTGTAGTCGAGGGGATTAAGTCTCAGAGAAGTTCCTTAACATCTCCTAGATTCTTCAGCAGGAAGTGATGACGTTGGGGTTCAACTTGAAGGCTAAGGCAAAGCTTACATCCCTTATGGGGATGTGATTCTGGGGCAGTAAGACTGAGGGGGGAGGGGAAGTGAGATAGAGAGGGAGGGAAATACGTGATGGTATGTTTCCGAGCTGGCCCCAGCTTGAAGCCAGTGCAGCAGGGGGCTAGGTCATGTGGGGCAGCGCATCCATAAGCCATGTGAGCCTCCATTCTTTGAAATAGCTCATTGTCTGTGGCTTTGTCCCCTCCTCTGGTCATTAGTTCATTCACTCCACGGGGCGCTGTTACTTGGCATCTCCGGGAAGCCACTAGGGAACCAGACCCCATGCCTTGCACATGGTGTTTTATCTGAGCATGAAGGAGCCAGAGTCTCCCTCAGACTGGGTTGAACCCAAGTGTTGGATCCTGGCGAACTTGATGGAGGCGATGCTGCAGGCTGGTCCTCACCCAGAGGAGGCTGAGGCAGCTGGGTTAGATGATAAAGCAAAGGCAGAGACCAGGCTCACCGCAGAGCAAGAGGGGACCAGGTGGGACCGAGTCAGTCAGAGAAGATGCATAAACTGGGTCTGGGGAACCAGGTCTGCCTGATTCTGGAGCTGACGCACAAGTGGTTGGAGCTGAGGCTGGGGAACTGGGTAGCAGCCAAAGCCCAGAAACCTTACTGCTTGAGGGGAGAAATGGGACTTGATCTGCAGGGCAGTGGGGAGGCGTGGGAGCATCCTTAATGCCTGGCCTACTGGCCGGCACCAGGAGCAGCTCAGGACAAGCCAGATCCCGTTGGCGGGGAGTCGGGGGGCTGCCCTATCGCCCTCAGCGTCCCCCTCCCCCAGGTCCAGCCGAGATGATTGCAGCTCACATCCTTCAGCGTGACATTGGAACATCGCTGGGGGAGTGGAGGGTGACGGAGCACCATCCTGGGCGATAATGGCTCCAGCGCCAGGAGGAAAATGACATAAATAATATCCCATTAGAGGCCCCGAGCTGCTCTGCTGAGTGCCTTGTTTTGCTGGCAACATTATGGGCTTCATAAACAGACTCATTTATTTTCCAGCCTTCTCTCTGGCTGAGGTAGGGGGCTGGAGGGTGGGTGTCAGGGAAGGTGACCGGGGGTGGCAGAGGCAGTGAGGGGCAGGAACAGCAGGATCCTGTCCTAGCCGTGGCTGCCAAGGCCCAGCACAGCCCACCTCTCCAACCTCAGCCAGCACACGGGCCTACCTCTCCCATCTCCAGCCTTTCCCGTGTTCTCCTTCTCTACCTGGAATGCTGTCCCCAGCATTAGAAATTCCACAGCTGTCCCCAGTCTTTAGAAATTCCACAGCTTCCTTCAAGGCCCAACTTTGGTGCTTCCTCCTCCATGCAGCCTCCCTTGATTTCCCTTTTTAATGAGACCTCAAATTTCCCTTAGCTCTTGTCGAGGCAGGAGGCCATCCTGGAAGGAGTTCTGGTATGGATGAATCTGGATTCAAATCCTGACCCTGCCTCTTGCAAGCTTGCTGACCTTGGGTGAGTCCTCTTACCTCTCTGAGCCTGTTTTCTCTCGTGAAAGGCAGTAGTGAGAATAGCTTATACATGACTTCCCTCATGGTCCAATGGCTAAGACTCTGCACTCCAAATACAAGGGGCCCAGGTTCAATCCCTGGTCAGGAAACTAGATCCCACATACTGCAGCAAAGAGTTCTCATGCCACAACTAGAGATCTTGCATGCCACCACTAAGAATTCCACATGCCAAGACTAAGACCTGGTACAGCCAAACAAAGAAGTAAAAAAAAAAAAATTTTTTAAGAAGTTTCAAGTCAGGTGGTGACTGGGGTTGGTGCAGCTTCTCTTTCTTCTCTTTCTCTCTCTGCCTGTGCCCTCAGGGTTTCTCTTTGTGGTTAGCTTGGGTTTTCTCATAGCATGGTGTCCTCCAGACAGTCATGCTGCTTAACTGGTAGCTCGGGGCTCCAGAGTCAGTGTCTTCGACCTCAGCGCAGAAGTGTTCCATTGTCACCTCTGTTGCATCCTATCGGTTAAAGTCAAGCTGTGAGCCCACTCCCAAGTGGAGCGGGAGGATGTCAAGGTTATATCTGATGAACAACGGAGTAGGCATTAAATAGGGGAAGAAGAGAGGGAAGAGGGTTCTAAGCAGAGGGATGGTTGGTGCAAAAACCTGGGGGTGGGAGGATCATGTAGCCTGGCACTGGGGAAACATTTAGGGACACTGTGGCGAATAAGACAGAAACCTATGACCTTTTGGTTGTTGTTTTTGATTATTTGTTTGTTTATTTTGGCCACACCACGTGGCATGCAGGATCTTAGCTCCCTGACCAGGGGTCAGATCTGTGCCCCTGCATTGGGAGCTCAGAGTCTCAACGACTGGATGACCAGGCATGGCCTCCACACCCATGACTTTTTAGAGCTCACTTTCTAGTGGAGAAGACAGGCAGTAAATAAATGCGCAAATAAATAAACAGCCTAATTTGTGGTTGTAATAAGGGCTGGGAAGGGCATACATTGGTGCTTTGATAAAGTGAGCTTAGAGGGAGGGTGGGGTATTATTTCAGGCTGGGAAGACCTCTTTGAGGAAGTGACCATTTAGCTGAGATCTGTGGTTGAGAAAGAGTTGGCTAGTCGTGCAAGGAACTGAGAAGAGAGCTTTTGCATCAGAAGGAACAGCATATGCAAATATCAGGAGACGGCACAGGACTTGGCAGTGTAGTTGGAACGTGGTAAGCAAATGGGCAAGAAGGTTCAAGGAGATGAGAGCAGGGAGAGGCCAGCTTTTGCAGAGCCTTGGAGTTTGGGTTTATTTCTCACTGTGCGGGGTATCATTGGTGGGTCTGAAACAGGGGAGTGCTATGACCTGATTCTATGATAAAGATTTTCCTGCTGCTGGGTGTACAATGGAGTGCAGAGGCAGGAAGGGAAAGCAGGGAGGTCAGGCAAGAGGTGGTGGTGGTGGCCTGGACCAGGGTGGTCCCAGTGGAGATGATGATGGAAAATGGACAGGATCGTGACAGACTCAGAGGTAAAACCAACAAGACCTAGTGACTGGATGTGGAATATCAAGAGAAGGAGAAGAAAAGAGGGCCCTCTGGTATCTGGCAAATCTTTTTATTGTTTACTTTTTAAAGAATTTATTAAGTACTGCTATTTCTTTCTTTGTTATCTATTTTAAAAAATTTATTTATTTTTAACTGAAGGATAATTGCTTATGTGTATTGTGTTGGTTCCTGCCAAATATCAATATGAATCAGCTGTAGGTGTACCCATGTCCCCTCCGTCTTGAACCTTCTTCCCACCCCCCTCCCCATCCCACTCCTCTAGGTCATTAGGAGCCCTGGTTTGAGTTCCCTGAGTCCTACAGCGAATGCCCACTGGCTATCTGTTTTACATATGGTAATGTATGTTTCCTTGTTACTCTCTCCATACATCCCACCCTCTCCTTTCTCCCCTCCTCTGGCAAATCTTAATCTTATTTTACAGCCCAGAGAGGTTAAGTGAGTAGCCCACAGTCACACAGAATATCCACAGTACCCCCTAAACAGCATCAGAGCCGGCAGCCAGTGCCACCCTCTGGGCCAGTGGTGGGCCTAGGGATGCTGCCCTCATGGGGTCCTTGGCTCTCCTCTCTGTGTCTCTCCTGCCCCACCCCTCCCATTATCTCTCCTCTCTCCTCCTGGGATGCTGGCAGCTCTAGCTGACGCAGGCCCAGCAGGTGTGCCTTGCCAAGCTGTCGGCATGATGAACAGCCTCCCTTGGCCGAGCAGATAACGGTACACACACAGGTCATGGGGGCCCCATGTAGCCCATCCATCAGGCCCAGGAGCGGGCGGAGGGCCGACACACCCTCGTGCCTGTTATCTGCCACAAATGTGTTTCTCCCCCAAGGTTAACAGGAAGAGTGACAGCCAGGTGCCTGACATCAGTGGGGCTGGTGCTTACAGGAGCCAGCCAGGCACCCGTCCCCGCCCCCGCCTCCTTTTTCCCCTCCGCCTTTGAAGTCTCCTCTTGCCTAAGCATGGAGACAACTCAGAGGCCTAGAATTGCAGACTCCTCAAGCTTCGAGCACCGAATCTTTGAAAATTAGATGCACACAGAATCCTCAGTTCCTTGAGGCAAGACCACGTGGTGGTTGAAAGCATGGACTGTGAATGCTGCCTAGCCTTCTTGGGTTCGGGTTCCAGTCCTGATGCTTACCAGCTGTGTGATCGAAGGCAAATTACTTCCTATCGCTGTGTCTCATTTTGAGGATGATGGTAATGTCTACTCCATGGGTGGCAGATGAAAGGAGCTACTCTTTGAGAGTACTGAGAACACTCCCCAGCACAGGGTACTTCTCTCATTATGTGAGCGGAGATAAAGAGCCCTGAAGGACACAGAGTCTTACAGTTTCGGTCTTAGAGACATAGAACCTCGAAACCTTTGAATCTTCTAATGGACATGGATTTTCAGCTCACTGTTATAGACTATTAAAGTCACACCTGCAGAGAGAGTACGAAAGGGTGGCTTCAGTTCAGTTCAGTCGCTCAGTCGTGTCCGACTCTTTGCGACCCCATGAATCGCAGCACGCCAGGCCTCCCTGTCCATCACCATCTCCCGGAGTTCCCTCAAACTCACGTCCATTGAGTCGGTGATGCCATCCAGCCATCTCCTCCTGCCCCCAATCCCTCCCAGCATCAGAGTCTTTTCCAATGAGTCAGCTCTTCGCATGAGGTGGCTTAGGGGGGCTTTAATTTAATTTTAACTCTATAATTTCTGCCGCCTTTTCCTTGTTTCTTATGCATGGACAATTGATAGTTTCTGAAACTTCTGTAACATGTTCTGCAAATATAATGTCAAGCCCCCCTTCCAACTGGTTGGTTGCACCCACATAGAAATTGTTGGGCATCAATATCTCACTGTCCCTATGTACTCAGTCTATCTACACATCCATTCATCCAGCCCCTTATTTGTTTACTATCTATCCCCCCAACCATCCATCCATCTATCCATCCTTCTATTTATCCATCTTCTCATCCACCCATTCTTCATCCATCTATCCATCCATTTGCCCATATGCCTATCCCTGCTCCTCCTCATCCATTTATCTTCTTTCTTTCCTTCCCCCTTTCTGTCTTTCTCTCTTTTCTTTCCCTTCCTTCCTCATTTCTTTTTCTTTTTTTCTTCCTCACCCCCTCTCTCTCCCCTTACTTCCTGAAAAAAGTACAAAAAACAGAAAGAATACCCTGACTTCTCCTTTCTTCCTCCCCTCCAGTCTTCATGTGCTATGGTCTGAGGAGACAAAAGAAGACAGGGTCTGCCCTTGAAGCCTGCAGAGCCTAGAGTATCATTTCATAGAGTATGTTCCTCAAGGTACTGTCCTTCCAGATCCTTCTTGAAAAAGATGCTCAGAGCCAAATAAAGACTAGAAATGCTAAGTGCAAGCACTCTGCCCTGCAGATCTGCCAGGCTCACTAGTTACTATATTGAAAACTAGCAACAAGGTTATAGGCAGTTCCTTCATCTATCAATTGAGCATACTAATTAGCTAACAAGCTTCTGTCCTCAAGGAACTTGCAATCTAGTAGAATATAAGTTAATGGGTTGATTGAACTATAAAGGAATAAGGCAATAAATGTAAAGCACTTAGCATAGTGCCTGGCATATAGTAAATGCTCCATAAATGTTACTCTTAAAGGCTCTGAAAAGTCCTACAGTAGACCCCTCTTAAACCCAGAGCTTTCCAAACTTATTTGGTCTTGAAACTTCCCTCTTTTTTTGCTCTATGGCCTGTATACGTGCTCACACAGAGAGAGATAAACAAAGATACAAATAACTACTACTGCTGGATATTAATATATTAATCAGGCTTTAAGAAATTGAAATAGCTTATCTCTTACTTTTAACTGACTACAGTTTGTTCAAATCTGTCCCTGGGAGGGCTAGCAATGTGGTTCACTTTCATGAGTTCTCTGTACTAACCATGGGCGTTGTTCATTTATTTGCTCAACAAGCATTTATAGCTGCTTCCTCCGTTCTGTGCTGCATGCCTGGCACAGGGACACCGATTTCTCCAACCTGTAAATGCGCCATTCCAATGCAATCTGTAGGATCAAGATATGCCCCATATGTTGGGAGCTCAAAGAGAGATGGCACATGGGAGGAGGTGATGCCTGAGAAAGGAGTTGAGCTTGGAAAGATGAACAGGGCTTAGCAGAAAAGAGGGGCCCTACAGGCATGAGTCTCCCAAGAACTAGCCTGGCCTTGGCTCTGACTCCTTGGCGGGGGTGGGGGGTGGGGGGGTGTCACAGTCTACTTTAGGCCCAGGAGGAAGGCAGATGTGAACTGAAATGCTCTGGTCCCCGTTCGTTACTCCTTCACTTGTGTTAGGGGTTTGGGGTCCATGGGAGGAGCACCTGGCTGAGAGTCTGACAGTGCAGGAGACGACCCCAGTCCCTTACTCACTAGCCTGTAACCTTGAATAAGTCACTCCCGCTCTCTGAACCTCAGCTCCCTCATTGGCAAATTGGAGATAGCAAAACTTCCCTCACTGGGTTGATGGGAAGAGCAAGGGAGATGAAGAATAAGAGTGGCTTGTAAACTGAAGTGCTTTGTAGACTATTGAACATCATGCATACTGCAAAGCTTTATATGTATGCACTGTATTAGACGCAGGTCTTAGCTCAGGGCCCAGCTTGTAATAGGGGCAAGAAGAATTGTGGGACTGAATTATTCTGCCACCTTTTGAGCTCTGTTCCTCTGATTCTTGAAATTGTTTGGATTCTCATGAAGTTCCTTATTAATATGCCAACACCTTGAGAGGTGTTAATGCTTATTAGCTAATACCTTAGTTAGTGCTGGCACTTTCATTAGCAGTTAACACCTTTAGTTAGCAGCTAACTCCTTCAAGGGGATCACCTGGCATTTGGCTTCAAGAAGATGGGGTCAGGAGTGCTTCCTGCTGGTCTTAGGGAACCATGGGCAGAAGAAAGGGGCTCTGAAAGGAGAGATGATTGTGCAGGAGAAAGATCCCTGACAGAACTGATTTGCCAAAGGACAATTCCATTGTCTCTCCTTCAACCGAGGCCAGATGGCAGTACCCAGAATCGTCTCTGCCATCTTCCCTGACTGAGAGGCTTTGGGCAAACAGCGTAGTCACTGTGAGCCTCAGTTTCCTTCCTCATTACATGGTTATTAAGCCGTACCTTTCAGGGCCACTGTGGCCAACTCCACGGTTTTCAGATTTGCCGTGTATTTGCAGGTGGTGTAGAAACATTTTTCATTTTAATAGTGATGCATTCATATCAGTCAGCTTAAATAATGTTATACGGTGGTGACAAATGACCCTCCCCCGAATCTCAGTAGCTTTCAACAATAGGGTTTTATTTTTTGTTCACACTGCATGTCAGCCGCGGGTCTGCTCTGATTCTACTCCGTAACGTCATTCTGAGGATGAAGCTAAAGGGGCAGCCCCTGCCGCAACGCTGCCGGTGTCCGGCAGCAAGAGAGGAGTGTGGCGGGAGTGCGTGTTGGCGTGACAGCTTCCGCACACACATGACGCACACAGTTCTGCTTACAGTTCAGGAGGCGAAGCCGGCCACATGGCCAAACCTGGTGGCCGTGAGGTAGGAGGTACAGTCCTTTGCAGGGAGGGACCTGGTAAGGAGGGCAGCAAGTATTTTTCTTTTAAAAATTTTATTGTTTTTTTAAATTTTATTTTGCTTATTTTTTGGCTGCACTGGGTCTTTGTCGTGGCATGGAGGCTTCCCTAGTTGTGGCTGACGGGCTTAGTTCCCCCACAGTATATGGCATCTTAGTTCCCTGACCAGGGATCGAATCCACGTGTCATGCATGGCAAGGAGAATTCTGAACCACTGGATCAGCAGGGAAGTCCCATAAGTTTTATTTTATTTTATTTTAATAGTAATGTTATATAGTGTTTATGTTAAGGTGTACTAGAAAGAAATAGAACTATGCAGATGTAGAGCTTTCCTGGTGGCTCAGACGGTAAAGAATCTGTGTGCAATGCAGGAGACCCGGGTTTGATACCCTGGAGGAGAAAATGGCAACCCACTCCAGTATTCTTGCCTGGAGAACTCTATGGACAGAAGAGCCTGCTGGGCTACAGTCCAAGGGGTCGCAAAGAGTTGGACATGACTGAGCAACTAACACACATGATGCAGAGATAAGTTATAGAGAGAGAGAGAGAGAAAGATAAATCAAATGGGGAAAAGTGTGTATTACTGGTGAATCTTGGTGAAAAAAACATCTGTATGGATGTTCTTTGCAACTTTTCTGTAAAGTTTAAAATCGTTTTGGGGAATGCCGTGGCAGTCCAGTGGTTAAGACTGTGCTTTCACGGCTGAGGGCCCGGGGTTCCATCCTTGGTCAGGTAACTAAGATCCCACAAGTCCCAAGGCACAGTCAAAAAAAAATTATATTAAAATGGAAAATTCTATATACAAATCAAATCAAACCACCATTTCATGGTTGCTTAAGGCAAAGCAAACACAGAGAGAGTAAAAACTAATTGAGCCAATTTAAAGAATATTAAATAATAGTGCCTGGTTCTTGTGAAAGTCAGACTTGAAGGGCAGATGTTTGGGCAATGCTCGGGTAGGTATACGAAGATCCTCACTGCTTGTCAGGGGTCCTCAGGCTGGCTGTCCCTCTCTTCATTCATTCATTCTACTCCTAGTTATGGAGTACCTACTGTGCACCAGGCCCCTTGGGGGCACTGAACACACAGTGGTCGATGACAGGCGACAGCCAGGTGCCCTCGCTGGAGCAGTCCCAGCTCCTGGAGGTGTCAGGTACAAAGACACGTGGTGAGTGGCCCTGGGGAGGCCAGCTGTCAGTGGCTGTCTGTGGAGGGAGGGCTGGGCTGTCTAGTGGCTCACCACTGGCAGTCGGCATGGGGGGGTCCACCTCGAATCCTTGATGGCTGGGCTTGAATCGAGCGCCTCTGGGTCTCCCCAACAGTGTGTGTGAAGGCAGGGGTCAGGAGCAGAGAGGCAGAATCACAGTGTAAACACCACACAGCTTCCCGGGAGGTTTATTTTCTTTAAAATTTATGTATCTGCTTATGGCTGCGCGTGCGCTTTCTCTGGTTTCGTGGAGCGGGGCTACCCTCTAGTTGCGGTGCCCGGGCTTCTCATTGCAGTGGCTTCTCTTGTTGTAGAGCCCACGCTCTAGGCGCTCAGGCTTCAGGAGTTGTGGCGCACAGGCTTTAGTTGCCCTGTGGCACGTGGGATCTTCCTGCGCCAGGGATGGAACCTGTGTCCCCTGCGTTGACAAGCGGATTCTTTACCACTGGACCACCAGGGACGTTCTAGGATGTTTATTTTGATGCCAAGATGTGTTATCATAGGCCCTGCAGAACCTATCATTTTTATATTAAAAACAACAGGACTCAGAAGGAGGCACAAGAGAATTTTTTAGTATAATCAAGATGTTCAGTTTCTTGATCACAGTGGCAGTTACCTGGCTATAATACATTGATATTCATTTGCCAAAACTCATGGAAATGTACACTTAAAATGTGTACATTTTATCATTTGTAAGTTACGCCATTTTTTGTAAAGTTGATTTACCAAGAGCAGTGTGAAAATGATGTATTTTGGAGAGGTTCAGAAAAGTTCAGTAACTTGCTTAAGATCACACAGCTACTGAAGGGAGGAGCGGGAAATGAGACCCAGGTATTCTTGACTCCAGAATTGATGCCATTAACTAGGGTTAATATATGCCCTTTATTTACCCAGATGAACAAAAGCACTTCCCTTTCAAAAGGCGACATTCACAAGCAGCACTGAATCTATCCCAGGCATAAAGACTTCAGAATTAGGAAGGAGTTAAGTGGTCCCAGAGTTCTGCCTCCTCCCTCCTCTGCCGGCTCACCCGCCCTTGTCTTGGGCCCTAGTTTGCCTCTGGCTCCTTGGGGGCCTCTTTAGAAACTTCCATCTATTCTTGTGCTGCTCAAGCCCCCCTTGTCATCAGTATGTTTCTCCTGTCGTGTGTCTGGCCCTGGGGTTTCTGAGCCTCTGTCCACCTTGGCATAGCCCAGCTAAACATCCTCGTGTTGTTCCTGTTATTTATTCTTCCACAGTCTGGAAGGCAAAGAGGGAGCCTTTTGATCTAATAGGCAGGGACCAAATTAGAGGGTTTACCATCGACCCACTTTACGGATGAGACAAGAAGACTCAGAGAGGCACAGGACCTGCCTAAGGTCACACAGTATGCATGGGTTAGAGCCTGAACCCACCCAGTTCTGTTTGATTTCAGACCCTGGTCTCTTTCCCAAGAAGGCAGGAGGAGGCCAAGTGATGAGGATGAGTGTTGAGGGGACACAGAGGGGCTGGGAAGTCCCCTCCACTTTCCCTCCTCCCCAGAACCAGCTCTCCTGTCAACGGCTGAGAAACCCCTAGTCCCAGAAGGGACAGGGCTGCCACGGCCTTTTGCCGAGTGACTGCAGACCACATTTTTCTTAATCTAAATTGAAAACTGCTCAAGTAGAAAAATCATTTCACCGCTTCATCTCGGAAAGGCGGAGAAGAAGGGAGAAGGGAGAAGGGAGGGGTTGGGTGTAGGGGGAGGCGGGTATAGTTGGAGGGGAAATGCTGGTGGCTGAGGAGGGCTGGGTGCCAGCCCTGCTCCATCTGGCCGCCCACAGCCCCAGGGCCCAAGGAGGTGGGGAGGTCGGCCACGGTGGCCCATATAGTTGTGGTCAGCAACCACTGAGAGCCCTCTGGTATGCTTGGAGACCCTGGGCTGGGCTCCTGGGACAATAAAACACTGTCAGGAACAGCTCTTGTCCATAGGGAGTTTCTAATTCCTCTTTCCTTCTTCCTTTCCTTTACTCCTCCCTTCAACAGATATTTATTGAAGACCCACCATATGTCTGTTGCTCGATGCTTGGGGCACAAAAATGGTCTTTGCCCTCCTGGAA
This sequence comes from Neotragus pygmaeus, assembly GCA_006410875.1. NCBI lineage: Eukaryota > Metazoa > Chordata > Mammalia > Artiodactyla > Bovidae > Neotragus > Neotragus pygmaeus. The sequence goes on from SJYV01011725.1 coordinate 442,872, forward strand.
TGCAATTGTCTGTGAGGAAGACAAATGAGCACATAAATAGAGAATAACAAACTGAATTCAGCTCTGAAAGAAGGGAAAGAGTGGAATGAGTGACTGTTCCACGGGCAGGGGTGGGAAATGTGATTTAGGCTGAGCAATCAGTGTGTCTCCTGGAAGAAGTGATATTCCAGCAAAGGCAGGGTGGGTAGGAGCTATTCAGGCACAGGCAGTGGAGGGATCAGTGGTAGGAGCAGGGGAGCACCTTCTGGACAGAGGGAGGTACTATATAGGGTCGATCCTTAAGTCAGGCTGATTGGGTTCAAATCCTAGTTCTGCTGCTAACCAGTGTGTGACTGTGGACAAGGTGACTGACCCCTCCATGCCTCAGATTCCTCATTTATAAACACAGGATTATTGTGAGGATGAAGTAAGTTAACAAATGCAATACACTTAGCATGATGGCCAGCACACGATTTTAAGTTAAACAGGCAAATGAAAAGCCCCAGTATGTGCAAAGGTCCTGGGGCAGGGAACTGCTAGGTGAATCATGAGAGAAACGTCTATAAAACAAGCTCAGCAAACACAAACCAATTACACGCTATGGAAATGTACAGGGTGCAGCAGAAATGGGGTAGGCTAAAATTGTAGATGTACCATGAAATTATAGCAGATGTGCACTGGTACTTTATACCTCTCTCTTCATATCATCTCCATAACTTGGGGGAGTAACCATGGTTACCCCCACTCTCCAGAAGAACAAACTGAGGCCCAGAGAGGTCAAGTGACTAACCCAAAGTCATACTGCTGGGTTTGAGCCTCAGTTTGGCTAGCTCCAGAGCTAAAGTTTCTTACCACTGTGCTCTCTGCCTCATTGCTGAGACATGACAGAATAGACTCTGTGTCTAGGTTTGACTATTTGTGTGTTGGATCCTGGGCTATGCATGTCATATAGGAAGCAACTTATAAGAGGTAGCCTAGAGAGGTTATATAATATTTGGCTTAAACTGAGTCACTTTGTACAGTGAAAGGGATGTTTTAATACTAAAACTGGAATAGCATGTATAAACTGGGACCCAGGGCCACCCCGAGCATAGGAGATGTGACTAAGGCTATGGAGTTGGGTAGATTTGGCTGGCTATGTGCACTTGAGCAAGTGACTTCACTTCTCTGAACCTCAGTTTCCACATATGGGCATAATAATATCTATCTCCTGGGGTTCCAGGTGGCACTAAGAGTAAAGAACCCGCCTACCAATTCAGGAGACACGAGACATGGGTCTGTTTGATCCCTAGGTCGGGAAGATCCCCTGGAGAAGGAAATGGCAACCCACTCCAGCATGCTTGCCTGGAGAATCCCATGGACAGAGGAGCCTGGCAGGCTACAGTCCTTGGGGTTGCAGAGTCGGACACAATTGAGCAACTGAGCACAACCTGGAGCTGTAAGGATTAAATGAGATGACGGGCTGCAGGGAAGGTTAGATGTTCTCAGTGAAGAGGCAGCCGGTGTGATTCTCTTTCTGTCTCTTTCAGTCTGTTTGTCCGTTTCCATGTTTTTAGTTTTTCCCCTCCATTCTCCTTACCTATTTCAGGATCCAAGTCTAGTCTGATTTGCTGTGTGTCTTTGGGCAAATCCCTTCCAGGCTCTGGGCCTGCTCCCCCATCAGGCTGGATTGTGTTGACAAGGCTGTTGGGGTCTTGCTTCTCCTCCCTTCCTCCCTCAGCTGGCCCTCCTGCCCTGTCATTCACCCCCAGACTCATTTTACAGGTCAGTTCCCTTTAATTAGCGAGGCTCTGAGCCTTTTCCCTCGCAAAATGGAAACTGCAGGTTCATCAAAATCTCATTAACCTCCATTCCCCCTGTGGCCCTGAGGGGGTCAGAGCTGTCTCCGGCTGGGGTTGGCCACCTCCCAGCCAGTGGGGGTGCAGGTTCTATCTGAGGTTGGGGGTAGGGTGGGGGTTCTGGTTTGCTAGTTCCAGACAATATTCTGGCCCCAACCCCCTGCCCTGCTAGCCCTCATCATCTGGGGGGTCAGGGGAGGGAGGGAATCTTCGATGCTTTAATTTGAAAACTTGCCAGAGGACCAAGGGACTTGGGAGCAGAGACAAACGGCTGACTTCAAATGAATTAATGCTTGGCTTGTAGCTGACAATTTTCTCCGCTTTCATGTCGCCTGGCTCTTCTTTCTCCTTCTTTCATTATTTTCTTACTTGGAGGGGTTACACGGTCTGCTGCCGTCTCCTCTGTCACGCTTCTAAGTTTTAGTCTGGACCTTGTCTGAGTTTGGCTCTGGGCGAACCAGCTCTGCTCATGAGAGCGGCCCCTTTGGAGGAGCTTGAGGGCAGGGTTTCCCTGTGGGGACCTGGGGATCCAGCACCATCACCTCCTTACTGTGGGGCCTTGGGCAGATAGCTTGCATGCATGTGTGCTGAGTCACTTCAGTCGTGTCCGACTCTTTGGACTGTAGCCTGCCAGACTCCTCTGTCCGGGGATTCTCCAGGCAAGAATACTGGAGTGGGTTGCCATTTCCTCCTCCAGGAGATCTTCCCAACCCAGGGATCAAACCCTGTATCTCTTAGTCTCCTGCATTGGGTTCTTTACCATTAGCACTACCTGGGAAATGAAAAAGGAAATATTAGTCTCTTAGTCTTGATTGTAGCATGTCAGGCTCCTTTTTCCATGGAATTCTCCAGGCAAGAATATGGGAGTGGGTTGCCATTCTGTTCTCCCTGGAATCTTCTCGACCCAGGGATCAAACCCTGGTCTCCTGCACTGCAGGCAGATTCCTTACCATCTGAGTCACCAGGGAAGCCCTGGGCAAATGGCTCAGCCTCTCTGACCCTCACTTTCCTCACCTATTCTGAGAAGAAAATGAGATAATGTATATAGTACCTGGAAACGACTCTGAAAACCACTGTGACAGTGTCTTACAACATTAAAGTGTGCTTATCATATATCCTGATCATCCCAATACTAATGTATTTCTTCGAGAGAAATGAAAACCGTGGTATACCAAAGACCCATTGCAAGTGTTTGTCCAAACTGGGAAACTGTCCCAAACTGGAAGCAACCCAAAGGTTCATCAGTTGGCAAATGGGTAAATGAATCGCAGTACATCCATACTAGGCAAATGCCTCGGCCGTAAAAAGAAGCAAACTATTGGACTTCCCTGATGGCCCAGTGGTTAAGAATCCACCTGCCAATACACAGAACACGGGTGCAATCCCTGATCTGGGAAGATTTCACATGCTGTGGGGCAGCTTAGGCCCATGTGCTGCTACTACCCAGCCCGAGCTCTAGAGCCCACATGTCGCAACAACTGAAGTCCACGCCCCTGGAGCCCGTGCTCTCCAAGAAAAGTCACCACGATGAGAAGCCTGTGCACTGCAATTAGACAGTAGCCCCTGCTTGCCAACCAGGGAAAGCCCGTATGCAGCAACAAAGACCCAGTACAGCCAAAAATAAATAAATTATAATAAAGAAATAACTTGTCCCCAACCACATGTTAAATCTCAAAAGTATTCTGCTTCATGAAAGAAGCTGATGACTCAAAAGGTTAAATACTAAATGATTCCATTTAATGACAGTTTGGAAAAGGCCAGGCTCTAAGCACAGAAATGAAACTAGTGGTTGCCAGGAGCAGGAGCTCAGGGACGGGGAGGACAGGTGGGAATCAATTGCAGAGGGGCACAAAGCACCTTTAGGAGGGGGCTGGAAATGTCCTATATCTTGTTTGTGCCAGTTAAGCTGGCACATGCATCTGTCAAAAGTCACCCAACTATGTACTTTAAAGGGGGAGGTGTGACTGCATGAAGATTATATCTTGATAATCCTCACTTTAAAAAATAATGTTAACCAATAAAAATGCTAGTGGTTTTAAGTTTTATTTTGCTTTTTCCTTGAGGTGTATGGTGCACAAATAGTCTAGTTACTCCATGAAGTGTACCAATCTTATGTATATATTGTGACCACTTTTTTACATTTTTGTACCTCCCATCTATTGATACATCAGGATATGGGACATTTCCAATCCTTCGGCTCCAAGACCACAGTTCTCAAGGCTGACCACTATTTTGATTTCCATCACTCCTGATTAGTTTGGGGAGATCTCTGAATCTCACATAAATAGAATTATCAAGTATATAATCTTTTGTGTTTGGCTCTCACTGGTTGGTCTTCCCTGGTGGCTCAGATGGTAAAGATTCTGCCTGCATTGCAGGAGACTCAGGTTTGCTCCCTGGATCAGGAAGGTCCCCTGGTGAAGGGAATGGCTACCCACTCCAGTGTTCTTGCCTGGAGAATTCCACGAACAGAGGAGTCTGGTGAGCTACAGTCCATGGGGTCACAAAGAATCGTTAGTTATTGAAGTCATCTTTTAAAGTCACAAATCAGATCACGTCATGTCTTGAATAAAAGACCCCTGACCCCTTTCTTAAAGAAGGCAGTGGCACCCTACTCCAGTACTCTTGCCTGGAAAATCCCATGGACAGAGGAGGCTGGTGGGCTGCAGTCCACAGGGTCGCTAAGAGTCGGACATGACTGAAGCGACTTAGCAGCAGACCCCTTTCTAATAAGCTTTCGATAAAAACCTCAAACCTTTACCCTGCCCACCAGGCTGTGCATCATCTGCCCCTCCAGGAACCCATCTCTGGCTCGCCCTCTCCAGCCACACATGACACTTTCCGGCTGTGAGATCTCCATCCTCTCAGATTCCTCTGCCTGAAATGTCCTTCTGCAGGCCTGGCTCCTTCCTGTCCTTTAAGTCTCTGCTTCTGAGTCATCTTTTCTGAGAGGTCATCCCCATCTCCCCACACTAATGAATTCCTTATCCCACTGCTCGGTTATTTATCATCTCCGCATTCACTGGCCTTTCTGTAACTCTCATCATGGCTTATAACTGTTTGTTTAGGGGTTGGTGGCCTTCGTCCCTGCTTAGTCTGAGACTTCCTGCCAGGCCCGGGACTGAGTCTAATCTGCCTGCATGACCGAGGTGCTCAATACATATTGGAGGAGTCAATACAGGCATCACTTTAAAACATACATATTTATGTTTTTATCTGGCTGTTCAATTCATTTTAGCTCAGTCGCTTAGTTGTGTCGATTTTTTGCAACCCCATGAACCACAGCATGCCAGGCCTCCCTGTCCATCACCAGCTCCTGGAGCCTACCCAAACTCATGTCCATTGAGTCAGTGATGCCATCCAATCATCTCATCCTCTGTCGTCCCCTTCTCCTCCTGCCCTCAATCTTTCCCAGCATCAGGGTCTTTTCAAATGAGTCAGCTCTTCGCATCAGGTGGCCAAAGTATTGGAATTTCAGTTTCAACATCAGTCCTTCCAATAGGTCTTAATTGTGGCATCCAGAATCTTTAGTTGTGGCATATGGGATCTACTTCCCTGAACAGGGATTGAACCTGGGCCCCCTACATTGGGAGCGTGGAACTGTAGACGCTGGACCACCAGGGAAGTCTTTGTGCATCAATTTTTGATTTAGAAGCTAGTTTCTGATACACCTCCCCAAATTCTCTTCCCAATAACACGGCAAGGGCAGCAGACAGTATCAGCATCTCCCCAGCAGAAGAACCTGAAGCACTTAATCTGGTGGCCCAGGTCACGAAGCAAGTCCTAAGAGGGCTGGGGTCTGTCGCCTCCGCTTTGCCCGCTTTCCCACCTCTCTGGGCCAGCAGAGCCTGCCTTGGCCTGCACCCATTTCTTTGTTGATGTTGTTGTTAATTTAAAGCATAATTTACATGCCATAAAAATGTAAGTGTACTCTTGAGGAGTTCTTACTTAGGTATACACTCACAGAGGGCTTTCCTTGTGGCTCAGACAGTAAAGCATCTGCCTGCAACGTGGGAGACCTGGGTGTGATCCCTGGGTTGGGAAGATCCCCTGGAGAAGGAAATGGCAACCCACTCCAGTATTCTCGCCTGGAAAATCCCATGGACGGAGGAGCCTACTGGGCTATAGTATATGAGGTTGCAAAGAATCGGACATGACTGAGCGACTTCACTTTCAGTTTCTTTCACACTCACAAAACCCCTACCCCTACTGAGTTGTAGAACAGAATACTAGAAGCCCCCTCAGAGTGGACCCCTTCCTAGTCACCACCCCCTTTTAAGGGGAACCATTAGTCTCAATTCTGTCACCACAGTTTGCATGTTTTTGAACTTCCTGTAAGGACTCATACACTATGACCTCATTTGTCTCACTGAGCACAATATCTGGCAATTCATCCATGCTAGTGCATTTAGCAGCAGCTTGTTTTTTTACTTTATTGCCGTGTATGATTCCATTATATGACTAGATCATGATATGTTTATCTCTTCTGCTGGGAAAGATTGAAGGTGGGAGGACAAGGGGACAACAGAGGATGAGATGGTTGGATGGCATCACTGACTCAATGGACAAGAGTTTGAGCAAGCTCCAGAAGTTGGTGATGGACAAGGAAACCTGGCATGCTGCAGTCCATGAGGCCACGAAGAGTCGGACATGACTGAGAGACTGAACTAAACTGAACTGCTGATAGACAACTGAGTTGTTTCCAGGTTTTGGTGATTGTGCATAACGCTTATATGAACATTCTTTGGTAGATGTAAGCATTTATTTTGTTGGGTATATACCTAGGAGCGTCTCCGGTGGCACTAGTGGTAAAGAACCTATCTGCCAGTGCAGGAGACATAAGAGACAAGGGTTCGATCCCTGGGTCGGGAAGATCCCCGAGAGGGGGAACGTGGCAACCCNGATGTAAGCATTTATTTTGTTGGGTATATACCTAGGAGCGTCTCCGGTGGCACTAGTGGTAAAGAACCTATCTGCCAGTGCAGGAGACATAAGAGACAAGGGTTCGATCCCTGGGTCGGGAAGATTCCCGAGAGGGGGAACGTGGCAACCCACTCTAGTATTCTTGCCTGGAGAATCCCCATGGACAGAGGAGCCTGGCAGGCTGCAGTCCATAGAGTCACAAAGAGTGGGACATGACTAAAGCGACTTAGCACAGCACATACCTAGGAGCAGACTACATATGCAGTTAGCTTTCCCAGATACTGACAAACACTGTTCCAGAACAGTTGTAACTCATACATTTTAGGAACCCAGCAGCTGTAAGTTTCAGCACTGTCTCCCCTGCCGCCTCCAGACCTCCTGAGATTGATTAAGTCACAACGCTACTCCTCTGCTGGGGGCTGGGCCCCAGAGCTACCTTGTGGCAGCCACCCTCTGCAATTAGCAATCAGGGCAGAGAAAGGAGCTACTGAGCTGAGTGGCAGTGCAGACCTTTCTGCTGGGAGGCTGGCTGGCTCTCTGAGCCCAGCAAAGGTTAGGCCGCCTTGCATTTTCCCCTCCAGTGATCTCAGCTCTTAGGGGCAATTAGCCGTCAGTGGAGCAGGAAGCTCAGAATACTAACTAGTCGTCGTCTATTGTGGGGAGCATTTCTTACCCTCCACCTGGGCTGAGGCCTCACCTTGCTAATGAATGGAGACCCAGGGGAGGGGAGCATCCTTTCTTATTGCCCCTGTGCATTTTGCTAGTCTTCTGGGCCACCAGATGCTCTTTCTGGGGAAATGGAAATGGTGTCTGGTGCCACTCTGCTGTTGCATGCCTCCAGGGACAGGATACTCATCTCCATTCCTGGCTGCTGGTTGCTCCAGGCTGCCCTGCCTTGTACTTCTTTTTTCATCATGGCGCTATTTGTAGCTGCTCTAAATTGAAAATATACTAAAAGTCTGTTGGAAGGGGACCAATCAAGTAAATCGTATGTTATATACAATTGAATATATAATGAATATGCTGCAGCCACTATGTACAGAAATAACACATGTCTACATTATGCTCCTCTGATGAGATGCTGGCAGAGGTCACAGCGTCACTCCTGTGCAGTTCTTACAGAAAATGCATGCTCTCCATCTAATCGTGAGAAGCTATCAGACAAATCCAAATTGATGGACAGTCTGCAAATTAACTGGCCAACAGTTTTTAGAAAGTGTTAAGATCATGAAAGACAAGGAAAGAATGAGAAATTACAACGGATTGGAGGAGACCAAGGAGGCCTGACAACTATATACAATGGGAGATCTTGGAACAGAAAAAAGACATTAGTGGAAATACAGGCAAAAGTCAAATTCAGTTTGAAGATTACTTTATAATAGTGTTATCAATGTTAATTTCCTGCTTTCAACAATTATTTTATGATTATGTAACTTGTTTCTTTTAAGATTTTTTAAAAATGTGGACAATTCTTAGAGTCTGTATTGAATTTGTTACAATATTGTGTCTGTTTTGGTTTTTTGGCTGCAAGGCATGTGGCATCTTAGCTCCCTGACCAGAAGTCGAACCCACACCCCCTATGGTGGAAGGTGAAGTCTTAACCATTGGACCACCAGGGAGGTCCCTAATGTTAACACGTTAGGGAAAGCTGGGTGAGGAGTGTCTGTGCTGTTTTTGTAATGTTTCTGTAAATTTAAAATTATTCCAGAATAAAAACTAAGAAAAAAGGTGAATGTAGATCAGAGTTCCTTCTTAACCTTTGCTGTGCCATAGACCTTGAAGGTGAGGCCCATGGCCACTTTTGCAAGAACAATGACTTTAAACATGTAAAATAAGATGTTGAAGCTTTCCAAGAAGACTAATTACATTAAAATACAGTTATTTAAATATTTTAAAATTTCTGATATAGTAGGACTCATGCTTCTTTATTATATTCACTAACAAGTGCTAGCAGCCAGGATAATAACCTTGGCGTTTTGAAAGAATGATGAGTATAAACAGTATTTCAAGCAACAATGGTAATTTACTATGAAAACATCTATGATCACTTCTGATGGCAAGAATACTGCTAATACTACTCTGTCTTGTTGCCTACGTTCAAGTTGAAGGAAATGAGAAATTTCAGTTAGAGGTTAGTGAAAATAAGGACATAATTTTTTTCCCATTCAAATTCACAGACCCCCTGAATTCTATTTGCAGTCTGGCAGTATCTATTACATCCCTAATGTAAATGTATATTTATTGAACTGGAAAGAAGCCCATAATATATCGGTAATGGAGGAAAAGAAGGTTATAAAGCAATATATACAGTAGGGTCTTATTTTTGTAAGTTAAAAATGTGAGTGTGCGTTATGTATTCATTCAATAAGCATTCCATGATCACCTACCTGGAGCCAGACTCTGGGAACATAACAAATAAAAGACTTGGTTTTACCTTCCCAGTGCAGGTCAGCTGGAAGCATCAATAACTTGCAACAAAATGGCATGTGACTATCTGGCTATTCATTTTTCTTTCTTGCTTAACTGTATTTTCTAATTTTTCTAAGTAAAACATGTACTGAAAGTGTTAGTTGCCTAGTCTTGTCTCTTTTTGACCCCGTGAACTATAGCCTGCTAGGCTCCTCTGTCCATGGAATTCTCCAGGCAAGAATACTGGAGTGGGTAGCCATTTCCTTCTCCAGGGGATCTTTTCAACTCAGGGATCAAACCCAGGTCTCCTGGGTTGCAGGCAGATTCTTTATGGCCTGAACCACCAGGGAAGTCCAAACATGTATTGGGGTTAAATAAAATATTTTTTTAAAAACAAAGAAGGCGGGACTTCCCTGGTGGTCCAGTGGTTAAGACTCCATGCTTCTAATGCCAGGGGTGCAGGTTCCATCCCTGGTCAGGGGAATAAGGTCCTGCATGCCACATAGTGTAGCCAAAAGAACAAACAAACAAAAAGACAAACAGAGGATAAAAGCAAAGAAGAAGAAAACTCATCTTCTTCTCAAGCTGAACCCTGCCTGTAGGTCACATACCCCATTGCTCCTGGATCTGTCTTCTCATCCCCACTAACCTCATCCCACTTTAGTGAATTCCTCATCCAACATCATCTTGCGTCTTTTCACTAACACAATGACTTTTCTCTGGACCCACCCTGCTTTTCCCACATCCTCTTCCACTGTGACACTGATGCAGAGCTCCAATCGGTCTCACTTAGATTGCAAGCAGACCATCATATTCCTCCCTCTAGACACCATGCTTCTATTTATGTAGTCTAAGACAGTAATCATTCTAAAAATAGTTTTATTGAGATATAACTGATATACCATATGTACTCGTTTTGTACTGCTGCTGCAACACATTGTCACAAATTTAAATAACAAAAATGCATTATCTTATACGTCTGTAGATCAGAAATCTGATGTAGATCTCACTGGGCTAGGATTAAGGTATCAGCAGGGCTGTGTTTTCTAAACTCTCTAGGGGAGAATCCGTTTTCTTACCTTTTCTACCTTCTGGAGCTTGCCTGCATTCCTTGGATTGTGGTTCCCTTCTTCCATCTTCAAAGCCAGCAATGTTGGGATGACTCCTTCTCACAATGCCATCTCTCTGGTTCTCTTCTCAGAGTCCCTCTTCCATTGTTTAAAGTCCCTTGAGGTTACATGGAGCCCACTGGATAATCTAGGATAATCTCCCTGGTTTATTTTTATTTCATTCTATTCTAAAGTCAGGTGATCAACAACTTTAATTCCACTCGTGTTCTTCTTCTTTTTTTGATGTGGGCCATTTTAAAATCCTTTATTGGATTCGTTACAATATTGCTTCTGTTTTATGCTTTGGTCCCTTGGCTGTGAGGCATGTGGGACCTTAGCTTCCTGACCAGGGGCGGAACCTACACCCTCTGAATTGGAAGGCAAAGTCCTAACCACTGGAGGGCCAAGGAATTCCTCCACCTGCATTCTTAATTCTTTTTTGCCACGTAATCTACCATATTCGGAGGTTCCAGGGACTAGGGCACAGACATCTTTTAGGGGTCCTGTACCATACAATTCACCATTTAAAGTGTACAACTCAATGGTTTTTTAGTATATTCACAGAGTAACTGGAAACCATCACCATTTCAATTTTTGAACATTTTTCATAACCCCCAAAGACAAACTAAACCTGTTAACAGTCACCCCATTTCCTCCTAGTTCCACACAGATCCTCCCCTTCTTCAGCCCAGGCAACCATTAGTCTATTTTCAGACGTGACAGATTTGCCGATTCTGAACATTTCATATAAATGGAATCAAATATTCCACAGTACTTTGAGACTGGCTTCTTTCACTTAGCATAGTATTGTATATGCATCAGTATTTTACTCCTTTTTACTGTCAAATGATATTCCATTGCAGACATTATATCACATTTTATTTATCCACTCATCATTCCATTATGTAATGGACGTATGGGTTGTTTCCACTTTTTTGACTACTATAAATAATGCTGCTATAAACATTTGTGAATACATTTTTGTGTGAACATGCTTGTAGTTCTCTTAGTTATATACATAGAGTTGGAATGAATGCATCGTATGACAACTTCGTACTTAAGGTTTGAGGAATCACCAGACTGTTTTCCAAAGTAGCTGCACCATCTTACATTCCCACTAGTGGTGAATGAGGGTTCCAGTTTCTCCACATCCTCACCAACGCTTGTTGTTTTCTTTCTTTTTTTTTTTTTCCAGTAACTATCTAGTAGGTATAAAATGGTTATCTCCTGGTTTTCATTTGTGTTTTCATAGCGGTTAATGATGTTGGGCATCTTTTTATGTGCTCAGAGCCACTTATATATCTTTAGTGACATGCCTATTCAGATTTTTTGTCCATTTAAAAAACTTGAGTTATCATTTTATTATTGAGTTAGAAGAGTTCTTGATATAGTCTGGTTCCAAGTCCCTTATCAGACACAAGATTTGCAAATATTTTCTCCCATTCTCTGGGCTGTCTTTTTACTTTCTTGATGGTATCATGTGCAGCACAAATGTTTTCGGTTTTGAAGAAATGTAACTAGTTTTTCTTTAGTCATTTGTGCTTTTGGTGCTCTTAGAGACCAGCTCAAAGTGATAAAAATTCGCTCCTATTGTTCACTTATTCGAAAAGTTTTATAGTTTTAGCTCATATACTTAGCGCTATAATCCATTGCGAGTTAGTTTTTGCATATGGTGTGAGCTAGGGGTGTGGTTATCCAGTTGTCACAGCACCATTCGTTAGAAAGACTACTCCTTCCTATTGGCACGTCAATTTACTGCAAACGTAGGGGTTTCTTTCTGGACTCTCAGTTTTGTTCCGTTGATCTGTATGTCTTTCCACTGTCATGCTGTCTTGATTACTGCAGCTTTATCAGAAGTTTTGAAATCAGAAAGTGTGACTCCCCTCATTTTATTCTTTTCCAAAGTTGTTTTGGCTACTTGAAGCTCCCTGTAATCCCATATGATTTTTAGAATCACTTTTTCATTTTGTGTAAAAAAAAAAAAAATTAGTAAATAAATCCAGGTGTAATTCTGGTAGAAGTTGCATTGAGTCTGTATTTCAGTTTAGGTGGTACTGCCATCTTAACAATATTAAATCTCCTGATCCATGAGCATGTGATGTCTTTCCATTTATTTGAATCTTCTTTCATATACTTCAACAATATTTTGTAGTTTTCAGAGTACAAGCTTTACACTTCTTTTGTTAAAGTCATTCCTAAGAATTTTATTCTTTTTGCTGCTATTGTAAGTGGAATTGTTTCATTAATTTCATTTTTGGATTGTTCATTGCCAGTGTGTACAAACACAATTAACTTTTGAAAATCTTTTATCCCATGACCTTGCTGAATTCATTTATTAGTTCTAATAGTTTTTTTTTTTAATAGGGATTTCCTAGGATTTTCTCTGTATAAGATCATGTCATCTACAATTAGAAACAGTTTCACTTTTTCTTTCCAGTCTGGAAGGTTTTGTTTATTTTTCTTGCCTAAGTGCCATGGCTAGAACCTCCAGTATAATTCTGAATAGACGGGGCGAGAGCAAGTATCTTTGCTNATCATGTCATCTACAATTAGAAACAGTTTCACTTTTTCTTTCCAGTCTGGAAGGTTTTGTTTATTTTTCTTGCCTAAGTGCCATGGCTAGAACCTCCAGTATAATTCTGAATAGACGGGGTGAGAGCAAGTATCTTTGCTTGTTACTGATCTTAGGAAGAAAATGGGTATGGCCACAATGAATATATTAGGTGTTTTTTTTTTTTTTTAGATGGCCTTTAGTGGATTGAGGAAGTTCTCTTCTTTTCCTATTTTGTTGAGTGTTCTTTATAGTGCAAGGGTGTTGGATTTTGTTGAATGCTTTTCCTGCATATATTGAGATGATGATGTGGTTTTTGTCTTTTATTCTATTGCTATGGTGTATTATATTAATTGATTCTCATGTTAACCCAACCTTGTACTCCTGGGATAAATTCTACTTGGTTATATCATATAATCTATTTTATATGTTGCTATATTTGCTTTGCTAGTATTTTATTGAGATTTTTTACATCAGTATTCATTCATACATTGTTCTATAGTTTTCTTTCCTTGTGATGTCTTTAACTGGAGAAGGCAGTGGCAACCCACTCCAGTACTCTTGCCTGGAAAATCCCATGGACGGAGGAGCCTGGTGGGCTACAGTCCATGGGGTTGCTAAGAGTCAGACATGACTGAGCGACTTCACTTTCACTTTTCACTTTCATGCATTGGAGAAGGAAATGGCAACCCACTCTAGTGTTCTTGCCTGGAGAATCCCAGGGATGGGGGAGCCAGGTGGGCTACCATCTATGGGGTTGCACAGAGTCAGACACAACTGAAGCAACTTAGCAGCAGCAACAGATGTCTTTAACAATCAATTTTTTAAAAGTCATATCACATTATTGACAGCAATTCTGTTGTCACCCATTTCCTCCTGCACAAGACAAGATGTTTAGAGACCTGGACTGGCTCCGAAATTGACAAAAATCACACACTGCAGTCTTCAACACGCCTTTTCTAGATCTCAGTCTCCTCTTCTATAAGTACAAAATTGTAAACTCTTAGCGTCAAAGAGTGTCATGGCTGGAATGGAATCCCAGTCCAGTGCTCTTTCCCTAGGACCAAATCTGAAAAGGTCTTCACTGTCCCCAGTGATAAATAAGCTAGATCAGCCCTTTTTAAACAAAATATACATGAACAGGTATATAAATCATCAGGGAATCTCGTTAAAATGCAGGGGCTGCTTCCATTGGTCTAGGGAGGTTCTTGAGATTCTACATTTCTCACAAACTTGATTGTGCTGCTACTGATCCATGGATTCCACTTTGAGTGATAAAGAACTATTACATTACTTCCCAAACTTCGGTAACATAAGTGCCAACTTCATATTTTTTGTTATATTCTTCTTCCATCTATACTATTTTAAAAAATATTTTTTCTTTTAATTCGCTAGCAATTAAATAACTTCTTTGGGTGAGGTTTAGATTCATTCTAGACATCAAATTTTATGTGCTAGTTATGAGTTTTATGTGCTAGTTATATTTTTTTAACACACGTCAAACATCCCTATTCAAATTACAAAATTATTCATCTGTGTACTGCCAGAAATTATTCAAATTAAAAAATTGTTCATCTGTGTACTGCCAGAAATTATCTCATGTGCCACTGTTCCATGCATCTTCACGGTAAGAACTTCCAAGAGACTGAGAATGGGGTTCTTGCCCTTTAAACATCATCACACTTTAATTGGATACCTTTGACTTTTGTCTTATGATTTCACCCCATTTTTTCTCACTGTGATTTGGCCAGTGATTCCTGTCTTTTCCTCTATTATCCACTCTGATTAACTCAGCTGCACCTGTCAGCCTTTATTCCTGTGAGTGCATGGAGTGAAGCAGGCTGAAGAAGTTGTTAAAATGCATGAGTTTGATCGTATTCACTTTTTCCTGTGCAGAGCATAGCATAAGGGGCTGAATGCTTGAACCAGCATCTGGGCTTCATTCCACTGGCCTGGGGTTCATGGACTTGGGTAAGGACACCTCTGGGAACCAACAGACCCAGCTTGGAAGCCTTACCTGGTGCACATAGTTGGGGGCACAGCTCAATTAGGTCTTTGCAAGCTTTTGAGTTTCCTCCAGAGTGCCTAGTGCCATTGACTGTGGGAAGTGGGGGCCAGGCTGTTCAGTGCATTTTACCTAGATTCTCCAGGAACTGTGCTCATGACGATGGAGCAAGACTGGCTCAAATACTTTGGAATCCTCTCATTTCTTTCTGTTTCTTTCAGGTATTTGTAGGACAAATCACTTAACTTCACTGAGCCTCCTGTCTCCATCTGTAAAATGGGGCTGATAATGTCTGCCATGTGAGGTAGGAGGTGCAATAGTTGAGAATTGAGATTTCAGTGTCCAACAGGCTGTTTTTGTCTTTTACAAAGTGCGTGATGTCTGTTTACTCCTCTGTAGAATGGAGATAACACCCACCTCACAGTGTCAAATGGGAGGATTAAGTGGTGTTAAACTGGAGGCTGCTTAGAGGGAGAACTCAATAGATGATAGCAGTTACTACAGTTATCCTCATCATCACCATTATTCTTATGTAAAATATTTAGCAAGCCTAGAATATTTTTTTAATATTTTTCTTTTTAATATATTTGGCTGCAGTGGGTGTTAGTTGCAGCATTCGGGATCTTCCATATTCATTGTGGCACGTGGGCTCTAGTTCCCTGACTAGGAATGGAACCCAGGCCCCTTGCATTGGGAGCACAGAGTCTGTCACTGGACCACCAGGGAAGTCCTGCAAACCTGGAATATTTTGACACTTGTACTAGTTTCTTCTTCCTTCCTCTTTCCCTCACTCCCTTTCTCCCTTCTTTTCTGTCTTCCCACCTTCCTTTCTTTTCCTTTCTTTTCACTTTCTCTCCTTCCTAGATGCATCTGATTGCAGCTGTGAGGGGCAGTGGATACTTAAATTGGAAAAGTGGATTTGTGGTCAGGTCCTGGAGGGACTTAACTGTGAAAGGAAGGATTGTAATCTTCAGCCGGAGGGCAATAGTAAGCTATTGAAGGCTGTAGAGCAGAAACAGAATACAGTGAAAGTGGGGACATGAATCTGACAGTACAGATTGGGAAGGAATGTGAGGGTAGAAGCTGGAGCCACAGAGGTGGGACAACCAGAGAGGGTCCTGGAGATCAAGGGATAAGGGTGGGAGGAGGGGCTGCCCTCAGGGGCAGTTCATTCCCAGCTTGCCTGTAGAACCCAGCCAGAGCACCTTCCCTCGCTGTGTGACCTCACAGAAGTGCCTAACCTCTCTGAACCAGCAGTAACGAAGATCCGAGGCCTTGACACTTTCTGGCTTCCCAGCAAAGACACTGCTGGATCCTCCAGGTTTCCATCATTTGCCAGGCTGCTCCTCGTTCAGAGATTAATTTGTTTACTCCCTTGCCTGGAGATGAACTGAGAGAAGTAATCGTCCATCAGCCACTGCTCCCCCAAACCCCCACCTCCCGCCCCGAATGTCCATTTTCTGGCAAAATATGTTCTTGCTGCCGCCAACACTGCTTGGAAAATGCTAATTTTATCCTCAAATTAAAATTTGTTCCTTTATCCTTGTTTTAATAAAAATGAAGTGTCCGGAAACATTGCTACGGTGCGGAAGAGAAAGATCCGACATAATTTTTAAAATGCCTTCAATCACGCTGCCTTCTGAGCTGTCCTCTCGCCCTGACCTCCCCCACCATCTTCCTACCCCCTGAGGCAGCATTTACATTTCTTAATAACCACTCATTAATATTCATGAGAAGGGGCGGGTAATAATGGCTGAGCACACCGCACTAATTCAATTTCCACCGCCTCGGCGTGTTTACTTAATCACCAAGGGACCCGGGTAACTCAGTACAATTATTTATTTGGAATTAGATCTGGAGGCATCTGGACTGAAAACAGGGAACCAGGAGCAAAATGGAAATCGAATTCTCTTTGTCTTTCCCTCCCGGCCACCTCCTCCTGACTGTCTGCCAAGGCTCCAGGCAGCCGGCAGGGCCTGGAGGACAAGCCTCAGTGCTGATCAGGCTCTTTCTGAGGGCACTGGCTTGTGCTGAGCTTGAACGCATTCCAAGTGCTCTAGCCCTGGCAGGAATCTCTCATCAACGGTGGTCTAAGAGGTAGTGCCAGGCCCAGTAGTGGGCTAGGTTACCATCTCAGCCAAGAGGCGGTCCAAGCGTGTCTGGCCAGAGGTGGGGCCTCTGGGTGATACTGGGGGGTTGGCCCAAGCTGGACATGCAGCATGGTCAAGCACTTGATCAAGGTCCCCTGTAGAAGCGAAAGTTTGTGACATGGGATCTAAATAATGCCTGTTCATCATTCACTCTCAGCTTAACTGTCGCCTCCTCCAGGAAGCCTTCCTTGACTCCGTCCTACCCCCACCAGACTAAGTTAGGTTATCCTTTTACAACCAGGATGGGCTTGGTCATAGCACCTAGCCCACTGTTTCTCCTAGCAGACTGTCAGCTCCATGGCGGCTAGTCCCGTGGCAGTCCTGGTCATCCTTTATACTCAGCATCTAGAATGGCCAGCACAGAGGAAATGCTCTACAAATATTGTTTGGCACCTCATTTGCCTTCTGTCCCTCAGGTCTGCGGGTGGTGGCAGCCGCCGGCTGTTACTCCTCTTTGGGCTCCTTCACTGTGTCCAGTTGGCTTCTCAGCTCTTCCATCACCTTCCATTTCCCAGATTAGAGTTCCTATTTTGCTAATATTCAAGTGTTTCCTGCTTAGATGCAGACTCAAATACTCCCCTACCAGGGCTGCAAGCTCCTGGTGGGAAGGGCACAATCTTGTATCCCCAGGGCCTGGACACAGAGAAGCAACCAAAAGGAGAATGAATGAGTGAATTTCGTCGATGAACCTCTTTGCAGGGCGAGAATAGAGATAGAGGTGTGGAGAATGGACTTGTGGTCACAGTGGGGAAAGAAGGTGGGACATGGTGATAGAGCAGCATTGACATAGATGCTTCCCTGGCGGCTCAGATGGTAAAGAATCTGCCTGCAATGTAGGAGAACCTGGGTTCAGTCCCTGGCTCAGGAAGATCCCCTGGGGAAGGAAATGGCAATCCACTCCAGTATTTTTGCCTGAAGAAATCCATGGACAGAGGAGCCTGATGGGCTAGAGTTCCTGGGGTCATAGAGAGTCAGACACAGCTGAGCCCCTAACGCTTTCACTTTTTTCATGTGTAAAACAGCTAGTGGGAAGCTGCTATATAACACGGGGAGCTCGACTTGGTGCTCTGTGATGACCTAGCTGGGTGGGATGTTGGGGGGGAGAGCAGCGGGAGGGAGGCTCAAGAGGGTGGGGATATATGTATTTTTACAGCTGATTCATGTTGTAAAGCAGAAACTAACTTAACACGTAAAGCAATTAAAAATAAATTTTTAAAANGAGCAGCGGGAGGGAGGCTCAAGAGGGTGGGGATATATGTATTTTTACAGCTGATTCATGTTGTAAAGCAGAAACTAACTTAACACGTAAAGCAATTAAAAATAAATTTTTAAAAAGGCAAAGGCTTCTCTTTATTGGGGGAGGGGAAACAACCTCAGTCATACTAATGAATTGTCTTGTGCATAGAAAAGGCTTTATAAATAGCTCTAAGCCTGTGAAGTTCTTTGTAAACTATAAAGTTCCTGCCGCCAGATCCGGCTGTCCTGTTTCAGAGCTGCTCAGCCTTCCCAGGGAGGTGGCTGCAGACTGGGGAGGCTGAGAGAAGGAAAGAAAGATAATGGATTAGAGATAACATCTCAACCAAAGCACAAGAGGTGGAGCGGAGCACAGGAACAGCGGATGATTTAATCATCACAGGCTCATTTAGAGAGGCCTTTTCCTCCCTGCTGGTCTCCAAAGCACCTGGACCCCCATGTGCTGTGCCAGGTCCCTTCATTGAAATTTCTCAGAACAGGGACCGGGTTGGAAGATGGTCAAGACCTGCCAGCTGACCTGCCTGGCGGGGGAGGCGGGTAGCTCTCTAGGAGTCACCTGGGACCAGCGGAGCAGGTGGAACTTGGGGTTCAGAGAGGAGAAAGGGAATTTTTGAGGTGCAGGGGAGTGACCCAGCCTGTCTTAAGACTAGATTCTCTCCCAAAGCAGAGCCTGAGACAAGGACTTAGGGCATGTAATTTCCTTGAGAGGTGAGCATGGCAAGCAGGGGTGAGAGAGTGAGGAGACGGGGAAGGAGTTGGTTGCTGCTGTGCATACCTGGGACTCAGACCCCGGAGGACCCTCTGAGTACCAGGCACAATCATTCACCCCAGAGATGGGAGGCAGGGGCTCTTATCCACCAACTTACATTTCCTCAGGGGTTAAGCATCTCTGCAGGGGGCATGAATCCCCTTGTAAATCTGGACTGTGCCTATGGGTGGGTTGAGCAAGGGCTCAGGGCTCCCAAGAAAGCCTTGGGTGGAAAAATTAAGAGACTGGGTGGGTACTTGTGGGAGGATACTGCCAGTGTGCATGGGTGCTGTTCACCAGGGCTGTGGCTGAAAGGTGGGGTGAGGAGCTATGACATGGGATACCCACAGCATCTTCTACCCTCTGCTGCCCTTGATGTTCTCCAGCCTGAGTGCCCAAGCTCCACGGCCTTTTCTTCCTTTCATTCTCTCTTTCTCCCTTTCTTTTTCCCCTCATTCGTTCCACAAACACTCTCCCAGTTTTTATACACTGAAAACAGCACTAGGTGCTGGGAAGAGTGGGTGAAAAAGATAGACGTGGCTCCTGACCTGACAGCATATATTCAAATAGAGAAAACGCCATAAATAAGTGTATGTGCAAATGAACAGAGGGTGCTTTCAGAGAGGAAGAAACAAGGAGATGGAGCAGAGAAAAAACCTGGGGAGGGGGAGAGAAGCCACTTCAGGCAGGATTGCCAGGGAGGGTCCCTCTGGAGCGGAGATGCAAAGCAGAGCCCAGATGATGAGATGGGACCTCCTACCACCAATGGCTTCTGACTCTGCGGTTTTGAAACTCTGAGGTTTCAGAAAGTGGCATGATATAAAATTTTTCTCTTATGAGAACCAATGTAGGGTTATTAACTTCTTATTTTGCCAAGTAAAAACACACGCACAAAATCTGACTTACAAAGATCATTTACTATCACCTTAATTTCATAAATATAAAGCCATTTTAAACGCCCTTAAAGTAGGAAGGCCATGATCTTGGAATAAAGACTGACCTTTATGTGAAATAAACTTAGTTGTATCAAAAATGCCCTCATTTTGGCCCTTACTCTTGAAAACATCTCTCCATCTCAAGGTCTAACTTGAGTTTTAGGACACACTGTTATTTCCTTTGTATTTCTGCCTCAGGGATTTTAGAAACAGGAAAGAAAGGTGAGGATTGCTTTGATCTGTCCATATTCAGCAGTTTTTCCATCTGTAAAATCAGAGTGGGTAGCTGCTTGAATTTGTACCTAAGGTGTGGATTAGAAAGGGGGAGGCCTTAGCAATTCATTTTCAAAGCACAGAAAGTATGTGGAATCCACACCTGCCACCATCCTCTCTGCACAGTGAATTCCTCTTTTACTCTCAAAACCCTGTTCAAATATCCCCTTCCTGGGTTACTCTGTCTGATCTGTCATCCATCCTCCTGTTCCCATTGTAGAAAGTCCTGGCCTGTACTGAGCACGTGTGCCCACACACTGTGACGGATGATTCTTTCTGGGTGGGGCCAGTCAGTTCAGTCTTCCTTTCAGATAACCTTGCATTTTCCCCAAACTCTTCATTGTGAATGTGGATAATTCGGAAATATAGGGAACAGAGAATTGTGAGCAGAAGAAAAAGGCAAGTGAGGTAACATTTATTATGTGCCGTTTAGATGCTTTACATGTGTTGTTTCATCTGAAGCCCTCACTTTCATAAAGACAGTCCCTCCCACACAACTGCTGTTCCTCATCCCATCCTTACACATTGGTTTTTTTTTTTCCATCTATGACACCCTCCTTCTGGTCTCAGTTCCAATCCCCGCCCCGCTCCTGTAGGGTCTGTTTCTTCTGTGCACTTAAATGCATTTTACTATTATTATTTTTTAATGTTTTGGCCATGCCAAACAGCATGGGGAATCTTACTTCCCCAGCTAGGGATCAAACCCGCATCCCTTGCTGTGGAAGTGTGGAGTCAACCACTGGACCACCACCCCCTCCTGTGCACTTAGAAGAATGTGGTAAGTGCTTCCAGACCACACCATGCAATTAGGGTCTGCACTCAGAAAAATGCTCAAAGAGAGAAATGCTCAAATGAAGAGGCTGCCTGGTCCCTTCTAGCCTGCAAATACCAGGATCTGTTAACCCAGGGACTCTTTTGTTCGAGGGACTTCCCTGGTGGCTCAGATGGTAAAGAATCTACCTGCAATGCAGGAGACCTGGGTTAGATCCCTGGGTCAGGAAAATCCCTTGGAGAAGAGAATGGCTACCCACTCCAGTATTCTTGCCTGGAGAATCCTATGGACGGAGGACCTTGGAGAGCCACACTCCATGGAGTCGCAAAGAGTGAGTGTCCCAAGACTGTCCCTTGGGACAGTCCCTTGTCCCAAGACCGTCTAGAGCCGTTTCTGGCTGGATGATGATGATGGGCCTAGAATATTGAATCTCCCCTTCTAAGATTCTGGAACACTTAAGATTCTACAAAAAGAGGAGGAAGCATTTGCTTTAGGACTTGAGCAGTCTCTGCTACCTTGCCAAGGGCCCCCAGGCCACAGGACCCCAGACAGACCACTTGAGGCCAGGCCCAGCCTGGAGGAGAGCCCTGACTTGCCTTGTCTTCAGGCCTACCAGCATGCGTGCGGTCTCGTTCATATTGATCCTGATCAGCCCCCTGCTTGGTGAGCAGGGGGCTGCAGATGTGTAGGGTGGAGCGGGGAGGGGGCTCCCTGGAGAGACCCTCCTCTCCCCTCTGAGGAAGCGGGTGCCTCTGACAACCCCCAGCCCCTTCCCCCACAACAGCTATTTAATGCCTGGCAGTCCCTGTGCCAGCCTCTGTCACCCGCACCAACTGTTTCCCATTCCTCATTCTCCTGAGCAAGGAGCCAGTTTTCACTCTACAATCCTTTATCAACAGGCTCCTGGGACTTGTGTAGCAGTCCAGAGGCTAAGACTCCAGGCTGCCAATGCAGGGGACGCTTTTTTGATCCCCGGTCAGGGAACTAAATCCCACGTGCTGCAACTAAGACGGGGCACAACCAAATAAATAAATAATTTAAAAATATATTCACTAATTAAAAAAAGAAGATACTAAGTGCTGAGCGTTGCTTCACAGATTGGGATTTCCAGAAGCAGAGTTCGGATGCGAGGTATCTATTAGGGATTAACACCTGTGAAAGGAAGAGGAGACAGCAGGGTTGGATGAGGGGGAGAAGTCAACTGATGCAGGTTCTGCAAAGCCTCAGGCAGCCCAGCAGGGAGCTCTGGAATGAGCATTGCCTGGCAACATGGCTCTGCGTCAGGCTTTAAAACCCTGGCTCACCCAGTGACCAGATGCAGGCTATCCTGGGAAGGGTGTGACCTCAGGCCAGGTGGCTTGCTGCGGCTGAGGCAGACCTGGAAGGGCTGACAGCTGTTTGCTGCCATACTCCCCACACTGGGCAGCAAGCCCTTTCTTAAAGGGGATGTCTGGGCAGCCTCTCTCTTTGTCCACCACCACTGCCATAACAGGGCTTCCCTGATAGCTCAGTTGGTAAAGAATCCGCTTGCAATGCAAGAGACTCAATTCCTGGGTTGNCCCCACACTGGGCAGCAAGCCCTTTCTTAAAGGGGATGTCTGGGCAGCCTCTCTCTTTGTCCACCACCACTGCCATAACAGGGCTTCCCTGATAGCTCAGTTGGTAAAGAATCCGCTTGCAATGCAGGAGACTCAATTCCTGGGTTGGGAAGATACCCTGGAGAAGGGATAGGCTACCCACTCCAGTATTCTTGGGCTTCCCTGGTGGCTCAGCTGGTAAAGAATCTGCCTGCAATGCAGGAGACGTGGTTTTGATTCCTGGATTGGGAAGGTCCCTGGAGAAGGAAATGGCTGTCCACTCCAGTATGCTGGCCTGGAGAATTCCATGGACTGTATAGTCCATGGGGTTGCAAAGAGACACAACTGAGTGACTTTCACTTCACTGCCATAATCTAATTGAAACCTCCCCCACCCTCGCCCCCTGCTCTATGCTAGTGCAGGAATTAACTAGCTTATTTTATAGATGAGTTCATACAGGTTGGGCAGCTTGCCCAAAGCAACTTCCAAAAAGAAAGTGAGAGTTAGAAGCCACGTCTGTCCAAGGCCAAAGTTTTATGGTCTCCTTATCACATCATGGGCTTCCCTGGTGGCTCAGATGGTAAAGAATCTACCTGTAATGCAGGAGACCTGGGTTTGATCCCTGGGTTGGGAAGATCCCCTGGAGAAGGGTATGGCAACCCACTCCAGTATTCTTTCGTGGATAATTCCATGGACAGTGGAGATTGGTGGACTATGGTCTGTGGGATCACAAAGAGTCTGACATGACTGAGTGACTAACAGTTTTGCTTATCACATCATAGGGGTCTTTTACATTTTTATATTGGGGATCTATTCTTACCCTTTTCTTTTTTTGACTTTAAACTTTTCATTTTGTATTGGGGTATAGTGATTAACAATGCTGTGGTAGTTTCAGGTGAATAGTGAAGGGACTCAGCCACACATATACTCGTATTGTTGTTTGTTTGTTTGTTTTTTGCCATGCAGTGCAGCTTGTGTGACCTCAGTTCCCCAACCAGGCTGCAACCTGGACCCACAGTGGAAATAGCGCAGAGTGTTAACCACTGGACCACCAGGGAATTTCCCTATCCATTTCTTATAGGCACAAACAGTAACTGGATGGGGAACACCAAGGATAATCTTCCCTGAATTTTACCTCCATCAAGTGTCCTTAGCAGCCAGCCTTCTTTCCCCCCATCTTCCTTTAGGAATCCCCTCCCCACTGTCAGTCCAGAGGTCCAAGTGAGGCTCCACCTCCTGCACCAGAATAAAGCAGGTGAGCCAGACTGAGCCAATCAGTGTATTATGCTCCCCTGGCCAGGCCATTGGAGACGGCAATGGCAACCCACTCCAGCACTCTTACCTGGAAAATCCTGTGGATGGAGGAGCCTGGTGGGCTGCTGTCTATGGGATTGCACAGAGTCGAACACACAACTGAAGCGACTTAGCAGCAGCAGGCCAGGCCGTTAGTTCATAGCTGGCATATGACCCAGGGGAAACCAATCAAAGTGATTCCAGGACTCTGACTCATAGAGGAGTTGCCAGAAAAGTTCTTGTTGCCCTTGAACTTGCAATAGAACTGGAGCTGTCGGTATGTTTCAGTTATTCACTGGTGTGTAACAAACCACCCAAAAACTTGGGAATGAAGCAACAACGATTTGTTATTTCCCAAGATCCTGTAGGGTAACAGTGGTGTTTCTGCTGCACATGATACTGGCTGGGGTCACTCACGTGGCTGCATTCAGTTGTGACTGGACTAGAAAGGCCCAGGATCACTAGACTTGGAGTGGGGAGGTGGGTTGCGGGTGGGAGGTGGTCCATGCTAGGTGCTGACAATAAGGAAAAGCATTTTTTCCAAAAAGTTTAACAATAATCATTGTTGTGGTTGCTATTTTAGTCTCTAAGTTGTATCTGAGTCTTTTGAGACTCCATGGACTGTAGCCCACCAGGCTCCTCTGTCTATGGGGTTTTCCAGGCAAGAATACTGGAGTGGATTGCCGTTCCCTTCTCTAGTGGGATCATTCTAGACCAGGGGTTGAATTCAAGCCTCCCACATTGGCAGGCAGGTCCTTTACCTCTCAACTACCTGGGAAGTCCCAAAATAATAGTTAACATCTGCTTTTTACCACCCAGTGACCAGATGGGTGAGTTCTGCTTTTTACCACCCAATGCTGACAATTTTAAACAATGTTTGAGTTAAACACCCACACTTCTAGGGCAGACTGCCATCCCCCCTTTGACAAAGTCTCTCGCTTAGGGTCTGGAACTTCTGTGATGGCTATTAGTTGGGGAACCTCAGTTCTGCCCTGTGTCACCTTTTTTCTCATATGGCAGGTCATCTTCCTGGATCTTTCCATGAGGTTTCTGCTCTACATCAAGATACCCCAGTATTCCTTTCAGTATGGCAGTGGGGTTCCAAGAGGAAGCATTCCAAAATGTCAAGCACAAATGCTCAAGTGCTTCTGAAGCCTCTTCTTGCCTCATCTGTGCTAACATTCCATTGCTCAAAGCCAGTCACATGGCCAAGTCCAGTGTTCACTGTAGGAGAGGACACACAAGGGCATAAATAATGGCAGATATGGATCACTGAGGCCCACCACATGGGACTGACTTACCACCAGAAGAGGGTCAAGCAGAGCCTTGAGCTGCCGGGGTGTAACAGGCAGGGTCCTTGAAGGAGACAGAGGCACTGGAGCTGTAATTTCAGGAGACTATAATAAAGGCCCTATAGTGTTTAGGTAATTACGATAGCCTTGGGAATCCAGCAAAGGATGGTGCAGCTCCTCTGGGCTAGACAATGGGGAGCCTTTCGCACCCCTAGTCTGAAGGGCAAGAGCCAGATATGGTTACTGGAATCCAGGGAGAGTAGCTGTGACTCCAGGGGCTTCTGCCTGGCAGGAACTGGGGCCTTTGGTGGAGGGAGCTTACAAAGAGGGACCAGGGAAAGAGAAGCAATCTACCTCTCTCTACTCCATCCTTCTGATTGCGTGCTCTTGGTTCCCGTTAGCCAAACCCTACTGGAAGTGAAAGGGAAAGGACCTTGCTGATGTCATCGGCCTCCATGGAATATGATTCCCTCTCCCATATCTCCGTTCCACTCTGCCCTTTAGGGCTTATAAGTAGATAAATCTGCAGAGTAGAAAGGGAACCTTTCAAAGAATCACTCACTCTGCTCCATCACATGTGTTTTTTTTCTTTCTCCTGCAGATCTCAGCTCAAATGTCACCTCCTCCAGGAAGCCTTCCCTATGTTCCTACCCTTCTCTGTGCTCCCATAACCCTTAGACTGACTCTGCCACAGTTGTGCTGGCACTGTCTGTTGAAATCACTTGTTTTCCACTCTCCCACTATACTGGGCACGCCTCGAGGGCAAGGCATGTGTTTAAATTTCTCTCTGTGGCTGCAGCTGTGCCTAACGCATGGTCAGGACAGAAGAAGTATTCACTCCTGTTTGCCAAGCGGATAAATGGATGCATATTCCCCTCCAGTTCTGCTCCACTTCTGGACCCCTGCCCCTCTGGGGAGAAATGCTTTCTGAAAGCCCGTGTGGAATAACTCAGGATCACCAATGGCAGGTGGGGCTGGGGGTGGGACACCCACCCTTGAATCCAGCTGTATCTTAGCACAGCCTCTCCTGCCCGTGATGCCAAGGCCCTGTCAGAGGCATGACAAACAGCTTGGCTGATGGCTTATAATGTCAGAGATGATGGAAACAGGGAGGCAACGGCTGAAAGAATGGGTTGGGGACGCTTGTCATAACTTTATTTGTGGGAGGTGAGTTCCTGTCGGCTGGGTGATGGATGGTGCCAGGGCAGGCACAATACAGACCCTGCCACTGCATCTCCCCCTTCTCTCTAAACCAAATGGCTTTGGGGATGAAAAATGACTTTCTTGGGAGAACCGGGGGGAGGAGAATTTCAGGGGAAGGGGGCCGTGTGGTCAGCACCTTGGAATGACTTTTGCTTTTCTTGCTAAAAGTTCCATTTTGCCTAGTCCAGCCTGATAGAGTCTTTCCTTTCTCCCTTTGTTCCAAGGAGATTATGGAATAACCCCAGACATATTATCTGCCTTCGTCCTCAAAACTGCCTAAAAAGGAATGCAGACTATACAGATGAGGAAGCTGAGGCTTAAAGGAAGAAAGTGGTATACCTAAAGTCCTCTCTGAAGGAAGTGGCAGACCTGGGATTCAAACTTGAGTCTAGTTACTCCAAAGCCTGGCTCTCTCCATAAGGATGTAGTGAAGACCACGTAAGTAGCATGTGCCAAGCTCCTTGGAAGCACAGTAAAAAGAATAATTAATCTGATGGGGAAAAAATCAGGAAAGACTGCCCAGCAGAAATATTTGAGTTGATTCTTGAAGCTGAGTTGATTCTTGAAGGGGGAATAAAATGTTAACTGATAGAGAAAGAGGATATTGGGGGTTGGGAAGAGAAAAGAGAAGAATAGTGTACATTTTTGTTTGTTTATTCAAAAGCTGTCATTGCCCTCTTTATCCTTTCTAATAGAAACTCAATTTGGGGATAATCCATCCTCCTACAAATGAGCATGAACAAAAATTCAGCCATTCATGAACTTTCCATTTGCCCTGTGGCTAATTGGTTTGGAAACAGAAATGGGAACAATTCCAGCCAATAAAGTAAAAAGAATATTTTCTCAAGTACTTCTGGGAAAGGTTTTCTTGCTAAAAAAAAAAAAAAAAATTCCTCTTCTTTTGCAGGATGTGGTCGTGTTTTGTACGTGAAATCTGGAGATGTAGCAGCTATCTTGTGACCGGGAAGGTGAATAAACACATTAATGACATCATGGGAAGTTGGAAGGGGCTTCATTGAGCTGCTGAATTAATGCCTCTTGCAGCCATTAAACCTGGAAACTTAATCTTTGAGTTGATACATTTTTCTCGTTGTTAATTAACTAAGTTGGTTCCATTTTTGCAGCCCAAAGCATTCTGACTGATACAAGAGGATAAAAGGATGCCAATCCAAGTGGTTGTCTTCACTGCTCAGGCCTGGGAGCGCTTAAGGTACAGGCTTTGCAGTCAGACAGAGTCCCAGCTAACTGCTTCCTAACTCTACGACCTTGGACAAGTTGTAATGTTAATGTCTCAGTTAGTGCCTGTGAGATTCAGTTCCTGGAGAGGAGAAAACTCATACCATAGGACTTTGACAAAAAAAACAAAGTAATACACTGAAAGGGCTGCTTTGGACTGTGCAGGGTGTATAATAAGTACTCACTATTTCATACCAGTTCTGGTTGTTTCTTGGGCTTCCCTGGTGGCTCAGAGGTTAAAGCGTCTGCCTGCAATGCGGGAGACCTGGGTTCGATCCGTGGGTCGGGAAGATTCCCCTGGAGAAGGAAATGGCAACCCACTCCAGTATTCTTGCCTGGAGAATCCCATGGACAGAGGAGCCTGGTGGGCTACAGTCCATGGGGTCGCAAAGAGTTGGACACGACTGAGCGACTTCACTTTCACTTTGGTTATTTCTATGGTCATCTCTGATTTTTTTTTTTTTTTTTTTGCCTCTGTGGAAGCCTCTACACTCACCCCAAACTTACCCTACGATCTGATCTCTAATTACCAAATCCAGTTCCCATAACGCGGGTGGTTATGTAGATTTCAAGGTCCTGGAATTGCATTCCTGAATCTGGAGGAGGAGAAGGAAAGGGACAAGTTTGCCCTTCTTACTCCACTGCACTTCCTGGGTAGCCTTGTTCACTTCCACAGCTCAGCCTCGACAACCCCAGTGTAAGTACTATATCCAAACCCCTGAGGACAGAACTAGGACCCCTAGGACCCCATCTGAGCTTCAGGCTTTGAAGCATGGTGGAGACACATTGATTACTGTAACAGTGGGCATAAGGATTCTTCCTGAAAACAACTGTTTGGGTTGGGGGAATACTTTGATAAGCTTCCTTGGAGATAGGTGAAGCCCATTTGGGCATGGATGTGAGCAGGCGCTAAGATGCCAAGTGAGGTGGCTAAAAGGTGATGATATGGTTGTGGGAAACTGCTGGCCAAGAACCAAGGAGAGGAATTCGTAATCTGGGCTAGGAAAAAGTTGGAGGAAAAAAATAAAAAGAAGAGTTGGGAGTGGGGAGAAGGGGAGGGGGAAAGAGAACACAGCAAGGTATGAGACTAGATTCTGTATTAAAGACAGAGAGAGCCCCTCCCTCTAAAGGCATGGGGATGCCCCCAACACCATGAAAATAGGAGATTTCCTGTCTGAAGAGGAGTAGTCTGTAATGGTTAACAGGGCCCGTGCAGTGTTGACATCACTTTATCTGAAATCTGGCTATACCTGGCTGTGCGACCCTGGGTAAGTTACCTAACTCCTCTGAGCTTTGGTTCCATCAACTGTAAAATGGAAATAGAGTCCTTGTTAGGATTAAATAAATGTTAAGCACAATGCTGGCGTGTACTGGGCCTTGAAATAATGCCACCAAAAAACTGAACTTCAGAGTTATCTAAGGATTTAACCCAAGGTCACAGAGTCAAGCGATAGGGTGGAAAGAAAGTGAAAATGTTAGTCCCTCAGTCATGTCTGAGACTCTGCAACCCCATGGACTGTAGACCACCAGACTCCTCTGTTCTTGAAATTCTCCAGACAATACTGGAGTGGGTTGCCATTTCTTCCTCTAGGAAATCTTCTCGATCCAGAGATCAAACTCAGGTCTCCTGCACTGCAGGCAGATTCTTTACTGTCTGAATCACCAGAGTTAGTGGAGATGCAATAAGGTGAAGGCAGGCTGCAAAGCCAATAGTACCAAATCCCAGAGGATCCAAGTTTCTCACTGAAGGTGGCTTTACAGGGCGCCAGCTCAGGGCTGGGTTTCGGGCAGCTGACTCCTTGCTCCTGAGTGCTGGCTCTGCCAACTGAGGCTGAGTTGACTTTGCTTCCCCGCCTCCCCCACCTTCCCTCCTCCTCGCTCTCCTGGACGGTGTTTCCCTGGGGCTCCCCTTACCAATTTGCAGAGCAAAGGCACGCACAGGCAGTTCAGGGGTGGCGCGAGCTCAGCGGCACTGGTATTGTTTTTAATTCAATATTTTGTCCCTGTGCGCCAGCCACCTTTATTGGATGAGAACACTGTTATTGGATCCTGCCCTGCAGGAGAAAATGCAGACTTCCCCTGACAATGGCAGCTAAGTTGTTCTAGAGTCTGATGAGTCGGGGCAGGGCAAGAAGACAGCAGAGAGTTCCAGAAAATCTGGTGATTACAAGGTGTTCTGTGACACGCACAAAATTTTAACATATGTATTCTTGACCTTTCCCCTTGCCCTCCCTTCCAGGGAGGACAAAGCCCAGGAGGCAGCCTTCACATCACCTTCTTCCTTTCTCAGCACATCCAGTGTGTATCTTGGCTTTGCTGATTTTTCTCCAGCTTTCGCCCATGCCCAACACACCCAGTTCAAGCCCCAAGCATCTCCTGCCTGGACAACTGGTCTACCCATCCTCCCCTGCAATATTCAAACCTGTTGTCCTTATGATAGACTATCTTATTTGGGATCTCCCCAAAGCCTGAGATAAGAATTCAGATATACAGAGTTTATTTGGAATGTGACCCCAGGAAACAGTGGCCGGACCTCTGGGAGCCAGTGAACAGCACTATAGCTCAGAGTTACCCCACCTGAGGAGTGAGGGAGCTGGGCATTTATGTACTAAGTTCTATCAGGCTGAAAGCTGCTCTGGAGTGGGAGAGTGGACTGCACTGTTAATTCCCCGACACCTCTGACCTGCTCCACAGACAGGCAAAGCATGTTCCAGTGGCCAGAGCAAGGCTGCTGAACTGAATTCTTGTAGACAGTGTGCCTGTGTGCTCAGTCGTTCAGCCACGTCCAACTCCTTGAACCCCATGGGCTGTATGTAGCCTGCTCAGCTCCCCTGTGCATGGGATTCTCCAGGCAAGAATACTGGAATGGGTTGCCATTTCCTTCTCCAGGGGATTTTCCTGACCCAGGGATAGAATCTATGTCTCCTGCGTCTCCTGCATTGGCAGGTGGATTCTTTGCCACTGAGCCACCTGGGAAGCCCTCGTAGATAGCACCTTCCTCTAACTGGGCTTTCCCCAGCTTTTTTATGCTAAAATCAAACACTATCTTGTATAGGGCTCTGCCATAAAAAGTGAAAGCAGGTGCTAAAGTTGGGGGACATGCACTGAGGGAAAATGACCAATGAAGGTAATTCTACCTATTAACCCTTCCCTCCATGAGTCGTCCTACAACTGCCCATTCTCCACAACTGGATTTTGAAACAGCTGCAAGCAGTTCATGAAAGGGTTCCATAGGACCATAATTTGAAAACCACCAGATGAGCCAGCTGGAGTAGGAGAGACCAGTTAATGGGCAAGTTGCTCTTCCTGTATTTGCTAGTTACTTAAAACCAACTAGTGGCCTCCCTGGAGCAAGCCAATAGGACTCTGTGTGTTTTCGTATTAGCTTCATTTTTTATCTCTGTCGTATGCTCTTCTCTGTGTTTTTTCCTTTTTCTTATACCTTCTTTTAACTTGGGCTACCTTGTTGTTTTATGTATCTTCTTGTGTTTAGTTGCTCAGTCATGTCTGACTCTTCGCACCCTCATGGACTGTAGCCCACCAGGCTCCTCTGTCCTTGGGGATTCTCCAGGCAAGAATCCTGGAGTGGGTTGCCATGCCCGTCTCTAGGGAATCTTCCCAACCGAAGGATCAAACCCAGGTCTCCCACATTGCAGGCGGATTCTTTACCAGCTGAGCTACCAGGGAAGCTATGTATCTTCTTAAGTCATTTTAAATCCTTTCTTCCTAAATCACCAGGAATAGGGTGATAGTATAAGCAAAAACACATAAATAGAAAATGTAATAAGCTCCATAAAAACCTATTCCAAAAATACCAACAGTGGTTATTTATCATGGAGAGAAATAGGATGGTTAGAGTTGCGTTGTGGGGAGGCGAGCATGTGTCTCCAAAGAGAATAGAAACTAAGTCATTTTACAAAGCTTAAGGTGTGGCATTACAAATAACACATAGCATGGACATAAAAATCGGTTTTATTTTATTGCCTTTGTAGATACTTGTATATTTTATATATTTATTATTTGCTTCTTAGTACTTGTTAAGGATAGAAATGGAGAAAATGCAAATAAACAACAACAACAAAAAGAAGAAAATTAAAGCCACTCATAGCCCACTCCTCAGAGAGCATCACCACTGATATTACATAGCCTTTGCATCTTCTTCATGTAAGATCCAGGCTTCCCAGGTGGCGCTAGCAATAAAGAACCCACTTGCCAGTGAAGGAGACGTGAAAGACGTGGGTTTGATCCCTGGGTTGGAAAGATCCCCTGGAGGAGAGGATGGCAACCCATGCCAGTATTCTTGCCTGGAGAATCCCATGGACATAGGATCCTGGTGGGATCGCACAGAATCGGACACAACTGAAGCGACTTAGCACACATGCACGCATGCATGTACGATTCAGAGAAGGGGGTCCCAGCTGATCTAATAGGACTTTAGATTCTAACAGAATCTGATGGACTAATTAATGCCCCCAACCAGGTGATGAGGGTGATGAAGAAGAGGAACAAGAAGAGAAGAAGAGGAGGAAGAGAAGTAGGGAAGGGAGCAATGGGAAAGAAAAGAATCTTTTGAGGTTTTGTGGGCATCTGAGGGTAGATGGGGAGTTGGGAGAACAGGGTATTGTCTACCACTTGGTCTGACTCAGGGATGGAGCCGGACCCTCTTATAGAGAGATGCTATGGACAGGGGAAGTGAGATTCGAGGTACAAGCAGAACTGCTTTGGCGTCCAAAGGGCAAGTGCCGCCTAGACTGAGATGCCCACTCCCTACACCTCTGCAGGGCACACTCCAGCTCTGGGGCTCTGAGGACCCAACCAGGAGCCCGTGACACCTCCAGGTCCTGCAGTTTCTAGAGCGCCAGGGAGCAACACCCTGAGGAGCGTACTAATGGCGAGGGTGAGGCTTCCCTTCAAGTTACGTGGGGGCAACAGCTGCTGATGAGGAAGTCAGTCCTTTCTTTCTTTAAATTTCATTTATTTACTTATGGCTGCTCTGGGTCTTCGTTGCTACACGCGGACTTTCTCTAGTTGCTGCACGCAGGCTTCTCATTGCAGTGGCTTCTCTTGCAGAGCACGGGCTCCAGGGTATGTGGGCTTCAGTAGCTGTGGTGTGTGAGCTCTAGAGCGAGGACTCAGCTGTGGCCCACAGGCTCTGTTGCCTTGCAGCATGTGGGATCTTCCTGGATCAGGGTTGGAACCTGTGTCCCCTGCACTGGCAGGCAGATTCTTAACCCTGGACCACCAGAAAAGTCTAAGAAGTCAGTCCTTTGGGAG
The DNA here is from genome assembly GCA_006410875.1 of Neotragus pygmaeus. Classification (NCBI taxonomy): domain Eukaryota; kingdom Metazoa; phylum Chordata; class Mammalia; order Artiodactyla; family Bovidae; genus Neotragus; species Neotragus pygmaeus. The sequence goes on from SJYV01011725.1 coordinate 475,693, forward strand.
GATCAAGCAGGGGTGTACATGGGTATGTGCACGCTCAGAAGAAACTCAGTTGTTTATGAGAATTAGGCTGGGTGTGTGCTCAGGAGGTCTGGCTTGGAAAAATTTAGGTCTTTTAAATGTATGCATGGATATGCACAGATTTTTTTTCTAAGCAAAAATTTGAGATCTCACTCTGAGTAGAGGATTTGCTGAAAGTTCTGCAGAGGTTGACGTAGGGCAGTTTTTCTTAAGGTTTGTTTCTCGGAATACTGCTTGCACAGATGTTGCATGAAAAATGGCTTCTGTGGTCAAATAGACTGGAAAGCATTGACTAAAGCAGTTAAACAGGTTTTCCCCTACAAGACTGCTTGGAGCTTTTTAATATACTGACATGCATCGTGATCCTCTAAGAGAAGTTGTACACTTAGCAGCTGCCCCTCCACGTCGACCTGGTGCGCAGGTCCATTCTCTGCCCTCACTGATGTCTACCAGGAATGGTTTGGGGAGTCTAAAGGGGTATTAATCAGATCTCAGTTTTATCAATAGGTCACAGCAGCAGCCAATGATGGGAATGTCACTCTTTTGCACCTCACCTGCTTCTTCGATTTTTTATATCCATTGGTGCATAGCAAATTACTGAAAAACTCAGGAGGTTAAAATACCAAAGCATTTATTATCTTGGTGTTTCTGTGGATGAGGAAGTCAGGACTGGCATAGATGGATGATTCTGGTGCCCCATGTCTCAAGAGGTTGCAGTGAAGATGTCAGCCAGGGTTGTACCACCTGAAAGCTTGACTGCATTGGAGACTCCACTTCCAAGTGGGCCCAATGACTCTCGCTTCCTGACATTCATACCCTGTGTAATCCTCTCCCACAAAGAACAGGTCTGACCTGTGCAGCCCATAGGATGTTGCAGAAATGATGGACTATAACTTCTAGGATGAAGTCACAAAAAACGTTGTAGCTTCCACTTTGATCTCTCTTGGATCACATGCTCTGGGGGATGCCAGCTGTCGTGTTATGAGAACACATGGGTGGCCAGATGGATCCATGTGATAAGGAATGGAGGCCTCTGGCCATCAGGCACCATCAACCTGCTGGGCATGAGACTGAACCATCCTGGAAATGACTGACATCTTGACTTTAATCTCAAGAAAGACCTTGATCCTGCTAAAACTGCTTCCAAATTTCTGATCCACAGAAACTGTGTGAGATAATAAAGGTTCATTGTTGTTTTAAGCCACTATGCTTTTAGGTAACTTGTTACAGAACAGTAGATAGCTAATCCATCTCCTTAGTGCTATGCATGCATGCTAAGTTGATTCAGTTGTGTCCGACTCTGTGCAGCCCTATGGACCGTGGCCCACCAGGCTGCTCTGTCCATGGGATTCTCCAGGGGAGAATGCTGGAATGGATTGCCATGTGCTCCTCCAGGGGTTCTCCCTGACCTAGGGATCGAACCCGTGACTCTTACATCTCCTGCATTGGCAGGTAGGTTCTTTACCACTAGTGCCACCTGGGAAGCCCCCTTAGTGCTAAGGTGGGTAATGAACAGCTGCTTCAGCTCACTGGCTAAGGAACTTGCTTACTTCCTAAGTTAGAAGTGGTCCTTTCACTGACCCCAAATAGTGATTGCATTAAGAATCCTCTTTATTCCTTTTTTTTTTAATAAAGTTGATTTTTTAAAAAATGTTTATTTATTTGGCTGAATCAGGTCTTTGGTTGCGGCATGAGAGATCTTTAGTTCCCTAAACAGAGATTGAACCTGGGCCTCCTGCATTGGTAGCATGGAGTCTTACCCATTGGACCACCAGGGAAGTCCCTCCATTCCTTTTTATGACAGCCTCTCAGCAAGGTCTGACTCATTGGGACCATTGGTATGAGGCTTTGATGGGGAACCCCTCAGAATTAGGGGTTTATGAGACTTGTTACACTGTTAGGAGCTGTTGTGTGTACTGGCATTCATGGCTTTCCCAGCCCTACGTACTTGACCAGGGAATCCTTTCTTGTGCAATAGTCAAAGTTGGTCCCTGCTACTGCTAAGTCACTTCAGTTGTGTCTGACTCTGTGCAACCCCATAGACGGCAGCCCACCAGGCTCCTCCGTCCCTGGGATTCTCCAGGCAAGAACACTGGAGTGGGTTGCCATTTCCTTCTCCAATGCATGAAAGTGAAAAGTCAAAGTCGCTCAGTTGAGTCTGACCCTCAGCGACTCCATGGACTGCAGCCTTCCAGGCTCCTCCATCCGTGGGATTTTCCAGGCAAGAGTACTGGAGTGGGGTGCCATTGCCTTCTCCGAGTTGGTCCCTACCCATGTCCTTTCTTTCTTCTCCCTCCCCTCTAAGAGAAAGCCTCAAGAAAAGATGATCCTTTTTATTCTTTTTGATGTTATTGTGGCTGGAACTGCTGCTGCCATTCGGTTGCCAGGAGAGTAAGAAAATGAGCTCCCATGCATCCGTCACCCAGCTTCAGCAACTAATAGCTCACCAATAAATTTCTCATCCAGGCTTCCACCCACACCTGCATCCATCCCCCACACTTACCCCCCACACCTACCCCCTACCTTGGATTACTTTGAAGCAGATTCCTGTCATCACATTATTCCATATAGAGATTTCAGTATGTATCTCTCAAAGATTAGGACAGTGTAATTCAATTCTATTATCATACTTCAACAATAATAAAGCCCCCAAATAATTCCTTTGCATTGCACCTCCCTGACTGTTAGAGTTCTCACTTGGCTCCCAGTGCATCTAAGAAAGCAAACTCTCCTTGTGTCTAATTGAGACCTGTGCCTACGGGGAGAGATAATTACTCTTCAGCATTCAGTAATCATCTGTGCTTGGATCGTAAGTGTCAGCACTGTTTGGGAGGTTCACTGAGTTCAAATCCCTACTGTGCAGTGCGTAGTCAGGCAGGCTTGGATTGGAGTACTGCCAATGACTGTGGGCAAGTGACTAAACCTTCTACATTTCAGCTTTCACTATTTAAAAATATTAGAGTAGGATTTCTCTGGTGGTCCAATGGCTCACAATCTGCCTGCCAATGCAGGGGACACGAGTTTGATCCCTGGGCTGGGAAGATTCCACATGCCGTTGGGCAACTAAGCCCTTGCACCACAACTCCTGAAGCCCTTGTGCCTGAGCCCGTGCTCTGCAACAGGAGAAACCAGCAGTGAGAACCCCATGCATCCCAACTAGGGAGTAGCGTGAGCTCGGCAACGAAGACCCATTACAGACAAAAGTAAATAAGTAAGTAAACAAACTAATCTTTAAAAAAAGATAGCAAACAGGAAATCCAAAATAAAAAATTAAAATGCTAGAGTAGAAAGGATCTGAGAACCTGGACTTGGGGAATGAGAGGCAGAGGGAACAAACACTTCTCTTGAACCCCAGAAACTGCATTCTGCTCCCCAGGAAATATATATCCCCTTTCCACTGCCTACCCTTCGACTCTTCCCCACTCATTCAGTGTCTGAATGGAGGCATCTGGATTTCTTCGGCACTGTCATATGTTTCCAATCAGTCCATGATGGCAGAGTAGGAGCTCAATATTGGCGATAAATACACTTTATGAGTGTTTTTTGGAGAATATTTTCTTAAAGGCTGTTCCAACAAATAATTTATTGTGGCAGTAAAAGGTGGAGGAGGAGACTCTGATTACATCTTGGAGCACCTAAAGCTTGAAGTTTAAGGAAAACTAGGAGGCCCACAGCTACTTGAAATTTTCCAGAAGGAATCATTCTTCCATATTAGATTTTTTTAAAAGGTTACAGCCCAGCAGCTGGTCTCTAGAGTGGTGCCCTTCTCCCGTCTCTCTTGTGGAAGCCACGCTCAAATCATCATCATTATCACATGTTTTTGGACTGTTTAGTGCATAACCCATACCTATTCTTTTTTTTTTTCTTTGTTAGTTTTTCTATGTATACTTTACATAAATTGTATTAGTAATGTTCTACATCTGTATATATTGCAAAACAATTTGTAATGTTCTACATCTGTATATATTGCAAAACAATCACCACGTAAGTCCAGGTAACATCTTTGTTGTTGTTTAGTCACTAAACCCGTCTGACAGTTTGGTGACCCTGTGAACTGTAGCCCACCAGGCTCCTCTGTCCATGAGATTTCCCAGGCAAGAATACTGGAGTGGGTTGCCATTTCCTTCTCCAGGGGATCTTCCCAACCCAGGGATCAAAGCCATGTCTACTGTATTGGCCGACTTATTCTTTACCACTGAACCACTTGGGAAGTCCATCCTACATCATTACAAAAATTTTAAGGATCCATTCGTCTAGCTACTTTCAAATATGCATACAGTATTATTAATTATACCCACCAAGTTATATATTACAACCCCATGAGTAATTCATTTTAAAACTGGAACTTTGCACCTTCTGACCCCCTTTACCCATTTTGCCCACTCCCCACCCCTCCACAATAGGCAATCATCAATCTTTTCCCTATATTCATGAGCCCATTTTTTCTTTTGATTTAGATTTCACATCTAAGTGAAATCATATGATATTAAGCTTTTTCTGTTGGACTTAGTTCACTTAGCATAGACACAGCTTTTCTGAACTTTCCTCATCTTTAACATTGGAATAGCATTTTGTTAGGATTTGGGGTAGGGATTTGAAAGTATTTGGGGATTTCTTTGGAAGGAATGATGCTAAAGCTGAAACTCCAGTACTTTGGCCACCTCATGCGAAGAGTTGACTCGTTGGAAAAGACTCTGATGCTGGGAGGGATTGGGGGCAGGAGGAGAAGGGAATGACAGAGGATGAGATGGCTGGATGGCATCACTGACTCGATGGACGTGAGTCTGAGTGAACTCCGGGAGTTGGTGATGGACAGGGAGGCCTGGCGTGCTGCGATTCATGGGGTCGAAAACAGTAGGACACGACTGAGCGACTGAACTGAACTGAACTGATAGTATTATTGCCAGGATTGTATCCATTTTTCAGTAGACTGATTGGTCCCCCTAGTAAATCAACAACTTTAGGGAGTGCCACTTGAGTGCTAGGTGTTGTATTAGGTGCTGAGGTTGCTTTGGTGAGCAGCGCAGCAGTCCCTGGCCTTGTGGAGCATAGCGTACGAAAGAGAAAACAGACCCCCCAGTGAGTGAAAAGAAGATAAATAGAAACACAAATCACAAGTGTTCTGAAGATAATGGTCAGGAAGGCTGATGGAGAATCTTTTTTAAAAAATTTACTTATGTCTTTATCTGGCTGCTGACTTATCGAGTGGGACCTTTTGTTGGGCCATGCAGACTCTAGTTGTGATGTGCAGTCTCAGCAGTTGGAGTGCACAGGACCTGGTTACTCCCAGCATATGGGATCTTAGCTCCCTGATCAGGGATCAAACTTGTGTCCCTTGCACTACAAGGCAAATTCTTAACCACAGGACCACCAGAGAAATTCCTGGTGGAGAATCTTGAGGGGAGGGAGGGACTATTATAGATCTCATAGTCAAGGAAAATGCCTGTAATGTGGTGACATTAATCTGAGACCTGAAGAATGGGGGCCCCAACCTTTATCCCTGGGGAGGTTCCTAAGGAATTATTAATGGACCGTCCCATCAAGATAAAATTGAAATATCTCAATGCAATATTCAAGATCCTCCATGATGAGGACTGCTAGATAAAATACAGGATGCCCAGCCAAACTTGGATTTCAGATAAGCAACAAAAAGCTTTCAGTATGTTACTACATATTCCATGGAACATATTTGTATATTTACTTAGTTATTTATTAAAATATTTACTTGTCTGTACTTGGGCTTAGTTGTGGCATGCAGGATCTTTAGTTGCAGCATGCAAACTCTTAATTGCGACATGTGGGATCTAGTTTCCTGACCAAGGATCTAACCCAGGCCCCCTGCATTGGGAATGCAGAGTTACCACTGGACCACCAGGGAAGTTTCTGGAACATATTTATACTAAAATTTGTTTATCATTTAACTGAAATTCAGACATGCTTGGGTGTCCTGTTTTTATGCGCTAAATCTCTTAATTCTCTCTGTGCTCTTCCTCGGCTCAGCTGCCCTCTCCCCTCTTACTTCCTACCATTCCCTCCACACACAATATTCCCTGTCCAGTTCCTTGTCTGTGTCCATGCTGTTTCTTCTGTTCAGATCACCCATCTTTCCCCATGTCCTCTTGGCAAACTCTTCTCGTCCTTTAAACCCTAGTCCAAATGGCACCTCCTCTGGGAAACCTTCCCTGGAAGGTATATTATCCTAATTTCAGGGTGCTCCGCAAACATGATTCTCATATGATTTTGCCTTTTAAGGTCTAATTTCTAACAACACACAGACTTGACTGAATACCTTCAAAGGAAAGGATATAAGAAATGAGCTCATTTTCCCCGCCCTACTCCCTCTTCCCCAATTCCCACTCAACTCTTATATTAAGGTCAAATATTGATTGAGTACTTTTCTGTGCCAGGCACCAAGCTAAGTGCTTTGCATGCAGCATCTCTTGTAAATTCCCCATAATCTTATGATGTAAATTCAGTTGGATCTCCACTTTTTGGAGAGAAGGCAATCAGGTACATAGCCACTTGCCTCTGTCTCCACACCTGTAAAATGAGGATGATTTTACATGCTCATCTTCCTTGTTAGGTTTTCTCTCCAACTAGGATGTAGGTCTCAAAAGGGCAGGAACTTTTCTCCTTACAAACTTCGATATCCTCAGAGCCTAAAATTGTGTCTGGCATTGACTAGGTACTCAGTGAATTCCTGAATAAATGAATGAGTCACCTTACATATGAGGAGACTGCAACTTTGAGAGAGAGAAAGTAACTTGTGAGCGCAGAGGTGATTGTGGTGGAAGTTTGGCTAGAACCAAAATTAGTGATGTGTTGGTAAAGGTTTAACAGTCAGCTCACTGAAAAACCAAGAGTCATGATTTGTAGCATATGTTGATTTACATGTTGTAAATACGCCCACTGAGGCAGATTTGAAGGAACCAACCTGACCTCAACTGTCTTGTAAATTTCCTGAAAGTTTAACCCCAGGGTCTTGCAAGCCTGTCTATATAGGCTGGTTCCAGATACCAAGAACTGGGACATAGCACTACAGAGTACACAATTCCAAAGTACACACTCCCACCATTACTCTATCCTGCATCCCTGAATGAGGCACAGTCTACACTCACAGCTAAGTAGGAGAGGAAAAGACACTCAAATAACAGTTCAAAGCAGATTGCATAGGTGATGCTTAAAAATCATAAACCCAATCACAACACCCTCCCCTAAACCCCCAGCTTAAAAACTTCTCAATATCTTCCTAATGCTCTTAGCAGAAAATCCAATCCCCACAAGGCCCATCTGTGGAATCCCCTCCTCCTGTACCAAACACTGTATCAGGGTTTTTGTCATAGGATATAGTGGTTAACATGACATCCACAATTCCTGTTCCCACGCAGCCTGTGTCCAGTAAATGAGGCTGTCAATAAACAAGTAATCAGCCATTAAGGACAGACTGAGATACACTGTGAAGTAGAGAAGATGCTAGGAAAGAGAATCGTGAGGAGAGTTTGCTTACTTGGACCCAAGGTGAGTAGTGGAAGATTATGCTAAGATAGTGACATTGGAGGTCTGAAAGATGAGAAACAGTTGGTTGAGGTGTGGGGCTAGTGGCTAGGCAGAAGAGGAGAGGATTCTGTAGTTTGAGGAATAAAAATAATTTCTGAACAATTGGAAACAGTGGAGGTAAGATGAGGAGTATGGTTATCAATATTGTGATGGTCAGAATGTTTGTGTCTCCACCAAACCCATAATTTGATATTTTAACTCCCGAGACGATGGTATTAGGAAGTGAGGCTTTGATGAATTGATTAGATCAAAAGAGTGGAGCCCTCCTGATTAGTTTTGTAAAAGAGGTGGGAGAAAAACCCCTCACCCGCTTCTGCCATGTGAAGATACAGTAAGAAGGGACTTCTGTGAATCATAAAGCAGGCCCTCACCAGACAAGGAAACTGCTAGTGATTTGATCTAGGACTTCTCAGCCCCCAGAGTTGTGAGAAATAAATTTCTGTTGTTTATAACCCAGCTAGTGTATTTTTTTTTTTTCATAGCAGCTTGAAAGGACTAAAACAGACAGCATGAACATGAAAAGCACCAGACTAATGGCCAAGGAACTAGTAGAGAGGCTTAGCTCTCTTTGAAGACAGAAACATTTAAATCCCAGGAGCTCAGATGCACTCTTTGAATAGTTCTTTTCCAATGATGGGCAACTTTCACCTACAAAAAACCTATTTACACCACTTGAGTAGAAACAAGATTATCCAGTTTCCACTGGCCTTCGCATAGATGAATAAACAGAAGCCCAGAGAAGGAAATGTCATCACCAACTGTTTCCCAGGCACTAACAATTGTCTTGGACACTACACTTTCTGAGCCAGCGCTGTTCAACAGAAATGGAATGGAAGCTTTCATTTTCTACTAATCACATTTTAAAAAGTAAATAGAAATGGTGAAATAAATAGCAAAGTGAAATTAAGTTTTATGTTTTAGTTGAACCTAAGGGGCTTCCCTGGTGGCTCAGAGGTTAAAGCGTCTGCCTCCAATGTGGAAGACCTGGGTTCGATCCCTGGGTCGGGAAGGTCCCCGGGAGAAGGAAATGGCAATCCACTCCAGTATTCTTGCCTGGAGAATCCCATGGACGGAGAAGCCTAGTAGGTTACAGTCCATGGGGTAGCAAAGAGTCGGACACGACTGAGCGACTTTACATTACCTTACCTTACCTTACCTTATAACTTCAACATGTAATCAACACAAGTCTTAGAAATCAGATGGGTATTTTCTTTACACTTAAAACATATTTTAATTCAGACTGGCCATAGTTCAAGCCCTCAGTAAACACATGTGGTTAGTAGGTATAGTACTGGACAGCGCAATTCAATGCCTCAGTTTTCTGTATGAACTGAGAATAAAACGAGGAATAAAACTGCCTAGGTCACTGAACAGATTAAGAGAGGACAACGGAAATACCTCGCGTCCCGCCCTGCACTCCGCCCAGCACGTAGGGGGCGCGCAATTAATCTTGGTTTCTTTACTCTTTTCTTTTAACGCACCGCCCCCTTCAAGTCTCCGCCCCTTTCCCCGCCCCCTTCAGGTTCCGGGCGGAAGTAGTGCTGTTAAAAGCAGGGCGCTTTGCAGTATTGCTGCATTTTACTGCAGTGTGGCCCGCTCTCGTGTCGCGCGCACTTCTGCTTCATTGGCTCTGCGGCCCCTGCTCCAGGCGCTTTACGGCAGTGTGGCTGGAGCTGCCGCTCTGGGGGCCGCGGTTTGGTCGTGAGTGGAGGGAATCCGAGTAGCCCGTGTTGACTGAGACTGCAACCATGGACGTTGGGGAACTTCTGAGCTACCAGGTATGAGGGTCGAGGAGGGCTGGGGGGACCGTCCTCTCACCCAGGCAGGAATCGCAGGACCAGAGTTCCTTCATATCACTCTCTCCCATCTCTTCCCTGGGCCTGGGTCCTCTCACTTGTCAACCGGGTCCCATCCTCGAATTTCTCCTGGGTTCTTTCAATTCATTACGATCCCCAAGGCCCGGACCTCTTTTTTAACTTCAGTCTGGGCCTCTTCTCACCCTACCCTGAGACTTGACTCCCTTTCACTTTTCTGAAGGCCCCAGACTATCTTCACAACCATTCCCCTTTAATTCTCTTCTTCAAGTCACTGAGTTGATGATCGTGGTGGGAGAGCACTGGCCTTTCTTGCATTTGAGTATCAGCTTCTCTACTGATCGTCTCTGTGGCTTTGGGACAAGTTCTGTTGTCTTCTTGGAGCCTCAACTTCTGTATGTATAAAACAGAGACAGTAATAGCTACCTATTAGGGTAGTTTGAGGACTGTGTTAATCAATGAATGTGAAAGCTAATTTTAAAGTGCAGAAAGTTGGACACATGTTAATTGCAGTTGTTGGCAGATGTTTGACTTTCTCACATGTGATGGATCCCTAGGACTCTTCTTGTCCCATTTGCTCAGAATACATGTGGGGAAACTGACCCAGAGGGTAAAAAAGACTTTTCCAAAGTCACTCAGTAAGAGCTTTGATTAGAGATGAGGTCTTTTGGCTCCCAGNAGTCCATCCTAAAGGAGATCAGTCCTGAATATTCATTGGAAGGACTGGTGCTGAAGCGGAAACTGCAATACTTAGGCTACCTGATGCAAAGAGCTGACTCACTGGAAAAGACCCTGATGCTGGAAAAGATTGAAGGCGTGAAGAGAAGGGGACGATAGAGGATGAGATGGTTGGATGACATTGACCTGATGGACTCGAGTTTGATCAAGCTCCGGAGGTTGGTGATGGACAGGGAGGCCTGGCGTGCTGCAGTCCATGGGGTCACAAAGAGTCGGACACGACTGAGCAACTGAACTGAACTGAAGCATCCTGATGATTTTCCAACAGAAGTTCAAAGGCAAGTCAGCTCCCCATGATGTGATGAATTCAGTAGAAACTGCTGACTGGTATTCAGGGCCCACCTGTCTCTCTAGACTTGTCTCCGTAGGCCCCTCAGCAAGGCTGACTCTCTCTGTGAGTGCTCTGCTTGGCTCAGCAGGGCGTGTACTAGGTGTGCAAGTCGATACCAACACTAGGTGGTGGTGGTTCTTCAGTGGCTCAGTCGTGTTCCACTCTTTGAGACCCCATGGACTACAGCTCGCCAGGCCTCCCTGTCCTTCACCATCTCCCTGAGCTTACTCAAACTCATGCCCACTGAGTCAGTGATGCCACCCAACAATCTCATCCTCTGCCATCCCCTCTTCTGCCTTCAATCTTTCCCACACTAGGTTGCCTGGGTTCAAATCCTGAGTTAAACCCCAAGTGACTCAACTTGTGCATTTGTAAAATGGAAACAATAATAGTACCTGCTTTGTAGGGTAATTATGTGTGTTGAGTGGATTAATAGATGTAAAACACTAAGAAAAATGCCCGGCCCATGGCAAGTGTTAGCTGGTAGCCAGTCCCCTTTGCTGGGATGCCCAGCTCCCTGTCTCCACATTTTAGAATGTGAATCATTTTTCAAGGCTCAGGCCAGATACTGTCTCCTTCCTGGTTTGTTTTCTCATCTCTGCCAGCCTCACAGGTAGCTCGCTTCTTCCATTTATTGCACCGACACCGTCTGCCAGGCTTTGTTGTGTGCATATTTATCATATGCTTTTAAATCATTGTTCTCTGCACACAGAATCCATACTGTGTTCCCTCTTGTATCACCCTTCTCCAATAGGTAGCAGTGTTTAGTGTACATGCACAGGAGGCTGAATGCAGGCTGAATGAATTACAAGCCACTTACATAAAATGACCTAACTTACACAGACGTTCAAAAAGGCAGAACTTTTTACACCTTTCTAGTCAAAACAAGTTTATGAAAGACTGTCTGGTGCTACAAAACTACTCAGGGCTAGAATTTTAGACTCACAGATTTTCAAAGAATCCAATTTATATTTCAATCTTTTACGACATTTATTTCTCAGAAGAAAGACAAAGAACTGAAGCTTTCAGTGACTGTGTCCTCTAGAGAGGAATGAAATAAGCTCTTATTTATTTTCTTCCTTGCTTTGGTGGGTCTTCTCTGCAGGCTCAGTCGGTAAAGAGTCCGCCTGCGATGTGGGAGACCCAGGTTCAATCCCTGGGTTGGGAAGATCCCCTGGAGAAGGAAATGGCAACCCACTCCAGTACTCTTGCCTGGAGAATCCCATGGACAGAGGAGCCTGGTGGGCTACAGTCCATGGGGTCACAAAGAGTCAGATATAACTGAGTGACTGACACTTACCTTGGAGTTTCCTTAAAGCCTGAACCAGGCAGATGAGAGGATGCAGAGGAAGAGGAGTGTAAACACAGCACCGTATGAGCTTCAGCTGCAGTAACAGATGAGCCAGGAGGCAATGGGCACCATTTCCAAATAGCTGAAGTGTAAGAGCTTAAGACAGAGTTTCTCACCCTGGGCACGGTCGGTGCTGGGACCGGGTAGCTCTGTTATGGAGGCAGGCCTGGGCGGTGTAGGGCATTTGCAGCTTTCCTGGCCTCAGTACACTAGATACCGGTTATGTCCCTACTAGTGCGTGAGTGCGTCCTCAGTGGCTCAGTCGTGTCTGACTCTGCGACCCCNCGAAAAGTTGACTCATTTGAGAAGACCCTGATGTTAGGAAAGATTGAAGGCAGGAGGAGAAGGGGATGACAGAGGATGAGATGGTTGGCATCACCAACTCGATGGACATGAGTTTGGGTAAACTCCAGCAGTTGGTGATGGACAGGGAGGCCTGGCATGCAGCAATTCATGGGGTCGCAAAGAGTCAGACATGACTGAGTGACTGAACTGAACTGACTGACGCTTAGAATAATCAGTATAAAAAAGTAAAATTTTAATATTGATTACATGATCATATCAATTACTTTGATTATTAATCATATTGATTAAATAACCATATATGGGTAATGGGCAAAATAAAATATATTCGAAATAAATTTTACCTATTTCTGTTGACTTTAAATGTTGCTACTGGCCTTTTAGTGTGGCTACTAAAATTACATGTATAGCTGGCTTTTCATTTTCCTTGGACAGCTCTGCAGTAGAGAATAGGGGACTAAGAGCCATGTGTCTGGAGCTCTGTTGCTTGGCCTCTCTGTTTTGCTGCTCCCTGACTGCTGTGACCTGGAACAAAATATTTAACTTCTCTCTGCCTTGGTTTCCTTATCTTGTAAGTGAGGGCAATGAAAGTACCTATCATCTAAGTCCGTTGTGAAGCTGTTGTGAAATGTGATGTGTTTGGAGCAATGCTTGTCAAAGAATAAACATTAAGAATGTTAGCAATTATATTCATGCAATTCCCTCAGCCAGTATATTGTACATAGAACTGACCTTGGAGACTCTGGACATCATGGGAAAGAACTTGTAAGCAATGGGAAATATATAGCCAAGTGATTTCCTTTTTAAGACAGTAATTGGATGTGAAAGAAGAACGGAGATAGGTGGGTTGAATGAGTGGTTATATCTCTGGTGGCTCAGACAGTAAAGAATCTGCCTGCAATGCCAGAGAACTGGGTTCAATCCCTGGGTCGGAAGATCTCTAGAGAAAGGAATGGCAACCCATTCCGGTATTCTTGCCTGAAGAATCCCATGGGCAAAGAAGCCTGGTGGGCTGCAGTCCATGGGTTCCAAAGAGTTGGACACAACTAAAGCAGTCCATTGAGTCCCAAAGAGGTGGACATGACTGATCGACTAACACTTTCACTTTGATGCCTGTTTGGCCTACACATGAGCACACTACTCATAAAATGGGCTTCCCAGGTGGCTCAAGTGGTAAAGAATGCCTGCCAATGCAGAAGACACAGGAGACTCAGGTTCAATCCCTGGGTCTGGAAGATCCCCTGGAAGAGGAAATGACAACTCATTCCAGTATTCTTGCTGGCATAATCCCATGGACAGAGGAGCCTGGTGGGCTGCAATCCATGAGTTCTAAAGAGTTGGACACAACTAAGGCGGCAGAGCACTCATAGAACATTAAAGCTTGAAAAGGTTCGTTTATTTGCTCAACAAATATTTATTGAGTATTCACTTGCAAGGCACTGTATCCACTGATACACAGCATTGAACAAAACAGACAAGGTTCTTGCTTTGTGGAATTATAACCTGGTGGGGAAGTAGCAAAGTAAGAGTAAATGAATGAGAAATTCAGGTCATGATTAAGTGCTTTGAAGGATACACAGGATATACTGTGGAACTGGGCTGTCTGATGTAGCCACTGGTCACATGTTATAGTAAACTCTTGAAGTGTGGTTAGTTTGAGTTGAGGTCTGCTACCCATGTAAAGTATACACTAGATTTTCAAGATTTAGTGTGAAGGAAGTGATGAAAAGGTGACCATTGTGTATTAGTTTTTATATTGATTCCATGCTGAAATGATGCTTAGGGTATATTGACTTAAAGAAAATTATTAAAACTAGTATTATTGTCTTAAAAACATTTGAAATGTTTTTAAATTTAAAATGTGGCTACTAGAAAATTTAGTTATATATGCATCATATACGAAAGTTATATATATATTTAAAGTTATATATGCCATATTTAAAATGTGACTACTAGAAAATTTAAATTATATATGCATAAAGTTATATATACATCTTGTGGCTTTCAATATATTTTTGTTGGGCAGCACTGTTGTTTTGGTCTTTATTTTTTTAAAAAAATTGTTGGGCTGCACTGCACAGCATGTGGAATCTTAGAGTTGCCCGACCAGAGATTGAACCTGCACCCTCTGCAGTGGAAGTGCAGAATCCTAACCACTGGACCACCAGGGAAGCCCTGAACAGCACCATTGAAGAAAATAACCCATGGAAGTGGGAGACAGGACCTATTATTTTTAGATAATATGGTCTGGGAAAGATTTTGAAGAATGGACATAAGATGGTTGAGAAGGAACCAATCATGTGAAAAGCACAGAATAATCAAAACAGAGGGAATAGCAAGTACATAGCCTCTGAAATAGAAGGTAGTGCAGCCTGTTAGAGGATCAGGAAGAGGACTGATGTAGCTGGAACTTGGTAAATGAGCAGGGGATTGAAAAGCGATGAAATTGGAGACGTAGGCAGATGACCTGCTGTGGAGGCCTTGCTGTGGGCCATAATAAGGAGTTGGAATTCCATTTTGAGAGATGTTACAGACACCCTCATTCAGCCTACATGTTTACAAATGAAAAGTGAACCCCATTTTGGTAAAGGGACTTCCCAAAGGTTGTGGGCCAAGGTAGTGGCAAGAGTCAAAACCAGAATCCTGATCTTATTTCCAGCCCTGTTCATTCTCTACATGGTACTGTTCATGCAGTTTTCTTTCTGTAGGATCAGTGTCCACTCCTCCTGTTCCTAAAAGATGGTGCAGTCTAGAATCCCATCCGTGATAAATCAGACGCACCCATTCTCTTGTGGAAAGTCATGAGGATCACCCAAGTTAACGGCTGCAAAAACTCTTTGAAAACAGGAAGTTTTTATAGACATGAAAGATGGATTGCATGCTTGCATCCTATCTCTAAATATAACAACCCTATATGGAGGGCTGTTTTAAATCTCTGCTATACAAATGAGAGACTGAGGTACAAGAAGTGCCTGCCCCAGAGCTGGAGCTCCTACCCACTGTGCTGGGCTGAACTAATGTGCTTTTAGATACGTCCTTACATTAATTCTCAACATGCTCTTTGATGTAGATGGCATGCCCGTTTTGTAGAAAAGGAAACTCAAGCTGGAGGGGTCAGTTACCTGCCCAAGATGAAATAGTCAGTAAGGAGCAGAGCTAGAACTGGAACCAATTGAATACCCAAATCTAGTTTCCCAATTTTAAAAAACTTCAAAAATTGAACTATGGTACATGTATAGACGAATGCACGAATCTTAAGTGCTTTTGATTTTAGTTGTCATTTACAAAATAGACTGAGCATGGCCACTAGCATTCATTTCTCAGGGACAAAGTGGTCTGATTTGAACATCCCCACCCCCAGAGTTTGATTCAGTAAGTCTCCCATGAGACTTTAGAATTTGCATTTCTAACAAGATGCCAGGTGATGCTTAAGCTGCGGGTCCAGGGACTCCACTTTGAGACCCCCTGGCCTAGAGTGGTCTACATTCTTCTTAAAATTTTCTCCAACTGAGACATTTCACCTCCCTTTCATGGCCATTAGTTTGCAGTATTTTGAGAGTAAGCAAGCTATACTTTTCCCCCTGCCATCTAAGATAGTGAGAACAAATCAGTTAATCTTTCTGGGCCTCAGTTTCCTCATATGACTAATGAGGGAAGATTAAGTAAGTTCCTCTGAGCTCCCTTCTAGCTTTAAAATTCTGTGATAACTAATTATTTAGGCCAAGAGCTCCAGAGATTTCAAGGGATAAAAAAAGCTTGATGTAGAAGGGTGAATTGGGACTGGAAATCTGGGAGACTTGAGTTTTAATCCTACCTTTATCATTATTTATCTGGTTGACTCAGGAGAAGTCGCTTCCCTTCTCTGTACATCATTTTTTTAAAAATCATGATTAATATACAATGAGATTGAGCTCTATGATTTCTCGTTCTTTCCTTTCCTAAAATTCAAAGACTAAGGTAAATAAAGAAAATCTGTAATGTCAAGATGTTTATTAAAAGTATTTGACATTTTTTGAGTGCTTACAAAGTCTCACTTTTGGGGCAGCTTGGTGGGAAGATTGCAATTTTCTACTGAGATTGGTTCTTCTAATAATAGAGTTAGGCAGCAAGCGCCTCAGTATATGCCTTATATCCTTGACATATGTTAACTATTCATTTGAGAAGACAGGAGAATTACAATGTGGACAGGAGGTGGTGGAAAAAGTCTTAAAGAGGAAACTAGTTATGTTCCCAATATGGAAATGTACTTTTTTGATGCCTTCAGGCTTAGACATCTCATCAAGAAGTGTGCCCAGCAGTTCCTTGGCTGAGAAGTTTCTGCTGCATAGACGCGTGTATGAACTCCAGGGCATTCTCATTAATACTAATTCCACAGATGTCTGGAAAAAGTTCTTACCTCTGAAGTTTCCCAATAAAGAATTCTCATTTAGTGCAGTTTGGCTCAGTGGGAATGACTCGCTTTGTGACATTAGAGTATTCTCTTTGAGGCAGATTGGGGTCGAGGACCCTTGGTTTTGGTAATATTACAGACACCCACTCCTCTTGTTACCTATCAGTCAGTCATATAACAGTTCCTGAGATTGCAATGGCTTGTTGGAATCTAGCGTCTTTCTCCTTTACCCTTCTTATTTCTTTCTTTTGAAATAAAAAATTTTAATGACAGTACTTTGACAGTAGTATTAAAAGAAAGTGTTCAAGAACAAGGAAACTATTACCCGTAATCCTATAAATATTTTCATATTCCCAGAGAACTTTTGTGTTTTTCATGACTGTATCCATTGTATATATACTGT
Source organism: Neotragus pygmaeus (assembly GCA_006410875.1). Lineage (NCBI taxonomy): Eukaryota > Metazoa > Chordata > Mammalia > Artiodactyla > Bovidae > Neotragus > Neotragus pygmaeus. Next base: position 492,598 of record SJYV01011725.1, read on the forward strand.
TTTGTGTTCTATGTTTTAACATTGCCAGAAATATTTTGTGTTTCCGCATGTTATTTTTAATTTTTTTTTTTGCTCAAGTCATAGGCCAACCATTTTCTCCTAAATTGTTCTTCTATAATCGAGTACTTAGGTAGTTTCCTGGAGAAGGCGATGGCACCCCACTCCAGTACTCTTGCCTGGAAAATCCCATGGACAGAGGAGCCTTGTAGGCTGCGGTCCATGGGGTTGCGAAGAGTTGGACATGACTGAGCGACCTCCGTTTCACGCATTGGAGGAGGAAATGGCAATCCACTCCAGTGTTCTTGCCTGGAGAATCCCAGGGACGGGGGAGCCTGGTGGGCTGCCGTCTATGGGGTCGCACAGAGTCGGACACGACTGAAGTGACTTAGCAGCAGCAACAGGTAGTTTCCAGGTTTTGTTCTTGGAGGTAATATTGCTGTGAACTTCTTTATTCAGGTAGCATTTCCCCCTCACATCTGCTGTAGTAATTATCAAATGATTGGATATGCTTGGAGAGGGCATGCTGGAAATGGATTTGGTTTGGTTGTTGAGAAAAAGGAGAAGATATTGGAATCTCAGCCCTGATGAATGAATAGAAATTCTGTGGGTAATGAAGGGGGCTAAGGAGTCATTCTTGACTACGACTAGGAAATACAGAAGCCCTGAGTGAAATGTACAGAGCATTGAGCAAGTGAAGAGGAGTGGCGGGAAATGACGGGTTTGCCTCAGCTGCAGAAGTGTCAAGCAGTGCACAGTGCTCACGTGGGATTAATCCCTTATCAGTTGACAGGGCTAACAGTGGTGTGTGTTCCAGTTTTCCTGCAATCTTGATGTTACTACTGCCGCTGCTGCCGCTGCTAAGTCGCTTCAGTCGTGTCCGACTCTGCGACCCCATAGACGGCAGCCCACCAGTTGTCATAATTTATTTTTTTCTGATTAATCTAGTAAGTATATAAGGTGTTAGTTCATTTGCTTTAATAAGCATTTTTTCCCTTTGTTTATCCTTTGTACTTCTTCTCACCTGCTTCTTTTTCCTAGAGTTGTAGTTTATAACTGTGCTTTTCTGTTGTGTTTTTTGTTGATGAAAAATTTTTGGAAGACTGGACACTGTGCTCAAATATATCTTTTCTTCGATAGCCCCATTTTGCCCAAGAACTCTGAGAATATTCTCCTAATCATGACGTCTCTTACAGCATCATGAAATAGGCTCTTCTTGCATGATGGCTTAGACTAGTGCTTTTCGAAGTTACTCATTGTTAGTGGGACTGTAAATAACAAATTGCTATTCGTATTGATATTCCCATTTCAGGGTGTTTTCCATTTCATCTCTGGGTCACTTTTTTGTTAATGTTCCCTCCCTCCCTTTGTGATCTTACCTTCTCTCTTTCCCCTGGTGAGGTCCTTTTATACTCATAAAATACATTGTTTTCATGTGCCTCCTTGCACTGGGCAGTGAACTGAGAGGCAGGGACCAGCACCAGAGTGTCTCACTCACCATTGACACCTAATAAATGATTGTCTAATGATTGAGTGAATGAACTAGTACGTAGCTTTAAATATGCCTTTTGGAAAGCTTTTGTTCTAATATCTTGTCTGCTTGCTGGCTTGTATCTCTTTGCTTTCATGTTAGACTTCAAGAAAGTTTGTTTAAAATCCATTACTTCACTTACTAAATTGTCCTCTGCTTCCTTATCATGTCTTGCTCCTCTTGCTACAAAACCTACATTCTTAAAAAAAAAAAACCTTTTAATTTTGATCTAACTTTAAACTTACAGAAGTTTTGCAAAAATAGTATGGAGAGTTTCCATATGCTCCTTAAATGCTTCCCTTAAAGTTATACAACCAGAGTATAGTGGTCAAAATCAGGAAATTAACATTGATATACTGATAAACTTATAGTCTTAAATGTCACCAGTTTTGTTTGTTTTGTTTTCTATCATATATTGTAAATGCTCTCTTTTTTAATTAATTTTTTATTGAAGTATTGTGGATTTACAATATTGTTTTAGTTCCTGGTTTACAGCAAAGTGATTCAGTTAAAACATGTGTGTATGTACATGTATATATTTTCCATCATGGTTTATTATAGGACCCTGAATATAGTTCCCTGTGCTATATAGTAGAACCTTGTTTATCTATTTTATGTATAGTAGTTTGTATCTGCCAATCCCAAACTTCTAATTTATCCCTTCCCATCCCCTTTCCCCTTTGGTAACCTTAAATTTGTTTTCTATGTCTGTGAGTCTGTTTTGTAAATAGTTTGTTTGTATCGTATTTGAGATTCCACATATAAGTGGTGTCATGTGGTATTTATCTTTCCCCTTCTAACTTACTTCACTTAGTATGATAACCTCTAGAGCCTCATTATTCTTGACTCTTCACTAGAATTTGATTCTGTAACCCGGTTCCTCAGCTTAGAGGAACTCATCCATCCTTTTGTCCTTCAGCAGCTTTATATAAACTCTTGGCGCACTAGCCCTGATTTAGCTTTCAAGTGTCTACTGAACCTTCTAACCAGATGTTCTGGTATCACATAATCCCCTGCGTCTCTCCACCAGCCCCCTTATCACCTACCCCCGGTTCTGCATTTCAGTCAAGGGTGTAGCTGCCTCCGGCTGACTTAAGAAAAACCCTGGACCTATTTCTCAAAGATGAAAGACAAAGTTCTTTTCTGTATGGAAAATACGAACTTTCAAGTGGAGGGCTAGCTCCTCTCTCAGGAGTCAGGAGAGTGCTAGGATCTGAAAATGCTTAAGCCCCTGTTCTGGCTGTCGTGGAGCTTACAGCCTAAAGGGAAGCACTTCACGGATTTGAGAATTGATAACAGAGGTGTCTGGTGGGCTGCAGTCCGTGGGGTCACAGAGAATTGGACATGACTGAGTACCTGAACAACAGCAAACAGTACACAGTGCCACTGAGTGAACAGGAAGTCGGGCAAAGAGGCAGGAGCAGTCCTGCCCTTGGGAAGTTGGGAAGGCTTTGCAAGGGAGTTGTGGCTTCTTTAGGAGCCTTCTCTCTATCCTTTCTATTTCAGTCACCACCATCTTAGTTTACACTCTTGGGACTATGTCAAATAAGTAGTTTTCTAGTAGATCTTATACTGGCATGATAAATGTTGGTTTATTTCCTCCGTGAGCCCACCCTGATCATAGCCGCCGGCCCTACCTATTTCCGCTTCCTTGGAGATAGGTCTTATCAAGATGCCTAATTTTGGAGGTGAAGGTCTTATCGAGATGCCTAATTTTGGAGGTGAAGGTCTTATCGAGATGCCTAATTTTGGAGGTGAACTTAAGGAAGCCATAGCTTTCGGCAGTCTTTCACTAGATGTCACTGTTTAAATTGGGGGATTGCATTTATAAGACCCCGATAGAGACGTCACACGTGAAAATGACTGCTTTGGAGAATGTGGATGGTTCAAAATAGCTCTGTTGGAGAAAATAGTTCAAACACATGCCCTTCTGAATGTGCTCATTTTAGACATCTTTTAATGTTTAGTGTAGTGGGTGAACCTTCACTCTGGGTTAGACAGACTGCCTGTGTTTGAATTCCACCTCTGCTACTTGACTTTAATTAATCTCATTAAGCCTCAGGTCTTCATCTTTAAAATACAGATTGTATAATAGAGTCTGTCTCTGCCCCACGATCTTTTAAAAAAGCTCCACTTTACCATCTTTTTTGAAGATACAGGATCAAATGAGACAGTGTGGGAAGTGCTAAGTGGTATAGTGCCTGACATATGGTAAGTGTCCAGTACATGCTAGCTGTTAATTTTATTATTGATATAATTATAAACAACACTGATGGTATAGCAGAAGGAAAAAATGTTTTTCTCGAATTCTGCAAAGCTGCCTTAGAATTCCCAAGGTCACCAGTCCCTTGGAGATTAAGGTTTAGAATGCTATAAAAGGAAATGAGAACAGTTTATCACCCACACATGCCAACATGTAGAACTGTTCTCAATAGATTAAAGTATAACCCTATTCTACCACAGTTAGCAGCCACTGATATCAAGAATTATATCATCAACACAGTAATTCTTTTTCCCATGTCTCTCTAATATTACTAAGATATCTCAGCTTTCCTCTTTTCTAGTGCCAGGAATCTCATTTACAAATTATTCCTTTTTCTTTTTTCCCCTTAATGTTCCTGAAGGAAGTAATTGGTTTTGGTCTGAGTCTTGTACAGCTGTAGGGAAAATGGAAACAGGAGGAGATACAGCAGGAATTCTCTTACCTTCTCCAAGACCAGCCATTTGATTCTAGTATTTCAGCTGAATAGTTAAAGAACATTTTCTTTTCCACAGAGTTCCCGGAGCCTGTTGGCCTAAACTTTGGAACCCCAGCTCCAATGTGGGTTGGTAAATAGAAACTGGATTACCTTCCCTGTGAGTTCAGTGAAAGGTCTAGTAAGACTGCCACAGGGCAATTTCATCTCTTAACTCATTTTAGGTGATCAGTTGCCTGTAAGCAACTGTCTGCTTGGTTCCTTAGACTTTCCTTCAAGCACCCATCAGTGTCCAAAGTCAGGGACTGAACTGAGAAGGATTTGAAATAGAGCACTCTTTATGATGCTTCTCTCTGACTGTGTCTGACTGTATTCCAAAGACAGATGTGATCAATTATTGAACACTTTGGCATTATTCATGGGCTCATTCTGTTAGTACATAATATTGAGGATTGATTACATTTTTATTTGACACCCCTGCTCCAGTTAAGAGCAACTAAGTTTAGAATCACTTTTGGAATCCTCAATAAACTTAACCATTAACAGTCCNTGAACACTTTGGCATTATTCATGGGCTCATTCTGTTAGTACATAATATTGAGGATTGATTACATTTTTATTTGACACCCCTGCTCCAGTTAAGAGCAACTAAGTTTAGAATCACTTTTGGAATCTTCAATAAACTTAACCATTAACAGTCCACCAGCCCTCTGCCAGTGTATCGTATGTTTTTAGGGTATTATGACACATGTTCACAGACAGGCTGTGAGCCAAGCCCGATTTTTGAGGGCTGGTAAATTTCACTGGGACTTCCCAGGTGGCGCTAGTGGTAAAGAACTTGCCTGCCAACATAAGAGATGCAAGAGACTCAGGTTTGATCCCTGGGTCGGGAAGATCCCCTAGAGGAGGAAGTGGCAACCCACTCCAGTATTCTTGCCTAGAGAATCCCATGGACAGAGGAGCCTGGCAGGCTACAGTACATAGGGTCAGAAAGAGTCGGACATGACTGAAGTGATTTAATACCTAAATTTTGTTCGAATTGGTAATCCGTATTGAGCCTTTCATCTTTGAATTATTCAACACATTTATGAAATGCCTACTAAATGCAGGATGTTTTTGTAGACACCAGGAATAGAGTGATACATGAGAGAGTTGCAGTCCCTAGTCTTTAGAGAACTTACACCCAGGGAACCAAGACAGAAAATAAAGAAAAACAAATATAAATAAGAGCACCTAAACATGCACACAAATAACGCTAGAGAAATAAAAACAAGATAACTTTAAATAGAGATATGAAGCGGGGAAAGGGCTAATGTAATGGAGTGATGGGGGACTATCGTAAGTTCCAGAATGGCTCTCGGAGGAGATAACGTTGAGACTGATAATGAATAACGAGCAGGATCCAACCACATGAAGAGCTGTGGGAACAGCAACGTCAGCCAAGGGGAAAACCACTGCAAAAGCCCTAAGGTGGGAACAAGCTTGTCATGTTTGAGGCAGTCTAGGTAGAGCATGGTGAGTGAGGAGGGTAAGGACGGAGCGCTCTGCTCTGGGGAGAATCAGTTCACTTCATTTGCTCAGTCCTGTCAGACTCTTTGTGACCCCATGGACTGCAGCACACCAGGCCTTCCTGTCCATCACCAACTCCTGGAGCTTGCTCANATCACCGACTTGATGGGTGTGAGTCTGAGTGAATTCTGGGAGATGGTGATGGACAGGGAGGCCTGGCGTGCTGCGATTCATGGGGTCACAAAGAATCAGACATGACTAGCGACTGAACTGAACTGGTGATGTCAAATTTTCAACTGGTGTTTCTGACACCGAGTCTGAATTTTCCAGCATGGCGCAGTGCAGTTGTGATCTCCTATTTGCAGCATTCCCCATGCAATACATTTGTGTACACAAAATGCAGTCTCTCCAGTCCATGCCCACCAATTACAGTGTTTAATATTACCATTCATATCTCAGGATTTCCTGATTTTGGAATGTTTGTTTGTTTTGTTTTCCCTGAATATCTTTGGAGTCGATTGATTTAATCTGGGCACATCATTTACTTTATCCTTCTGACTGCAGTCCACGGGGTTGCAAAGAGTCGGACACGACTAAGCGACTTCACTTTCTGAATGCAAAGAGAATCTTCTAGCTATTAATATCACAGAACGGCTATCTGTGTTTTCATTTTCTAAGGGCTATACAACAAGACAAGTTGTCTTGTTGTAAGTTGTCTAAGTGCAAAGAACAAGACATGGTGTCGTAAAACAAATGACATAACTTTGAAAAACTGTGTGTGTGTTAGTCACTCAGCTTAGTTTAGTCGCTCAGTCGTGTCCAACTCTTTGTGACCCCATGGACTGTAGCCTGCCAGGCCTCCCTGTCCATGGCATTTTCCAGGCAAGAATACTGGAGTGGGTTGCCACTCCCTTCTCCAGGGGATCTTCCCGACCCAGGGATCGAACCCAGGTCTCCTGCACTGCAGGCAGATGACTTTATCTGAGCCACCAGGGAAGTCACTGTAATTTGTAATTACTNTCCAGGCAAGAATACTGGAGTGGGTTGCCACTCCCTTCTCCAGGGGATCTTCCCGACCCAGGGATCGAACCCAGGTCTCCTGCACTGCAGGCAGATGACTTTATCTGAGCCACCAGGGAAGTCACTGTAATTTGTAATTACTGTAATTTGAAAAATTACAGTTTAAATTAATGTAAGGGGAAAAAATAGTCTTAACAAACTTTTCAAAATAAACACACGCTTCTGTTCATTTTCTACCCTGGCCATCCAGAGCCAGAAATTAAATCTCATGAAAATTGCTGTTACTTGTTCAGTGTGTGATGTCTACTGCGATGTGGAAGTAACAATGGTGTCAGCATCCTGGCAGTGGATTTGCTCTTCGTATATAAAGAACAAAGATTTGTTCTTCCTGTCTCTGAACTTACTATATCTACCAGAGTATAATTACAAAGATTCAAACCATCACTGTGTAGCAAGCCCCGCCCTAGCTGAAATATACATGTGAATGTGCGACAGAGATACAAAGGAACAGATGGGCCGAAAATGACTAGAACACAGCCATCTTTGACCTGGTGACAGTGTGCTTTGGGCCAAACAATGATTAATTTTCAACATTTCCATTCGTATCTCTTGATTTCCTGACTTTGGAATCATGTTTTGTTTCCTTTCCCCTGAGCACCTTCGGAGTAAACGGATTTTTTCTGGGCATGTTATTGCTTGGGCTTCCCTGATGGCTCAGATGGTAAAGGATCTGCCGGCAGTGCAGGAGACCTGGGTTGGATCCCTGGGTCAGGAAGATCTCCTGGGGAAGGGGATGGCAACCCACTCCTATCCTTGCCTGGAAAATCCCATGGACNTTTTTTCTGGGCATGTTATTGCTTGGGCTTCCCTGATGGCTCAGATGGTAAAGGATCTGCCGGCAGTGCAGGAGACCTGGGTTGGATCCCTGGGTCAGGAAGATCTCCTGGGGAAGGGGATGGCAACCCACTCCTATCCTTGCCTGGAAAATCCCATGGACAGAGGAGCCTGGTGGGCTACAACCCATGGGATCACAAAGAGGCGGACACGACTGAGCGACTCACTTTCCCGCCTGCAAAGGGAATCATCAAACCATCACAGAGTAGTCATCTGTATGGTTTCATTTTCTTCATAATGTTCATTGTCTTTATACTTCTACTCATCCTGAAAACTGCCTTTTTGAAGATGTCATCTGTTTGGCCCTGTGGGGTCTTAGTGGCGGTACACGGGACTTCCACTGCGCCCTGCGGGCTTCTCTCTGGCTGTGGCTCGCAGCCCCAGAGCAGCCTCAGTTTCCCACTGGGATCCTGGTTCCCCAACCAGGGATTGAACCCACATCCCCTCCATTGGAAAGCTGATTCTTAACCACTGGACCCCAAAGGGAGACCCCTGAAATCTGTTTTTAATGGAATGTCTTTCTCTCTGCTAGACAATTTATTCAAGTATTTTGAATTCCGCTTCCTCTGAGTACTACAGACACTCACAAATAATTGATAAACTGCCCCATCCTTGGAGTGCTCACAGGATTTATCACTTAAAGTGGGACACTTTTGAGTATACAAGGGGGTGCTATTAGTAACTAGAACAGGGCGCAGGTTTCAACAGAGAGAGTCTTGGAAAATCAAGCACATGTCAGCTCGCCCTGCTCATTCCACATTTTTGTTTGCTTACAACACTTTTGGCAATATACAAGTAAAAGAGTATCTCATCTTTGCCCATATACATAGGCTATGCTGTCTGACTAGGGGTGGAATGTCTTTGATATGTTTATCATGAACCCTTGTGATACACCCACAGCACATAAAAATAGATTAATGGCCACATATAAATACAATGCATAGGTAATTTTTTCCGAAACCTTAATTTAGCCAGTGGGCTGGAAAATGCCAGCATGCAGGGGGTTAAAAAAGACAGCTGATGCCTCATGGAAACTTTGTAAAACATTCTATTTATAAATAATTCTATTTGGATAGCGCATTTTCTATAATGCTATTGGCTTGTTTTATTTTTATACCTTAGAAAGTTTCCAGGAAAGGATTTGGGCTCAGCAATAACTTTAAAAGTTTGTACTTATTTCTGCTTGTTGGGGTCTGAACTCAGTTTTATCTGATTTCATTGGTCTAAAGATTTAAATTGAATTTCATAAGGGACTAACAAACTCGTAAAGAGGAATCCTTATGCTCATCTTGAATTCATGGATATGTGTCATGGCTTTGACCAAGGTGTCTCACGTCAAGGACATTTGAAATCTCTGAAATGTGATATCAGGTATGCACCCATGATGGCTTCTAACTAAACTTCACTTAAGTATTGTATTTACTAGTCTTTGTGAAATAGTCAGACGTCAGAACAGAGCAATATCCAATGTGGTCTACAGGTTAGAGAAAGAATGCTGAGGTTTCAGAGACATGCTAAAGCCCTGATTTTCTTTTCAAAGTGGATAAATACTGTGATCTCTAAGAAACAAATGTTCTCAGCACTAAGGGCCTTTTAATGTTCGGCACCCTGTGACCTGGGCTTCCCAGTGGTTTTGATCACTGGGTCAGGGAGCTCCTCTGGAGTAAGAAATGGCAAGCCACTCCGGTGTTCTTTCCTGGAGATCCCCATGGACAGAGGAGTCTCAAAGAGTCGGACATGACTGAAGTGACTTAGCACCCTGTGACTTGAGGGCCACCCCTACAGTATTACCACAATCCGGTTCCTAAACAGACTCCAGATTGTAATTGTGTATATAGGGAAGCCTGTATTTTGTTGTTTTGAGGAACTGGGAGGGTAGAATCTCCTGACTTCTGATCAGTGGGACCCCTCTTCACTTCTTTCCCTGATAAAGACCACCAGCCGAGTCTATTTTAGGTTTGGATCTGTGACCTTATTTTCCACCACACCTTGTATTTAAGATGTATGTTACATGATCTTCATGATCTGGGCCCAGATCATTCTCATCTTGTCTCTCCTCTCTTTCTGTACCTAAAATTAGGGGTAAAATTGGTGTCATTGTTTAGCTGCTAAGTCACGTTCAACTCTTTTGCAACCCTATGGACCGTAGCCCACCAGGCTCCTCTGTCCGGGGGATTCTCCAGGCAAGAATACTGGAGTGGGTTGCCATTTTCTTCTCCAGGGGATCTTCCTGACCCAGGGATCGAACTTGCAGGTCCTGTATTGACAGACAAGTTCTTTACCTCTGAGCCACCAGGGAAGGACCGGGGGAATAGATACCAAAACGCTAAAAGAAAAACAAAAAACGAAGCCTATATATGGTCACGTGGCTCAGGGAATTTAAAACTTTTTGCATGTCTGTATTTGGTAATTTTTCGCTCCTCCTGGTTTTATTCACAGAGAAAATTTAAAAGCTGCTTCCGGTCTTCTAAGTAGTCAGTCAAGGTTTACTGTGAGATACTGCATCCAAAGTCTGATTTTCCATTCAGCGCTGCTCTTTGTCAAAGCTTCTAAAATTCAAATAAATGTCTCAAGACCGCTTTTCCTTGTTTGTGTGTCACATGTTTGGAAGGAAATCCTCTGGCCCCAGTTCTGACCCCTTTCCTGGAAAGTGTTAGATGTTAGCAGGCTCTCTGTGATTCCTTCGACACAGGCTAGTTTACCTCCTTCAGAAGGAGTAACTCTTTGGCTATAGATTCTCTGTGTGTTAGCTGCTAAGTCATGTCCGACTCTTTGCGACCCCGTGGCCTGTCACGGGCCAGGCTCCTCTGTCCACGGGATTCTCCAGGCAAGAATACCGCAGTGGGTTCCCATTTCCTCCTCCAGGGGATCTTCCAGACCCAAGGATCAAAACCACATCTCCCGCTTAGACAGGTCGGTTCTTAAAGGCTGGGCCACCATGGTACTAGGCGACTTCTCCCGCCACTCTCGTTCGTTCTTTTGTATGACTGAGTTTCCTCCCTTGTGAGTGGCATTGTTAGAAACACTGCTCTTCTGGTGTTAGGTCAATTTCCCTTTGCTGATCCCAAGGGCTTAATTTACAGTTTATAGGCATTGAATGAAAATTATTTGCCAGATAAGTAAAATACATAGAAAATGCATGTGTTACTTCCTTTCATTAAAACCTGTTGATACCTTCCTCTACTCTCAGAATTTACCTTTATTCATCAAAGATCATTTAGTGTAAACAACTGAATTATGGTCTGAGGCTTTATTTCTGATGCAAGAAACATGATCTGCCTTTGCCCAAGGCAAGCTGGAAGTTCCCTAAAGCAGCTGATAAGCAGACAATTGGCTGACTAGCTCCAGTTCCTTGCTGCAGCTGGGTGACCTGGAAGGCAGATTTCCTGAGGTTAGGGTTGATCAGTGTTCCCAGCAAGATTGAATCTACTTGTCCAGAATGGGAACAGGCTTAATAACATGGTCGACTGTCTTTTTTCCAGTTCTCTCTCTTCCATCTGTGCTCCTGGGGATACCCAGCAATAGAAAACCTTTATCTTGGAAAACACAAACCTAAGACGAACTGGAGAAGAGAAGGGCAATATTCCTGCCTTGACCCAATGAACACTATGAAAAAGCAAAAGATAAGGCACTGAAAGAGGAGCTCCCCAATAGAGTAGGTGCCCAATATGCTACTGGAGATGAGTGGAGAAAGAACTCCAGAAAGAATGAAGGTGGAGGCAAAGCAAAAACAACACCCAGCTGAGAATGTAACTGGTGATGGAAGCAAGGTCCAACACTGTAAAGAGCAATATTGCATAGGAACCTGGAATGTTAGGTCCATGAATCAAGGCAAATTGGAAATGGTCAAACAGGAGATCAGAGAAGGCAATGGCAACCCACTCCAGTACTCTTGCCTGGAAAATCCCATGGATGGAGGAGCCTGGTAGGCTGCTGTCTATGGGGTCACACAGAGTTGGACACGACTGAAGTGACTTAGCAGCAGCAGCAAACAGGAGATGGCAAGAGTAAGTGTCAACACTGTAGGAATCAGTGAGCTAAAATGGACTGGAGTGGGTGAATTCAACTTAGATGACCATTATATCTACTATTGTGGGCAAGAATCCTTCAGAAGAAATGGAGCAGCCCTCATAGTCAACAAAAGAGTCCAAAATGCAGCATGTGGATACAATCTCAAAAACAACAGAAAGATCTCTGTTCATTTCCACGGCAAGCCATTCAATATCACAGTAATACAAGTCTATGCCCCAACCAGTAATGCTGAAGAAGCTGAAGCTGAACAGTTCTATGAAGACCTACAAGACCTNGTTGCTTCTTTTAGATCAGTGCAGTTCTATTGTGGTGGTGGTTCTTGGTTTGATGTCTGATATTCCCTCCAGTACCTGATAGAGTGATATTCAGATTCTGTTAGCTCAGTAAATACTTCCTGAGTGAATGAATGAATGATCATGGTTCTGGTGTAGCTAACAAAACATTCATATTGTCTGTTAAAATGGAGGCGGTTTACCTTACAGTGATTTTACAAGTATCTGCCTCTGTTAGGCTTGATAAATAAAGAAACCAAATCAACATTCGGCTTTCTGATGCAACTGCAGAATTAATCAGAGAAGATGTCAAAGTAAATCACAAACGCTAAAGAACAGTTTGTACTTCCAAAAAAGAAATTATGCACACTCTTTGGAAGCGAGGTGAACATATATTCAGGCTTTAACAAGGAGTAAAAATTCTTTTGGTAGGAAAAATTGTTAAGTAGGGTCTTCATGACTGGTGATTTAAATCATAAATCACATCCATGTTGCTTGTCAGCCAATCAGATTCCAGATCATACGTGAGATCTTTGGTGATGTTTCTTTCTGATACATTGATTTTCCCCCCACCCCCACCCCTTGTGGACATTGTTAAAACCCACATTCTTGAGCAATTACTGTGCTCTTAGTATCTGTAAGCTTTTAAATTGGGAGTTAAATAAATGAGGGTTCTGTTTAATATTTGCATTGACTTTGCTTTGAGATTTTGAGTTTTTGGTACCTGGTTTTTCTTCAGAAGAAAAGGTGGCATATTGCCATGATTCTTGCAAAGGCATAATATATAATTATAGGTGAATATCTGGAATTGCCACTGAGATATTTCTTGAAAATGTGTTTATGATAATCCCTTATGTTGATAATAGTGCTTTATAGTTTACACAAAGCCCCTTTGTAAGATGTTTTAATCATCACAACAACCCTTTGAGTGGGTAGAATTTTCTGTCTCTGATGACTTTGATCCCTAATTATGAACTCTGGCTGATGATAGTTGCAGCATTAGAGACTGTGAGCTTTTCCAGTTCTGGTGCCTCAGGCAAATTTGCAAGGGAGCCCTGATGTTAACTTTGGCATGTTTCATGCCTGCAAATATTGATTGAGCCAGAAGCCCTAGTTGTAAAATGTCACCAGTGAATGTGCAGCCAGCAAAGGCAAGGGAAAACTCATTACCGCAGCTCATCTGTAACTTCTGGGTCAGGCCACTCACTACCATCTGGTCAAAATGAATGTTTGAAAACTCCTTTTTATTCTGACAAAATGTAATCAGGCGAGGTTAACAGCAGATGATTTCTGAGCACTTTGAATTGGTTAGAGCAATCCGTCCACAATCTTGGGTTTGTGGCATCCCATATGTCTAATCATCTGAAGAGGTATCGGAAAGCTTTAAAATTATGAAATCCCAAAATAAAGGTAGGAAGAAATTTAATTATGTATATACCTCCCTTAACTGTCTTGCATATACTCTTCCCCTCTCATATTGAAAGTGTTTATTTTGAAAAGAAAAGGCAATGGGAGAGGCAGAATGAAATAGGATTACTGTCTTAAAATCTAAAGATTTTTTTTTTAATGCGAGAGTGAGACTAAACCAATTTTCTATTGCTTTAAGGAGAAAGATTATGGACTGGGGAAGAAAATTATAAGTTGAAAGTTTTCTCCTTAATTGAATGAACTCTCTGAGTGATCCGGAGATGGAAAGGGTGCAGTTTAAGGAGAAGGTGAGGTTTCTGGCCACCAAAAGTGTTAGGAAAGCCCCAACCTATACCACAGTGTTTTAAAGGGTCTTCACACCTCAGAAAGATAATCCATTTAGATGAAGGGTTCCTGAAGTCTGGATTGTCTCTAGTGCCTCAGAATTATTGCACAAGATTTTGAATCCAGATGTACACAAGCATTTTCCGTAGAAGGAATCTCAGTCTCTCAAAATCTCTCTGAAAATTGATCAGTCGCTTTCTCTGTTTCTGTCAGCTCTGCTCTTCTCTCTCAGAAATGTGGGAGTTAAAAACACAAATTCAATGGAAAAGTATTACCAGATACGTATTAACTATTTGTTGTCATTGTGTATTTTCTCACTCATTAGATACTAAAAAATGCAGCTGGGTATGGGGTCTGTCAAATATGTTGACATTAAAAATGGGATCCTTATTTTAAAAACTGATAATGGTCAATACCCTTTCCAACCTTGTATTTCTTTGATTTTGAGTCAGGTGTGTCCAAGAGAGATACATGTATTGTCTTCTATGGGCTAAACTGTGATCAGCACTTTAGAAAGACTGGCCTTTATGTGTATACATACATATCTACACAAATCTCTGTGTGAAAGTGGTTGTTGTTCCTAGTTTGTAGATTGAAAAAACTCAAACCTGGAATAAGTAAGTTACTTTCCAGGGCTGCTAAGTAAAGGGACCAGGATCTGAATTTAGGAAAATCTGACTCCAAAATTCCTTCTCCAAACAGGATATCACCACTGCACACAGGTTAGGAGTGACTGATTAGTATGGCAAAGGAGGAAACAAACTATATTGGGAATTAGAAGCCTTATGTTATTACCTACCACAGACAAGGTGCTTAAACACACTGAGCTCAGATTTCCCTATTTCTAGAAAAAGAGGGACAAACTAGATTATCTCTCTCAGCTCAGATTTCTGAGTCTTTCCTATTGTTCGATATTTAGGAAACGACCCTTTGTGCGCCCCCTTGGAAGGCCCATATTCTGAAGATATGTGACCTGCTTGGTGCTAAGTGAAGAATTTCTAGTTTATTATAAAGTTAACAGATTTTCTTTGAGTTTTTCCATTTCCTTAATAAAATTGAACATATTTTTTCTGCCATTAACATCAAAGTACATTTTGTGGAAATTACTCCATTTCTTAGCCAGGTAACTCGGAATATTGAACTACATTTAGATGTTACCCCCACAAATGCACATCTACATTATATCCTAGTTCAAATGTGCTCTTCACATTAATAATTGCACTGTGTGTTTTCATAATTTATCATAATGGTACCATTATTGCTTATTATAGAAGTCCCCTTTCTTCCCCCCCATCCCCAAGTCTAATTGAGGTCGAGACAGACCATAACTGCGATAATATAGATTGCATGCTCAGAGGAAATGGAGTTGGTTTCATAGTGGAGTTTTAATTTAGGATTCGTTCTGGTGAGGTAGCCTCTTCCTATGGTACATTACTTTGAGCCCAATATAACTGCATTTTCCCACAGCCCCTCATTATAGCTACAGCTTCTCATTGCTTTTTAATTAAAAAGAGAGAGAGAAACAGAGGAAGAGAGAGAGGGGGAAAAATGAAACCTAAAGCTTTAGGTTGGATATTGTCTGGGTATGCAGGGAGTATTCTAGGCAGATTGTTTATTTAATTTTTTAATGCTTTCAAATCTTTCATGGAGATGTCTTGATTTTTATTTCTAGTCAGATGGGTATATATATATATCTCATCCATCATACACAAACACACAAGGCTTCAAGATTTTTGGAAAGTTAAAAATATATATTTATATATGCATACACACACACACACACACACACACAATATATATGTAATATGTATTCTTGGAGCTTCCTATTGGCTTTGAGCATGTGGGAACCCTTTGTGTAGCCTAGAAAGGATACCAGCTGTATCCTGTAGTTGGCTGGTGGCAAACGCTTAGTGAGCATTTATTCCACTCACCACCTATTGGGAGTCAGGCAGGGAATTGTCGAAGACTGTAAAAATCCTTAAAGGCTGATGTTCTAGTACATCAGAAGTTAGAAGTTAATCATTTTTTTTTGCTGTGGGCAGCAGCAGCCGAGAAATGACTTTATTAAGAACAGTTTCTTTTGTCATTCCTTCATCTTGAGGGATTCCAAACAAATTAATCTCCAAAGATGACTGGTAAGAATGGCTTAATCCTCTTGGGATTGGTTGTGTGAGACACAAGGAGACCTCAAGCCTGAGCTGCTGACCTCTCTCTGACAGGCTGTGAGTGTTCTGTTTCCTTTCTGGATCCAGAGCCCTTGGCTCTTCCATAGTGAAATCAGTTTGAAGGCTCCTCGGTTCTTCCCTGCCTGCATATTCTTGCTTTGTTTTATGCAACTGAGCACTCCCTCAGTGGTGAATATGGGTAAATATAATCTAGAAGTTTATTTCTGGGTCAGGATGTTGTTAGCCTCATAGGTTTTAATGAGTGATCTTTCGTAAATAGGACTTCAGCTTTGTATGAGTGCCTATTTCATTCAGTGTTGCCAGAAAGCCAATTTTATTTTGATATTATCAGGGAACAGGAGCCCCTCAGATGAAAATTCCTTAGACCTGGGATGTCAGTAAGGTAGCCACTAGCTGCATATGTCTGTTGGGCACTGAAATGGGGCACTGAATAGGTCTGTGTTGAGATGCATCTCGAGTGTAAAATACATCCACCAAATTCCTAGTATTAAAAAAAAAAAGTGAACTACATCATGAGTAATTTTTTATACTCATTGCATGTTAAAATGATAATATTTTGGATATATTGGATTAGATAAAATTAATTTTGTGTATTTCTTTTTACTTTTTAAAGTTCGGCAGCTAAAAAATTTTAAATTACATCTTTGGCTTACAGTGTATTTTGACTGACTGCTGTGGCCTAGACTTCTAAGCCCCTTGAGAGCAAAGCAGTGTTTGTCTTATTTTCACATGTGTCCCTAGTCCCCAGCACAGTGGCTTACATGGAGTTGGCGTTTACTATATCTTTGTTAAAGAAATGAATTTTTAACCTTTTTACTTAGAGTGGTCAGATTTCAGAAATGAATAGAAATTTCTCTATTTGGAGGGTTATTAGTATCTGAAAAAGAGAGAATTGAGAGTTGAGAAGAGAAGGACAGAAATTCTTAAAATTTTGCCTTGGGAGAGAAAAATGCTGAAATAAAACATATCCAGGCCTTTGAACAACTTATCCATCTGCTGGAGGGTGGGATGGGAAGCTGGTGTGTTGGTGAAGGAGCCATGTTGAACTATCCCGGTGGGTTTCCCTGTGTTTTTTCTGTCGTAGAGTTGTCCTCCATGAGAGGAGGTAAAGCTGAATACCCTGTGTGAAGAGGAAGGAAATGGGAGATGCAGTGGGCAAACCTAAAGGTTGCCCTCTTAGGAACGTGCTTAAAACTCTTCATGAAGATTAGCAGCTATTCTTGTCTCCAAAATTCATTCTCGCGGGCTATCCCAGGTCCCCATTTAGACATTACCCTAGTGGAAGCCTGGGACTGGTACTAGGCCAGGCCGATGACTCGAGGATCCTTCAAGCTTTGGAATTCTTTAATAAGTTATTTGTTGAATGAATGGCCTAGCAAATGCTACTTTAACTTGGCTGAGGTCTTGTATGACTTAGGTTCATGGGTATTTGTTCTAGCCTGAAAGTCCCTCAAATCTGTCTCAGTTAGAGTTCTGGAATCATGGAAATTGGCAAACTTGGCAGAGATCGGTTTCAACTTTTAGAAGGCACTGGGTTGTCTTTACAAGAGTTTATTAAAGGATCTCAGGCATCCTGTCTCCCTGCTTATAAAATAGAACTGTTAATTACTTCTCGTCCCCAGAGATGGGGTGAAGATGAAAAGGAGTGCTTTAAGTTCTGCAGAAGGAAAGTGCTATTTCATTGGAAATTATTATTATCAGTGGTAAAAATGAAACTCCTCCCTGACCTCTGAAACGTTTGTTTTACAGAAGTGGATTAGATGTGTTCAAAAGAGCCATTGCCAGTATTCTTTTTTGCATTTTTTAACTGTGGCTGAATTTAGCTTTCCCCTTTAACTGTGGTCCACTGCCTTTTCTCTCTGCTCTGAGATAAACAATCCAGAAATCTCCTCTCCGTGGAGAACTATGGAGTTCATGCTTTGACTTGGCTGCTGCAAGAGGCTCACACTAATCAGAACCACAGCAGGGCTTATTTTATGAGCCCAAAAGAATTAGTGCTCCCAGGAGGGCTGAAGTTCCTTACCTGCTGGGGAGCTACAGATTTCCAGTTTAGAGCCTGCCCTCCTTTCAGAGCTAACTACCTCCTTCTCCTTCTCACATGAAAACCACCACCTCCTTTTCCTTGTACTCTGTGGTTACTGCCATGTTGATTTCCTTTTTCTTCTCCTCCTTTTAAAAATGTCGACGGGTAATAATGGCAGCAATTTTGGTAATTTTTATATTTATGGAAATAGAGTGCGATCATATGAAATTATAATCTATCCCAAGGAGACTCAGGAGCAGAGCGAAAAATAGCAGGTGGTACCCCACAAACCAAATTGTCTAATGTGAGTTTTCTAAGCGGTGTCATATGCTGAGACTTACTGAAGCACCTGGTATGTGGACCCAGCAGGGTACTTGAATATAGAGGGGAATGACTTTGCACCACTGGGGTGGCGGAGTTCAGTAACACTGTGGCTTATAAGTCACAAGATGAGATATGTAACATGTAGAAGAGAAATTTGTCTGTTATCACCAAACAACTTAGCAGGATGGCAGTGAATGCAGCATTTTCTTCACTTTGCTAATAACATACCACATTGCACCTAGCACACTGTTGGTGTGTGCAGTTAGTATAACAGATAAAGAAAAGCTCATTGAAGAGTCTAACACAAGTGTTTTGTGTTGTGGAAGACACAATCATTTGATGAATTAACTCACAGAAATAATTTTATATGCTTCCCAGGTGGCTCAGTGGTAAAGAATCCACCTGCCAAGCAGGAGACCTGGGTTCGATCCCTGGGTTGGGAAGATTTCCTGGAGAAGGAAACGGCAACCCTGTTCAGTATTCTTGCCTGGGAAGTCCCATGGACAGAGGAGCCTGGCAGGCTACAGTCCATGGGGTTTCAAAAGAGTCTTACATGACTTAGAAACTAAATAACAAAAATAATTTTAATTTGTCTAGTACTGTTATATGAATAATTTGGAGTTCTTTCACTCATGTTTGCAGCCATTTGGTACAAACTTCCAGTTATGAGATAAATAAGTTCTTGGAATCTAATGTATAAGAGTGACTATAGTTAATAATACTGTATTATGTACTTGAAAGTTACAAAGATCTTAAATGTCCTTACCATCAGGGGTGGGGGAAAATGTAATTACGTGAGGTGATGGAGTTGTTAACTCACCTTATTGTGCTATTATTCGCAATATGTGTGTGAATCACATCATGTTGTCATGTGTACACTTTAAACTTGCACAGTGATTAAGTTTTTAATGTCAGTTTATATTAACTGACATAATGTCAGTTATATCTCAATAAAGCTGAAAAAAATGGTTCAGATACACAAAGAAACTTTTTTTTTTTTTTAAGTACACAGGGAGAAAAGGATTGTAATCTCCATTTTCAGATGCAAAAACTAAAGGTTTGAGACCTTAAACGAGGTGCCCGAAGCTGCACAGTAGCGCTCGGAGCTGAAGGAGGCATGGGGCTGTTGGGTACCTACTGCAGTGCTCTTCCTCCTCGGTTCTGAAGCCACTGAGTTCAGAAGTGCTCTGGTTTAGTCCAACGGAATGGCAAGCAGTTGTAAAAACTGCTGTTTTGT
This sequence comes from Neotragus pygmaeus, assembly GCA_006410875.1. Taxonomy (NCBI): domain Eukaryota; kingdom Metazoa; phylum Chordata; class Mammalia; order Artiodactyla; family Bovidae; genus Neotragus; species Neotragus pygmaeus. The sequence goes on from SJYV01011725.1 coordinate 512,071, forward strand.
GACCGTGGGTAATCATTGACCTTTGGCCTTAACTGTACTCGCCTGTAAAGTAGGAATTTAAAGTGTTGTAGACCCTTGGAAGTTATGTATGTAGTATTCTTTGTTTGAGCTGCTTGTGAGTGACTATAATCTGTCTCAGACCTGAATTAAAACCATGTGCTAAGAGATTGGTGCTAGAGACTGAATCCTAACTATTCAGTTTAGTTCAGTTCAGTCACTCAGTCATGTCCAACTCTTTGCGACCCCATGAATTGCAGCACGCCAGGCCTCCCTGTCCATCACCAACTCCCGAAGTTCACTCAAACTCACATCCATCAAGTTGGTGATGCCATCCAGCCATCTCATCCTCGGTCGTCCCCTTCTCCTCCTGCCCCCAATCCCTCCCAGCATCAGAGTCTTTTCCAATGAGTCATCTCTTCTCATGAGGTGGCCAAAGTACTAGAGTTTCAGCTTTAGCATCATTCCTTCCAAAGAACACCCAGGACCAATCTCCTAGCTATTACATTGAGCTTAATTAGCTCAAAGTGACTTTGTTCCCTGTGGTTTCTGTATAAACGAGAACTTTTGTGTCTTTGTGTCTTGAAAAAACTGTAACAAATAAAAGCCAACTGTCTTGTAGGTCGGAAAAGGCAATGACACCCCACTCCAGTACTCTTGCCTGGAAATCCCATGGATAGAGGAGCCTGGTGGGCTGCAGTCAATGGGGTTGCTAAGAGTCGGACATGACTGGGCGACGTCACTTTTCACTTTTCACTTCCATGCATTGGAGAAGGAAATGGCAACCCACTCCAGTGTTCTCGCCTGGAGAATCCCAGGGAAGGGGGAGCCTGTTGGGCTGCCGTCTATGGGGTCGCACAGAGTCGGACACAACTGAAGTGACTTAGCAGCAGCAGCATCTTGTAGGTGACTGTAATCCTGTATGTATAGAATCACTAAGGGCCTAAAAAATAACGACTTAGAGCTTTACTTCCTTCTGTGGTAGAAATTGTGCACTGTGGTGCTTTTCGGTTGGGGATTTTTTGCACACTTTTGGAATACTTGGTGTGTACTCCCTTCTACGTATTTTCCAGCTCTGAAATCCTGTGTTTCTTTTTTGTCTTTCTTAGCCCAACAGGGGCACAAAACGTCCCCGGGATGATGAAGAGGAAGAGCTGAAAATGCGTCGGAGACAAGCTGGTACTCGAGAGCGTGGCCGCTATCGGGAGGAGGAGATGACTGTGGTGGAAGAAGCAGATGATGACAAAAAACGGCTGCTTCAAATTATCGACAGAGAGGGTGAGGAGGAAGAGGAAGAGGTAAGGTGGCAGAGATGGGCTGGGGGCTGAGATGCTCAGCCTTGATGCAGTATCTGTAGAGCGTAATTTGGGATTAAATGCTTAGTTTCTCTGAGCTTCCCAGCTTAATCTGTAAAATGGGGTTAAGAATATTCATTTCACAGTGTTGATATGAAGGTTAAGTGGAGTTTGGAAGGCATTTTGCAAAGTGTGAAGAACATTGCAGATCGAGTTTTTAAATTATTCTGGATTAGATAACAGAGGCCCAAACACTGAACTGTGGGGCTATTGGTATGGACTGAGGAGGATCACGGTGGTTTCCTAGCCGGTACTGAGGGCACATAGAAGGCATTCATTTTTAAGCACAGTCAATAGTCTTTGAAAGAGGAATAGAATTTTATCAAACAAGTGGAAGAAGGGCCTTTCAGGCAGTTAAAACAGCTTTACCAAAGCAACAAAGTTGAAGAAATTACAGGAGGAGGTAAGGGATTGGGTGTTTACATGTGATTGAAAAAATGCTGTTTAGGGAAAGAGCTGGCCAAGCCTTTCTATTTGCTGTTCCTCAGGTGGCCTCAGAGCCTTTGCACTCGCTGCTGCCTCTGAACCTTTTCTCTTCTGTGCCCTCTTGAGAGTAATCATTCTCTTACTCTCCCACCACTTTATTCTGCATACTGTCTTCACAGCTCTTGCCATGATCTGAAATTCCTATTTGTTACTTTGCTCATTTGTTGTCCTCTCCCCAACCTCCTCTGAAAACGGGGACTGGCTGGGTTTTGTTCACAGCTGTATCTCTAGCATTCCGAGCAATGCCTAGCTCTTAGTATAAGCCCATAACTAATATTTATTGAATGAATAAATGAATGAAGCTGAAAAGAATAGAGGTAAAATATCAGCAATTAAAAATCAAATGACCTTGCCTTTGTGTCTTTTGAAATCCTGAAGTGTTAACTTGTATATTATTTCACCCTGGCATTTTGTTCAATATGAATTATGGAAATAGATTAAGAGCCAGCTGTTTTTTGGTTCCTTCAAAGACACGATGCTAAGTTTGGACTTAAAAAAATGAAGCTGGAGTGTGAATCTGAGAAGAAAAAAAAAATTGATTCGTAGTCTGGAAAAGGTCTTTACTGTGTTATGACAGTAGCCCTCTCCCCATTAGGATTTGTACCAGTGCTAATTTGGGGGTCTGCCCCTAAAAGGTGGTGACACTTTGGAAACTTGTGGTGGGAGACAGCCCTGAATTTCCTCTCTGAGGACAGCAGTCCTGCCAGCCTTAGACAAACAGTGTGTGTAGCACATCTTCCCTTTCGCCCTCCCTCCTCACTAGCTTCTGCTCAATCTGTTGGCCCTGCAGCAGCAGTTAATTGGCAGGTATAATTCCCGTGTTGGGCACTGCTGGTACTGGGGGATTAGGCTAGTAGCTGTCATGGGTAAATGGTTTCTAGCCTGGGAGACAGAAATGCAGTGTGGGACCAGCGCTTCCGTGAAGGGACAGGGAAAGAGAGATCGCTTTGTAAAAATGACACATGGAAGGCTGCAAGTCCAAGAGTTATTTTCTCTCTGCCACCGAAGTCCCATTTGATGAAAAACAAGTGATGTTTGCCCCTGTAAAGTCACGTGAACTTGTAAAATATGATTGTCCTTTTTGTGCTACATCACCAGCATTCATCTTTCTGAAGTCTCCCTCTGGTTTCTGACGTTGAGCTATTGGAGATACTGCTGTGGCCGATGACTAAGACTGATAATTCAGTTTTCCCCCAGTGTTGGAGACAGATTAAAGGAGGGAAGGCCAAACCCTGGAGAGGCTAAGACTTTGGGAATCCTATGAGAATTGTGTTATTAACACTAATAAAGTTTTCTTCTGCAGGGTGGGCAGGATGTTAGCTAAGGGAAAGAAGAGCCATGGGTATTGAAGGTGCTTAAAAGTGATTTAACCCTTTCCTAGAAATTTAAATTATTTTTTAGTTAAATCACAGTGATAAGTTGGGTACATGAACAGTTATGCTGAGTTACAGTAAGGGCCTCCCAGGTTGTTCAATGATAAAGCATTCACCTGCAAAGCGGGTGACCCAGGTTTGATCCCTGGGTCAGGAAGATCCCCTGGAGAAGGAAATGGCAACCCACTTCAGTATTCTCGCCTGGGAAATCCCAGGGATAGAGAAACCTGGCGGGCTACAGTCCCTGGGGTCACCAAAGAGTCAGAAATGACTTAGCGACTAACCAAGCTACAATGAGTTGCAGTAATAGCATTAATATAGTGTCATGTAGTTTATAAAACAGATTCATGTGCTTCATGTCTTTAGGTCATCTCTGTGACCTTGAAAGATACAGGTAATAGTTTTCCCCTCTCTGCTTGCCTTCCTTCCTTCCTTCAACAGATCATCACTGGATGCCTCCTGTATGCCAGGCCCTATCCTGGGCACTGGAGAGTCAACAGTGAACAAGCAGACACAGGCCACCAACGGGGATTTGGGGTTGGTGAGATTACTGGGCCAAATCCTGCCAGACCATCCTTATATAGGTCATGTGAACAATTTGGAATTTTATTTGAAATGCAAGTGGATGAACTCGCATATGAGGTAGAATCAATGAGACTTGGTGAGGGTTTGAAGATAATAAATTCAGCAAAGTAACATTGCTACATGGGTAGTAAGTAGTGAAGCTACAGCTCTGAGTCCTGACTGGGCCAGAGCACTGACTTCAGTTTTTACCAAGGCAGGGAACTTCTCTTTAAGGCCATAGACACTGGGGAGCAGGTTGTGGGTGGGGAGGGTGGTTCCAACAGAGTACCTCAGGGTCCAGTAGTCATTGATTAAAAATCTAAGAAATGTCTCATGCCCAAATGAATGTTACAGGTATCTCCCACTTAACCTCAATATGTTAGAGTCTAAATTTAATAAAATAATAGCTAACATTTTTGGGAACTTAAAAGAATTAGGAGATGATTCAGTGCTTTCCTTTTGGATCTATTTCTGGTTCTCTTAATGGCAGTTTCTTTCAGTGTGAGTTATGGTCAGTGATTACAAAGCTGTGAAGCTAGGGGTTGGGAGAGTGTTAGAGAAGCAGAGTGAACTGCAGCACATTCAACTGGGAAATAAACTGAAGAAAAAGCATTTCTGAAATTTTAGTGTAGTTTTTTTTTTGGAGGAAATGACTCGGTTTTCAAAAACTCATTTTATTTGCCTTTGTAGGTATTATTCCAGTATATGAGAAGTGAGAAAACTGTGGCCTGCTGGGGTTCTTTTATGCTTACTCTGAGCGAGGTTACTAAATTCTGGTTGCTACATCAGGATTCCAGGTCCCTGTTTGATTCCCTTCTCAGCAGCTAGGATGGGCTAGACACAGTAACGTATAGGAAATGTAATATAATGTATAAGAAACACAAAGCAGTGACTGTTGCCGCTTAGCAACCATTCCTATCTTGTGTGCATATGTGTGTGCTTAGTCACTCAGTCATGACCGACTCTTTGTGACACCATGGATGGTAGCCCATCAGGCTCCTGTCTCCATGGGGCTTCTCCAGGCAAGAATACTGAAGGGGGTTGCCATTTCCTCCTCCAGGGGATCTTCCCAACCCAGGGATTGAACCCAGGTCTCCCACATTGCAGGCAGGTATACAAAAATAGGGTCTAAGTTGAATTTGATGTGTGGATCACAGTTTGCTGACACCTGGTGTGGGGAAAAGATTGAGGGCCACTGTCACTGACTCAGGGTTTGACCTTGAACCAGTTCTTTTAAACCTCTGAAGGTTATCTTACTTGTATGAAAGAAGAGAATGACGAGATAAATATTAGGTAATATTCATTTACTATTGTTGCTTACTCCAAGGCCATACAGTATGTTCAAGATGTATTTGTTGAATGAGTGAATCTTTAGCACCTTAAGTTGAACTTCCTGGGCTAAATGTGAGACACACAGAGTAATGATACTAAGTAGCACATGATGTAGACCCTTAATCCTCCTCCTAATGGGGGGTGGAGGGGAGTATGTGTGTATTGTACACTTAATCCAGAAAGGTGAGTGGCAGAGTGCCATAGTAAAAAAGCCACGGGAAGGAAGTAGTGATTAGTGAATAAGAAACCATCCCTTTGGACTGAAATTGTCTCTTTACCCCAGGAGGAACCATTGGATGAAAGCTCAGTGAAGAAAATGATCCTGACATTTGAGAAAAGATCATACAAAAACCAAGAGTTGCGGATCAAGTTTCCAGACAATCCAGAGAAGTAAGACTCCGTTTTGCTGCTTTTTGCCTCTTCTCCTCTGAGATATTTTGATTGCTATTTTGTTTTTCTCTTTGAGTGTTTTGCCTGCTTTGGTTTCTGTGCTTTGGATCGGGAGTCCCAGGATGACTCTCATGTTTGGGAAATCACTAGAAGTTCTCTCGGGACTCAGAATCAGTGGTACTCTTGGGTACGCAGTAGGATCGGCAAGGGGAAAAGACACATCAGGCAGTTTGGAGACATTCTTATACAGGCTTCCTGTGTTTTCTCCCACCCCCTGGGAGGGGTCAGCAGACAGGCTCCTTCTTCCAGCAATGCAATACATCATCGTGTGTGCCCTGTTTCTATTAGGGAAGCCCATGTGGGACTGAGACCAAGATATTTATTGAAGACAGACCATGGCATTCTCTGTCAGCAACAACTACTAAAATTGCAGACTCACAGACGGAAAGCAGATGTTCAGTGCCCCAGATGGGCAAAGCAACCTTATCACTTAGGAACTGTTTCAAAAGCCAGGTTCCCAGATGCCAGCCTAGGACCTGTTTACTGTTTTTTGCAATTCTCTTCAAGGCCCCTGGAAAACTGACCATGGCTGCCAGTAGCGGTAGCTTTACTACTGAGAAAACGTCAAAGGCTTTGGGGTTAGACCAATATGGGTGTGACTCCCACATGACCTTCAGTGAGGCAGGTCTACTTTCTTAGCCGCAGGTGTCTCATCCATATAAAGAAATAGTACCTCCTTCACAGGGTTGTTGTGAGAAATAAGTGAGAATAATGACAAGGGTTTAGCTCAGTATCCGGCACATAGTAAGTGCTCATGAAATGGCAGTTATCTGATTGCTCCTCAGTGCACTATGAAGTGCTGTTGTGAAGACTCTGATAACTTTCAATCCGTTTTGAATCCTACGTAAGTATATGTTCATATTTATACAGATTTTAATATCCTAAATCTCTCTTTCTCTCCCTTCCTCCCTTCCAGGACATATACTTTTAATGAATCTTAATGTTGTCCCTAGGCAATGAGGAGTTGGGAGACGGCAGTGGCACCCCACTCCAGTACTCTTGCCTGGAAAATCCCATGGACGGAGGAGCCTGCCAGGCTGCNCCTTTCAGTGTTGTTGAGAGGATTAAAGGAGTTCATATGAGTGCTAAGCAATTTCTGATACTTAGTAGGTATTTAGTAAATGTTGCTTTTAACTGAAGCTGCATCATGACTTTCAAAACCTTTCTGTACTTTGTCTTTGTTAGCAGATTCGGAACTGCTTTAGTGGAAAAGGTTTTTGATGTGTCTGTGGTCATGGTCATGGTCATGTTCATTAAAGCAAATTCTCTTCCAGTAGTTGTTCTGTTTGAATCCAGATTTCCGAAGGTAAGAGACAAATGTAGTTAGTCTGCTTGAGTGATATTCATGGGAGATCTGCTGCTGCTTCATGTTATTTTCATCTTTCTGGTAATCTCTCTCCTGAGAGCATGTCTGACTAGGTTCTTTCCTGCCTGATAATTCTCATAGAAATAAATCAGTGAATAATTTTAACTCAGGCTTCTTGAAGGGTGATCTTAAGCCTTTTCTGATACTTCGTGTAATGTTAGTCTGGAGAATCTCTCTGTCAGTATCTGGATTGATGAGACTGTTCCCCAGGTTTCACGGGGTGGTTCTGGGTGGTACAAGAACCCCAGTCAGTTAGCTTATTTGGGGTGAGCTCGATATGGGTCTCATGAATTCATTTGAGAAGCATGGCTATGAGTGCTTATCAGGCACTGTGCTCAACCTCCAGGAACCGCAGGCTGCAGTGATGCTCAAACAGCATCCGTCAGTAAACATAGTGGATATCTAACATAAGTCCTATTTAGGATACTGGACTTCAGGATACCTATTTAAGGTAACTGGCCCTCCCAGAGTTAGCAACCAAGAGTTCTAATTGTGACTTCACATTTCAGCTTAACTATAGAAGGGTAGATTTTCAGAATCCAAACGGACTTTAGAGATGACTTCGTCCAGAGCCTTATTTGTTTAGTTAGTAATATGTCTGAGGTCCAGGTGTTGAACCACTGGCTGTTGCGGTGGAGGCTGGCACTCCAGGCCCCTGGTTTCCAGGCCAGTATCCTTTTCCGGTGCACCCTGAGTCTTTCCCTGGACGATTCACTACATCCCTGACAGAGTTGCAGTGTCACCCATTACCTTGTGTGTTGATACAGCCATCACCTGTTTTGTTTCTGGAAGCACAACTCTGATTTCTTTGTTCTGTCCCTGCCAACTCAAAATAATAGTGGCAGCTTTCTGAAGATACTGACATTTTGCTGATTCACCAGCCTGGTTCCTGCTGGGGAGAAGACTGACACATGAAGTGTGCTCGACATGGCATACTTGGGAAAGGCAAAGGCACAGATGTTCCAAGTTGTTAAGTTCTGGTCTTTAAAAAGGGAAAAAAAAAAAACCAAGTCCCCCTGTAATAACTTTGACAGACTGCCATTTCCCTCCTGTTTTCTCAAAGCTAAACTGTTTTTTCCCCTCTTGATGCTAGCCTTCACCCTGCTGCCCTAATGATATTTTTTAAAATCTGATTTTTTTAATTACATCCTACATCAAATTTAAAGTGCACTTGAAATTTTAAAAATTACCTAATTTTAATCAGATGCAGCAACTAGGGTAAATGTCATCCTCCTCCTAGTACCATTTTTCTTGAGCGTGGTTTCAGGGAAGGGTCAGCCCTCTTGACTTGCATCTAACACAGTCTCAATCTGTTGGAGCGCTGATCTCCCAGTGGCTTTGCACTCTGTTTCTTGTCTTATCTGTGATCTATAATGGAAATTTTTCTTCAGGAAACGGTTGTTAACAATTTACTGTTGTACAGCTGTAACTGCCCAAAACACCTTACCATGAATAAACAATTTCGTGGCAGTCATGACTTAAATTTTTAATCTTTTTTAACTCTTCATTTATCAACCACAGCCATACACAGCTGGTTATGTTCCCAGCAAGCACAGGTCATTTTTGCTTTGTCCTTTTCTGCGAAAACATAAACTATAGGGGTTTTAATTGGATCAGAGGCTGGTCTTTTGTAACCTTAAGAGGCAGAGGATGTGAGAAAACAGCTTGTGCCTCGTCCTTTCAACCGTGAGAAGCCGCTTCAGAGTTTATTCTGGCGCTCTGCATCACTGCTGCTGGGGAGGGCTTGTCAGCGCTTCTGGGCCTCATCTCCCCGCCTTGAGAGGCTGGAGCTCAGCCGTCAGTTGGCTGCGGAGAGGAATTCTGGTCTGTGAGGAGCACCTCTGGGGGTGCGGGGGAGAGGGAGGGCACACCCCTCACGCAGCGTTGAAGAGTCACTCTGAATGCATTAGGAGGGAACACGAGGTGGGATCCAACAGCTGCTGCCTTTCAGAAATCGGGCTTTTAAAAACAAATTTTCCTTTAAAGTAAATCATTTAAACATGTTTAGAGCCCTTTTTGGTGAACGTTTTGGAGTGTTTCTACAGAAAAATGAAATCAAAGGTACATTTAAAGATATCAATATTTTTTAATGTAGTGCTAAACAATCAGTTCTGTGGCCCAGGTTTACTCAGTGTGCCTAAAGGTACAAGGAGGACTAAAACAAGAGGAAGACAGAACCCCAGATGATGGCTACCTCTGCTGCTGTCACCAAAAGAAAAAACAAATATCTGGGCGCGAAATCCATAAATATCTGATTTTTGCATGTCATCTGGTGTGTTCTCAACTTGAGGGACGAGTCAATGGAATCCTTTCTAAAGTCCTGTGGCAGATCATGGCATTTACTGGGTTCCTTCTTTGTATGATAAGCCCTGTTGGGTGCTGTTAGGGTGGCAAGAAATAATAACTCCAGTTGATAGCAAAAACACTCACCTTACTGTGTGGTAAGTATCCTTGGAGTGTTTTACACAGAAAATAACCACTGGAGTTCTGAGAAAACACATAGTCTCTGGCTTGGCAGTGATTAGGGAACTGGGCGTTGGAGATGCATAAGCTTTTGATAGATTAGGGATTAGGATGCATTTCAAGTGTATTTTTACAGTGTCTACCTTGGCAATGGAGATTGCCATTCCTCACGTGCTGGGAGCTGATGTGCCCATGTAGTCACCTCAGACTTACAGGAATATCAGGTCCATGGCTTTATTTATTTTTAGAGTCATGACAACTGCCCCCATCTAAATACCCTCTTCTTTAATTTAAAAACTATTGAGTAACCTAAACCAAAAAAATAATTTTTTTTTCAAATCTGCTTTCTCTCCACCCATTTGTGATTCAGAAAAATGAGGTCTCGTTGTACTTCTGCGTGAGATTCTCAGGTGGTGCTAGTGGTTAAGAACCCACTTGCCAATGGAGAAGACATAGAGATGTGGGTTCCATCCTTGAATCAGGAAGATCCCCTGGAGGAGCGCATGGCAACCCACTCTAGTATTCTTGCCTGGAGAATATCACCGACAGAGGAGCCTGGCAGGCTACGGCCCATGAGGTCACAAAGAGTCGGACACGACTGCAGCCACGTAGCACTCGGCACACATTGTACTATTGACTCAGGGCGTCAGGACGGTGGGTTATGTGCTCCTGCGCAGGAAGCGGGGTTTCGTTTTGTTAGTTGCAGAGTGGATTATTAGTTCTGGTGGGGCAGTGCCACTTTGTCTGAAATAGGGAGTGGTCATTAGCACTATTCTTTTCTAAGTTATGGCTTAGTTTTCTCAGACCCTAGTAAGCCAGGAAAACTTGTGTGAAGTTGTCTTGTTGGATTTTGTGAAAAATTGCTGTGGGAACTGGAAAATAAAGAGCAGGTGGGTTTTTTTGTTTTTTGTTTTCTTTTATAAAGACCAGCAGGGATTGTTGAACTTGAGCAATCTGAGTCTGTGACATAGCATATTATCCCAGAGGGTGTGTACAAGGAGTGCCTCGTGTTTGAGCCCCCATGATGATGAGCAGGAATAGGGCTGGGAAGGGTTTGTGCCTCCTCAGGACTTTCTTCTAGTTGGACTAGAAGGGGGTTGGTTATTGCTCCAGTACTATCCTGCAAGCAGTGTCTAAAAAGACTTCTGTATGTCAAGCTGTTGTTTTGCTGAGAGCTGTTCTCATCTTGATATTTCTAGAATCAAAATTACATGGAAAAGAATTTACTTCTTTTTCTCATTGATAGTCCAACTTCCGTGATAATCTGTACTGATAAACCGAACACTCATTTTTTGGAGCTGTTTCAATACACTCTGAAATAAATCAGATTAGATGAAAAGTACCAAAATGGCGGTCTAGGAAAAGCATCTCTTAATGTAACTTTTGATCTTGCTTATGAGTTTTAGGTGAATTCCATGTCTTTGGAAGGTTCGGGGGGTTGTGGCCTGCTTGGTGCTGTGGTAGTGCCCACTAACATTTATTGGGTACCTAGTAAATGTAGAATGAGAGCATTTCCCCCACTCGTGTTATTTTGATTAAGGATTAGGATAAAATTAAGGGTCTAGATTCATTCTAGGTGGTTCTCTTTCACCTGCTAGAAAAAGAGGAAAAGACCATTTTGTCTGTTTAGAAATTCATCTGCATTAACTGAGCTATATCTAAGCATTGTCCTAGGAATAAAATTTTTAAAAGACTTAAAAACCCACCCAGATTTGTTCCATTAAATCAGTTATATACTGTAACTCTAGACTGGTCATTTTTCTTAAGACACGTTTTTGAAATGACTTTTTTTTTTTAAAGCCATCTGCTTAATATATTTTATTCCTCTTTATCTTCTTAAAAAAAATAATTTTGTTCCTATGGCCATATTTCATTGGAGATTAATGAAATTATGCTCTGTTTCTGTCCTAAGACTCTCTGTGAGATCAGGCCAAAAACAAGTATCTAGAATCAAAAAATAAAAGCCAACACCCCTCTTTTTGTAAAAAGCCATTGGATTGTGGACCATTTTGTGCCCAGCTGGTCTTTTCTACTTCACTTCTTATTATACTAGCTTATTGCCCCCCTAGTGGGCAGGTGCTGAGGGAATGAATGGGGTGGCCTTTCTACCTGACTTGGCAGAATAGGCTGTCACAAACTGTATTTTAGTAATTCACAGAGAGATAGGCTCTCTGTTTTCCTATTACACTTGGATGGAAGAGCCTTTTACCTTGTGAAATGAAATTGTAACTACAGTGGAAAAACCTATCACCCATGCCCAGAGTCAGCTTGTGAAAAAATGCTGGCTGGGTGGCAGACCATGCTGAATTTTCTCATCAAGATTGAGAGTTCGTCTGTCTGTCTTTAGTTTTGCTGCTTCTTCTTCTTTCTGGTCCTCAAATGACCTCCATCTTCTGGGTCATATTATATTACTCAGGAGTCGATTACAATTATGGATTCATTTACTGCCTTGCTGAAATGCTATTTGGTGAAAGTTGAGAATTTACATAAAATCAGTTAGTGCTAGAATTGCTGAGTTGTTTGCCAGATCTGATAGCTGGTAACTTGTTTCTTGTTTGATTTCTCAACTGAGGCCGGAATGTAGACAAGGAGATATCCACTGGACCATTATAAGAAATAGCTGCTCTTGATAAGAGTTAGACATTTATTCTGTTCCTTTATAAAACCACCACCATTATCAAATTTTCTTTTCCTTTTTTCTCCAGGTTTACTATGACCCATTTGTGAGCATGGTATAAGAATAATCAAAGAAAAATATGATACCTGCCTGTCCCATAAAACCTTAGAGGCCAAAAAAGGACTTGATCAATCTGAGTTTCTGTGGCATAGCTGAAATATAAAATTAGATTTTCAACCTAATGTAACCCAAAAAAGGGAGGATTGTGTTGTTGTTAGCTTAAATTTTATATTTTAGAAGTTTTAGAAAAAATGAAGGCAATAGTGAAGGTGTGACCATTCTGTGGGAAGACTAACAACGTTTATTATAGTGCTTTCTTGTTTTCTCAATACTTTGATTTAATTGCCCTTTGACTTTCATGATGTCATTTATTCCTTATAGTTACTGGGTGAGATAGGCTGGGCAGAGATCATTACCACCTTATTCAGATGAGGCAAATAAGCTATATGGAAATAAAGAAGCTTGAGCAAGATTCCATAGTATTAATAATTTGGTGATAGTTTGGTTCACTAAAGATAGGAAGCAAAGATAAATGTGATATGGCCCCATCCTTGAGTTTGCTGTGACTCTTTGTCTGTTTTTTCACATATATCCCACATATTTCTTGAGGTTAATGTTTAATTAATAATCATCACGTATCAGGTTAGTAAGTACTTAGTGGGGCATGATGTTGGGAATGTAAGGATAGTAGCTATTGCATGCCTGGTTCACATCCTTGTCCTAGAGACATTTGACTCCACCGTGGGTGGATGGACAGATGGATGAAATGTCTTCATGCTTATTAAATAAACAGATGGATAAATAATATTTTTACATCTCACATGTAAAAACTGTTCAAGAGAATCAGTATGGGAGCTTTTTAGATGAGGAGAATGACGGGGGTGTTGTCAGCATTTTGTCCTTTTTTCCTGGAACTTTAATAATTTATGATGGAAATAAATGACAGTCCTTTTCTCTGTTATTATAGTAGGGTCATTAGCTAGAATTTAGTTGTAGTTAAAGCTGGTGTATATTCCCCTCTGCATTAATATGAAGAGTAGTGGCAGCGATACTGTTTTTGGAATCATGTGAACCTAACATTCTCCCTTACTGTTGCAGTGACCTTTAGGTTAGTTACTTAACCACTCTGAGCTTTCACTTTCCTGTCTGTAAAATAGGGATCATGCCATTGTGAGAATTCAGCAGCACAGTGCTTGGCATAATGATGACTTTTTTAAAATGCTAGTGATTATGATGGTATCTACTGCGGTGTTTAGAAAGGGAGAACTACTAATTCCTAACGCTCAGCATTTCTAGAGGTTAGTTTGATTAGCCCATTAAAAAAAATTAATTCAGTTTATGTATTTTGGTTTACTATATGTCAGTTATGATACTTGGTCTTTTATGTCAAAAGCTTTCTAGTTACTTTGTTAGTAATGACTGTATAAGCATGAAGATATTTTGTCCAGAGACCTTTTCTCTTTTCATACACATTGAGTTTCATAGCACACCCATGTTTTGCACAAATATTACTTTAAAGTGCGAGAGAGTAAAACACAGAAAGCTTATTCATGATGGCCAATTTGTCAGTTATAGATAAAAACAAACAAAGCTTTGAATAATTTTTCTTTTAACAAAAGGTGTCATAAAATATCTGTAGCATCAGTTGGCAGTGAGCAAGTCCTGTCATTCTTATTAATAGGTCCTGTATCTTTCTTATTATCTTTTTCTTTTCCAGTTTGTATTGAAACTGCCCTGCCCTGATAAGACCTTCATCGTCTTACTTTTGGGCTGTTGTGTGTGTGGGAGCTTCAGAACAGGTTTTGCTCCTTCAGGCTTGACTTTTCCCCACACCCCACATCTGCCCACTCCCCACCCTCACAGTGCTATTTAGTGCTTCCTGCACATAGCTACTAGGTTATTCTTCCAAGACATTATTTTCTTTATATGAGTCTAGTTATAATTTTCTCCCCTCCCTGCTTCACTAATCCTCTTTCTTCTCCCCTTCATATACCCTCTTACATTCTTAATCTCTCTGCCTGTATTCCTGATGTTTTGCTTTCCTTTACCTGCCCTCATCTTTTTAGTTGCCTCTTTTCTGACCAGTCTTCAAGCAAATCTGTCCCAGTTCAATTTGATTGCTCCATTTTTTTTTTAATTTTTACTTTATTCTACTTTACAATACTGCATTGCTTTTGCCATACATCAACATGAATCCCCTACAGGTGTATACGAGCTCCCAATCCTGAATCCCCCTTCCACCTCCCACCCCACATCATCTGATTGCTCCATTTTTTTAGGATGTCTGCAGTTCAAGTTGTCTGTATTCACCATTTGTTACACATTGATAATCGCCTGTGGTGTATAATTGTTTGAAAGTAAAAGTGTTAGTCACTCAGTTGTGCCCGACTCTTTGTGATCCCATGGACTGTAGCTTGCCAGGCTCCTCTGTCCATGAAATTCTCCAGGCAAGGATACTGGAGTGCGTAGCCATTCCTTTCTCTAGGGGCTGTTTCCAACCCAGGGATCGAATCCAGGGCTCCCACATTCTTTACCATCTCAGCCACTAGAGAAGCCTGTATAATTGTTTAAATGTCTTTAATTACCTTAACTTCCTCATTTTATTGATGAGGAAACTGAGGCCCAGAGTGAATGGATTTGCCTTTGTCTCTATCACAATGCTTAAGCATTCAGTAGATGCTGACTGACAGCAAGTGGTGTGTGTGTGTGTGGGTGTATGTCTGTCTGTGTGTATGTATGGGAAACTTATTTTAGTTCGGGCTTCTTGTTGTTACTTAGTCACTAAGTCGTTTCCAACTCTTTGAGATGCCATGGACTGTAGCTGCCAGGATCCTCTGTCCATGGGATTTCCCAGGCAAGAATATTGGAATGTGTTGCCATTTCCTCCTCCAGGGGATCTTCCTGACCTAGGGATGAAACTCGTGTCTCTTTTCAGGTGGATTCTTTACCACTGAGCTACTAGGGAAGCCCTTGGGTCAGGCTACCAGTTTACCAGTTACCAAACATAGCTCCTTTTTGCCCTTCTTTGTGTGTCCTTTCTCTTACGTGTCCCCCCCTCTCTCTCTATGCCTAGTCCGTAATCATTGTTTACTTGCCTTTTGTGTTCAAAGCAGAAGCATATTTAAGGGGAAGGGAGGTTGGTGGAGTCTAGCACAGTCCAACATAAATCCTTCCCTCTACAATCTAAATCTGTTTGTCATGCCCTGATTTCTGAAGACTCCTTGGTGAACACCAGCCATCTAATCTCAGAAAAAATCGTTACTGTCTTTGAAGGTAAAGTGTACACGGTAGTTAAGATTTTACTTACTCGGTTCCAAGAATTTAAATTATGAGGTAAGGTTAAGGGTGTTGGCCTATTTCTCACTGGAAAAGCGACCACCCAAGTGATCTACGTGAAGCTGTGAAATTTATGAAGATGTAGTGAACCTATGGAGTAAGTTGCCAGGAAGGCAGCATAAGGGAAAGAGCCTAAGTGAAGCAGTTACCCACATTTATTGAACAGCCACTGTGATTAGAACCTTGTTGAAGATGTTTATAAAACTAGAGTGTATTAAAGGTAAACGGTGGTGAAGCAATTGACCAGGAAGTGGCCGGGAGCCAAATATTTTAATAAGATGTGCATGTTACCCTTAACGTTCTTCACATGTGTCCATAGCGGTGGTTGATTTGCTTCAGGAATTAACAGACATAGACACCCTCCACGAGAGTGAAGAAGGCGCGGAAGTGCTCACTGATGCTCTGGTAAGTTGCACAGCCCTCTGGGGTTTTGCAGGTGGGTGAATGGTGTCCACACCATCCCCACCATTGTCTCTGTGAGTGGTATCAGGGAGAGAGAGAGCTCCGTGGCAAGGCTGGACTGAATAAGGAGAATATGAAAGGAGAATGCAACCTTGGGGTACCTTATTCTCTGGAACTGTATTAGGGCAGGGAGTATAGAGTCCTAGCATTTATTGACTATCTGCTGTAGGCAGGCCTTTACACCTTATTTGATCTTCACCATGTCCCCTCAGAAGGGTGTTACTGCTATTGTTCCCACTTACAGCCATGGAGCTGAGGCTTTGAGAGAGAAAACAAACCTGCCTGTGGTCACATGGCTGGGATTTGAACCTCTGTTCTGTTTGACTCCAATTCCGGCTCGCTCGCCCTCACCGTGCTGCTTCTGACCTCTTTTACAAGGAGTTTTTGAGGAAAAGGGTTTCTTTTCTGCTCTCGGCTCTAGGCTTTGTACTCCCAAAGTGTACTCCCAAATGTACCTGTGGTGAGCACAGGTATCATTATTACTTGTTTTGCAGATAGGGAATCAGAGAATGTTAAAAGCAAAAACAAACTTTCTAGCTTATCCCGGCCCAAGTAGCAGCCCTTGACTGCAGAAGTCAGGGTCAGCTGATTTCTGTGTCCCATTTTTTGGAGCCTAGGTAAGGTTTCAGAGCCATCCTCAGCTGTTATTCCAGGCAGCAGCCACTTGTAAGAGTTTATATGTGAGGTGAACCGATGTAGTCTCATCAGCCCACTCTACCCATGGGGAAACCAGCTGCAGAAGTGAAGCCTTCCCCCGCATCACTCAGCCAGCCCCTGTAATAGCAGAGATGAGCTCCTGCATGTCACGGTCCCGTCTGCCATCCTGGCCCATGGCACCAGCTTCCCTCACTGACCAGAGGGCCAGGGGCAGGGCCAATCCAGCCTCTTGCCCTGATACCACCTGTGGACCTCTTACCTAACCCATCAAGCTCTCTCTCTCCTCAAGTTTCCGTCATTTCTCTTGCTTCTGCTGTCTGATCTTTTCTCTCTGGTTAAGAACGTTAGTAAGTACAGGGGTTTTGGTTTTGTTTGAGGGGTGTTTTTTATGGTAAGTTTATCTCTCTGCTTAGTTTTCCCTGTGCTGGGTTCTCCATTGCTGCGCAGGCTTTTCTCTGGCTGTGGAGAGTGGGGGCTACTCTCTAGCTGCGTGCTCAGGCTGCTTGCTGCAGTGGCTTCTCTGGTTTGGGTTCCCTAGCCCATGGGGTCAGCAGTTGCAGTTCCTGGGCTCGAGAGCTCAGGCTCAGCAGTTCTGGCACACAGACTTAGTTGCTCTGTGTCACGTGGGATCCTCTCAGATCAGGGATCGAAACGCACGTCTCCTGCATTGGCAGGCGTATTCTTTACCACTGAGCCACCAGGGAAGCCTTAAGCACGGGTTTTGTTGCAATGTGCAGAGTTCATCAAAGATCGGTATAGCTCCTTGGATTAGAAGCGCCCGGGGTGCTTGGTTAGGCTACTTTCTGGCCCCATCCAAGACCTGCTGAATTAGAATGGCTGGGGCTGGGACCCCAAATGATTCTGAGACCCCATTGCTACACTGCCCAGCCCCTCCTCACCCTTCTTTTTCAAGCTTCTTGACACGAGAAATTTCCCATGTGCCATGCTCACAGCTGGCATTTGGTGTGAATGAAGGGGTTGTGAACCCACTGGATATGGAGGACTGTCTCTTACAGAGAGAGAGGCTGGAGTCCAGCAGGGCCATTTGTGACTGAGTATGATGAAAATTTCTATGGCCATTTTTCTTTCAAGCTCCTTCCTGGAGTGAACTGCCACTTTTGTCAAATCCAGGACCTTTATTTTTCCTTTGAACCACCGTGCAGAAAGAAAAGGATGGCATCAGGGTGTCTTTTGTTTGGAGGAGCATCTGAAGGAAGGCTGTGGCACTTGCTCCTTCTCCATGTCCCCACAGTGTCATTTGTGTAGTCTTGCCTTCCAGAGGTTAATTGCAGTGGCCCTGAATGAGCCTTCCTGCCTGGTCCCTGGACCAATTTTAATTATCATCCTTTGCCTGTGTGGATAGAGGAGACGAAAGAGGATCAGCTAGCTGGTCTGCTGCCTGTAAAACGGACCTAGAAACAGCAGTTCACACAAAAGCCCCCTTTGTGTCTTCTGTGTTGCCAGGCCCACCAACAAAAGCTGGATCTTAACAGATTTTATTGTTTGTTTTGGAAGAAATAGTTCATCCTCAGTCTGGGGAACCATTAAGTAGCTGCTGTCGGGGTTTTTTGTTTGTTTTGTTTAGTTTCTGTTTTATTATATTATTTTAAAGTTTTGACTCTTATAGCTTTATACTGGTGGGACTGGCATGAATCACAAACAAGTGAGCATTTCTAGACTCCCATATATTATTTGCTGATCTGCAGCCAGTCAGGAGCCATCAGTAAGTGTCAGACAGCAGAACTGGTAGGTGGTCTTCGTCTGTGTTTTCCTACCCTTGTGCTGCATTCAGGAAGAAGTTTGATAAATATTCTCATATTATAAGGGTTGAGTTGTCCTCGTAGTTTTAATTTGGGGCCAATATTGGAGGCCTGGAATTGTACGAGTGGAGGCTAGAGGGCATATAGCAGAATTTATTGTGATGTGCAGTTTGCAGTTATTGCCTTGGTCTTTTTCCCAGCTGGAGGTCCTAGGCAATAGAACAGCACATTTGTAGGGAGAGAGTGCAGTCCTGGCATTCTCAGGGATCTTCGGGGTTTAAAATTTGGTTTACATCCACTGCTATTACTTACACAGAGGCGAATATTTGTGCTTGGTAACAAGTTGCCTTGGTAGCCTGGAAAACAGATTCTTTTCTGAAGAGTGGAAACACAAGACTGTTTGCTTTGATGGCAGTTCTGGCATGCCTCTCTAAAGAAGACTCCTTGAGAGTCGTGATTAAATTACAGTCGTTTCCTCACTTACTAGTCCCCAAATTTGCCATGCACTTGGCAATACCATGTCTTTGCTCACATCTGCCTTCGGCTCGGCAAGCCTGACTTCCCCTGGGCTATTTGGAATACTCCTATTCATCCTTTAAAGCCTCACTTAAACCTCATCTCTCCTGAGTCTTATTTCAGACTCATCACCTCAGCAGAATTTGTGTTCCTCTACTACTTGGTACATCCTGGCGCTCGTCACATTGGCTTATAGACGTCTGTCTTGTTATGAGCTTGTCTTTCCTGAGATATGCTCCCCAGCAGGGGAGGGACCAAAGTGGTGCTTTGTCACTTACCAGCTGTGTAACCTTGGAAAAGTTACGTAACCTCTCTGTACTTAGTTCCTTCTTCTATAAGGTGGGAATAACAGTGGTAGGTCTATATATGAGATAGGTTGTAGCAGGCCTAAGTTTTGCATTATTACCATATTACCATGTGCATTTTCAAAACTTATTGCTTGGTCAAGATTCAGTGGGTGTGTATGTAGGGGTTGGGGAGAGGGTTTATTATTGTTTTTTAAAAATGAAATTTCCAGAACTCATAGTAGGTAGAAAAACCCCAGTCAAACTCAAGAAACCTTGTTGGCAGATTGTGGAAGATAGAAAAAGAATCCTTCAAACCCTCTCATCTCTACTCATCTGTCCCTTTCTTATTTCCTCCTTTT